>JAVIWB010000620.1:1200000-1671609 GCA_031893035.1 Dermolepida albohirtum
TGTTAATTAATTCTACAACCACTATGCTTTGGGTGCCGTCGTCAAATTCAAAATACATCTGACTATATTACCCGCAATAATTAATTGTCCTCAGACAAGAGACTTGTATCTTCATTATTACT
Organism: Dermolepida albohirtum; assembly: GCA_031893035.1. Taxonomy (NCBI): domain Eukaryota; kingdom Metazoa; phylum Arthropoda; class Insecta; order Coleoptera; family Scarabaeidae; genus Dermolepida; species Dermolepida albohirtum. The sequence goes on from JAVIWB010000620.1 coordinate 1,200,123, forward strand.
GCTAATTACAATTTCGATTTGCGACCGTAAATGGTAATCACATTGTCGGTTCTCCGGTTTGTGCCATAATTTTCCGACAGTTTAATAAATATGTATATGTTTTGTATATGTGTGTACATACGTATGTACGTATGTTTACTTCTGAGTGAACGTGTTCTGATGTAGATATCGAAGCACACATGCGGCGATTCTGTCCAACGTTAAATTCGTTCAAACGCTATGTCGCTACCGTCACCGCAGCCACTAGCTTCTCTACACAAATGACATTCAGACACGCGATGTTTGAAAGCTACCTTAATGTGACGTTTTTCTGTGTTCTCGTAAAATTCCGCTCGTCCATTTACTACATTGTTTCGATCGATATTGTTCAGTTTTTGTACGAAGAATGAGAAAACAAAAGAACTATCGAAGCATTAACTAAAATAATACTTCAGTAGTAAAACAGACACTCATATTACATTTTTAATTGCGTATTACTATACTGATAAACGAAGTGAGAGTAGACTGCTATTAGCAAAACTTAAAATACTGTAACAAGGTAGAGAAAACGACGGGTAATCTCAGAACTTAGTAAATAATCTAAATACTTCACTTAAAAGTTAGAAATATATTTTATGTTTTAAAAGCAAAAAGAAGAATTTTATTTTTTAAGCCCGTTCGAATGATGATGTCCATCTCTTCGTGAACGCTTTTCTAATCCAGATCATATTACTACACACTCCATCTATTATATTTAGAATTACATGATAACGGCGTTTATTAATATCCCAGCGGTGTAAGCAATCGCACTATCTTCCTGGAACTATGTGACATTACTATATCGTTAATTATTGTCTCGATCATTGCGAATAGTGTGGGCGGTGGGGGGCTCAAAAATTTAAACACCATTAATTCCAAGAGATTCCCTGCCCCAGATATTCAATGAAGTAGACTAGTAGAATCCTCTACATTTTGTTGAACAGCTGTTCTAAGTCTTTATATCTTGCAGGCATACCTACAATATTTTCTCTATTCTGACTCTTGTTTTTCGGTGCAAAACCAATTTATCCAATTCTCCAATCCATGTCTTGACAGCATACCAAGGTGGATTAGTGGTTAATATTAAATTGATCTTTACACCATTACAACACAATTTCAGTGCGACAGACAGTAGCAGTAGTTGAGCCCTGAAGATGTCCCATACGAGTGGGTACAAAACGTCGGCAGTTATACCAGTGATGCGGTTTCAGCCTGGAAGCAGATAGTATGGACCACGACCGCGGCAGTCTACGTACCAGATTAACACAGTAATTATTTTTGTATGATGTCTTAATGATAAACACATGTATTACAACATTACACTGGTTCATGACTCTGATTCTGTAAATATAGTGGACGTAGTAGTTTTACTCTTGCCTGTAAGCCACGTGGGTAACTTGAAAATTGCTCGTTCATCTGCCACTCCCTCTTAATTGAACATCAATAGCATATACAAAATTAACTGTTCGGAATGTCAGGGTTGTTATATAGGACAAACATCTCAATGGCTTAAACAACGCCTTATGCAGCATAGAAATGACTGTTGGGTAAGAAAAAAGTCATGTGCGTTGGCTCCGCATTGCATATATAATTCGTACAGATTCGTCTAAAATGAAGTCAATATTTTGGATATAGAAAATAGCTCATTTTTGAAATGTACCACATCATTGAAAAAAAGGAATGCGTTAATTTCATATCCGATGACAGGTTGCATGTTATTTATTGTTATATTTTACATTATATTCAAGCAAGATTAAAAATATAATAGGATAGCAATTGATCAATCTTTGTATATTTTAAAAATTGTTGGTTTGAAACAAAAATGATCATATTTCGACGTATCATCCTGTTTTTATATTTACTTTATTGTACTTTTTACATATATACTTGCATTTGATATTTTAAATTTGAGAACTTCAAAGTGATTTCTGTTTACTAATAAATTTAATTTTTTCATCTCCTATACACATGTTAACGAAAGAAAATTTTAACCAGCGTTGACTCATATTTGTGAGTGTAGCTACACTTCTGATGAATACAACAAAAGCGAAATATTGAGTGATTGAAAAAATTTGAGTTTCATTTATTACAGACCGATAAACCCAGTAGTCTTCAGACATTAATATATATATATATGAAACAATAATATTATGTCTATGTACCAGAAAACAAAAGAGCCAAGCATGATGTGGTATAAATTTGTATCGTATCGACTTAGAGGTTTATATGTATATGCTTCTTGATTTACATATATTTCCGTAGGTCGCAGTACACTAAAAGATGTAAAGTAAGTTATGCGAAACCCTGAAGAAGTTAATGACATGGTGTCCTCTTTAAACTGAAACAACGAATTATGTACACATAACAAACAGATGCTCTTCTCTAAGCGGAGTCTCTGTATGCAAAAGGCATTCCCTTTCGAGCAACCTAACCTGAATAATTTAACCCTTTCAAGCCTCAACAATATTAGTTTCAAAGACAGACCGGGAAACTAGACGTGAACGATAACCTTCGTTAAACTATGTATTTGTATGCTAAAATGGATAAACACATTTCAGTGACAAAGATGGCGAATTTTGTTTAAATGAGTTTACAACAAAAGTAAGTTTGCGTTTAATTGTGATCCTTTATTTGTATTATGTAAATGTTCATTCATTTTTTTTCCGAATTTCAAATGATAATATTACTTGACACGAATCTTTTGGATATATGAAGATTTGCCTTATTTTTGCTCTAGCTGAAGTGAACAGTTTTAATCTTTGTTCCTGATCATTTATTATTTACGGAATGTGATTATTATTTGTAACCACACACATAGCTACTTCTTTATTTAGAGCTGTAAATTTGTTTATAACGGTTTTGCAGGAACTTGTAATTGTAACAAATTATTACTTTTCGTTAGATTTCTATCATTCGATTTGTCTTTTACAAAGTATGTAAAAATATAATTTTCATTTGTTTGTAGTTCTTTTTGAACTTACCTTTCCTGTTTTTTTTTATATTTTGATCAGAAATTTGTCTAAGTTTGGTTGTAGTGTTTCTATGTCTTTTCTATTGTATTTTTAAACAATTTTACTATTATTTTTATTACGTGAGATTGTTCATTTAAATATTTCGTGTTCATTTTAGGTTTTTGATTTATTTTTAGTGAAGACAATTATATTCATTTTTGTCTATAAGCTTGGTTCATCTATTATTGTACTACTATTCATTGTTACGTCGGTCGCACCAGTACGAGACAGCTTTCTGATTATTTAAAAATATTTGTTATAATCCATTCTTTGTAACTTACTGATTTGAAAATTCTTGAAATACTTATGTCCTTCGATCATCTAGCAACTCTTGTCGATATTAAATGTTTTGTTTTCTGGTATTTTAATATTGCTTTTGATTTACTTTTATTCTTCAGAAATAACAGTTCACTTAGAATTTATTATAATTATCAATTATTTTTACATTGTCGTGAAGTTCGAAATCAATACTTTGCTGTCTTTAGATTATATTTTTAAATATTTGTTTGTTTTCAGATATTTTTGTATTTGGAACAATTGCTAGGAAGCTAACCTCATATCTTACGTTGATTGCATGTTCGTAAGAATCTATTAATTAGTACTGCAAGGACACCCAACAATTCTGTCACTATAATAGCCTCGTGCGGACGAACAGTAACATTGGAAACTTCCATTTTCCAATTGGTTCGCGTACTTCCAATAGATATTTTAAGAATACTAGATGTTTCGAGGTAGCTACGGGTGAATGTGCATAAATAATCTAGTGTTTATGGCTGCTTCACTTAGTACACTAGTTAAAAAAACATGGATCGCCTCCCAAGTCGCTGCTTTTCCGACTCTAACTGTTCAAGTCATCAAATATAAGCAAATTTTGTCATACACGGTTCTTCAAAATCCATATCATGCCATATTAATTCGTTGCAGATTTTTTATCATGTCAGTCATGACGATTTCTCAAGGCGCGATTACTATGTCACATCCTCTGGGTATCTCAAACTCAAATAAGTAGTTTGAGACAATTTCCATTCTGTATAATAAAAAAGATAATATTCGTGGTAAAAATAATAAATTCAGTTTTACTTTTTGCTACAGGGCTTTCATAATAAATCCTGTGTTTAATATTTAGTTAGAAACATAAATTGCATATATTTTAGAAACCTGACTCTAAACCACTACATTTTTGCATATCTTGCAAACTTTTGCTCTTTCTTTCCACATCATTATATCCACAGCTGCTTAAGTCCTTCATAACCTCATTGACCGTTCAACTACCTCAACTTTGACCTACCCCTGCCTCTTCTTTCCTCTGGCTTACTCCGCATCTTTTTTGCCTTCCTTCCAGGCTGCATACGTTTCACATTTGTCTTCGTTTAATTTATGCGGATATACATAGTTCCCATACCTTCTTAATTCATTATTTGTTAGTGTCTTCCACATCTCATTTTTTTTTGGCCTTATGTGGTTAGTGTAAAAATATTGGAGAACAAGTAAGTACGTCCGCTACAATAAGAAGTGCAAGTATATATTTCAAGAGGGTTGGATGATTATTGCGTCCGAAAAAGTCAGTTCATGTATCCCAACGGTAGATCAAGTTCCTTTATGGACTGTAGCACCAGGGAGTAAATTAGTAAGGAAGACATTTAAAATATTTTATTTGCATAAATATGGTCACAAATATATGTTCTTAAAAGGAAAGAGAGATATGCTGTCATTTGCAATTGTTAAAACATATGCTTTGTAATTTAGTGTAGCGCGAATGAGTTCCTTTGCAACGTTTATTTTCTCAAGAAATTATATTATGATCATATTTCGAAACTATACAACATTTATTGTAGCCAAATATAAATATGTATGAAAGACACCTAATGTTAATATATTTAATTTCAAAACACATAGTTTTTAGTAGTATTCACATAATTTTATTGTTTATATCCAATCACCTATTCAAATCAAGATATTTTATCTTGAAAATGTCTTTCTTGAACTAATTAACACTAGTCCTTTACTTAGTTGTCAGCAAATATTGTTTTAGAAGAGATCGTGGTAAAAATACTCGAATTGGGCTTTTCCAATTAAACTACAGTAATCTAAAATTATCCTACGCAGGATTTTTTCAAATTTATTTCTAAAAAATGTTTGAACTTTTACACTGAGTAAATAGTTATTGTTACTTCTGTAGTTAAATCCCTACACAACGGGTACAGTATAGCTTCAAAGTCTAAAAACTCCCAGATAGTTGGCAGATGTTGTTACATGCTCACTTTGTCATTAGTACAAATTTTGTGTACATCTCTGTATGTAGTAATGTAATAACTCTTTACGAATATTTGAACGCTAGTAACCTAGGTCATCCTTAGTCTTTGTAATATCACAAGCGCCCTCTCGCTAGTAATACCTTAACATTTAGGATTGTAAGACATTTATGAAATTATCATTTATATTATTTATTATAAAGTTTGTCATGGTATGTCATAACATTTTTTTCAAAAAGGTTTTAATTAACAGAGAGAACGAATACATTTTGTGGATACTCTGTTTCAATATTGGCAGAAGGGCTTTCAGGGTTACAATATTGTGTATATATGGTATGGTATGGTAGGTTAAGTATTTATCAGTAACTCCTCGTACACATCCATTTAATTTAAGAGATTTTACTTCCAATGGCGGTATACTATACTCTTCCTCAGATAGAAAGTGCTTAGAAAAGTGAATGAAAAGCAACTGAAACTTATAGTTGAATAAATTTTTTTCCAGTTATTAGTGTAGCTTGTTTTACAACTTTTATTGTTCTTTAAAAAGGGCGGCATAACTATTATTTGAAAAGATTTTGCGTGTCTCTTTTGGTGTCTGACCTGAATTTTCTCCTCTACCTTAATCATAGTCTATTTAGTATAGAATTCTACTGCAGATTTAGTGAAGATGTTACCGAAAAGATGGATACTTATTTTTAATAACTGAAAATACTATTTATATTAACTAAATATTTCCTTTATTGAAGTAATTGAGAATAGAGAAAAGAAAAGGAAAATACATCTTTCTTTGCATTATTCTTATGATATATAAACCGTGTTGACAAAGTTAATCATGCATATAAATGAGTTCGAATTTAAGCAAAATCAACGGCTTACATTAAAATGTTTTATTTATAATTGCGGTATGCTCAAGTTCCTTAATTTTATTATTATCCAAATCAAATATGCCAATCTTCTAATAACGGAGAGTAGCTTGACGCTAATTATAATTTGTATAACATGTCGTGTAAAATTATGTTATACAAAGCACGTGAGCTTTTAATAACAAAATACTTTAATGACAAACACTAAGCATGTCGCGTGCCACACCTAGTTATATTTTTATAAATAGATGTATTTTAGATGATGTTCATAGACACCCATAACTATAAATATACAACTCGTTTTTATGCACTATTTAATTACTATATCCATATAATGTTCATTATAAATATATATTGAATATCCTAAATAAATTAACAAATAAAGTCAATAAACATTAATAAGTTTTAATAAATTTTCAGTAGAGATGTATTTCATTCATACTAAGAAACGATGAAACTTCCAAGAGTCTTACTATAAATATACTTTTAGGTTTCATTAGTCCTAGCAGAACGGTGTAAAATATTGTTTCTTATTCGAAAACGTGCGAATTTTCAATTAACTGAGTTTCAACGTGGTAGGATACTATATATTCGTAATGATTTTGGTGACTATATACTTAGGTATGGAGAAGATAATGAACGATTAGGTTTGCATCATGAAGATAGTGCCTCTAATTTTTGCGTTAGAGAGAGGAATTTATAATGGAGGGGTTTATCTAACCTACTATATATATATATACGGTCTACATATAGAAGAATTTAAATTTTTGGGGTAAAATCGTACCGACCATTGCCTTCTTTACTTCGAACAATGGGAAAGCCTTGTAATGAGAAATGGAATAGTCTTTTATAATGATGAATTCTGACTTTGTTTATGGGCTTATTATGGCCCCAAAATGTCCGGAACACATCCCAGAAAAAGAAGAAATTTACAATTTTTTCTACAGTGCCATACTTTTCATACTCCAGGCGTGATGATGTGTGGGTTAATCTAACATGGATATCTTATATTACCTATTCCAATAACTAACACTAATGCCATATTCTAAACAACTGATAAATTCAATTTTCTAATGGAATAATACGGGATCATATATCACGAGGGTTTCTGGATAATTCAAATGTTGATTAGCTCCATGCTTTTCTTTCGCTAGATTTATCACTAATGGAACACATGTCAGATATGGTAGGAGAGAGGAAAGACGATTTATAATCAGACTGAAACTATGTAGATGTTTTCCTATAATGGATTTTATTTGGATAGCATATTTGGATAGCATACCACAACTTTGCTTTTTTCAAGTATGTATATCTAAGAGACTAGTGGAATACGTATGAAACCATGGAGAATCGACGCATTATTCGTGTTTGCATTGTGCAATAAATATATTTTCGTGAAAATTTAATCAAAATTTGCCAATATTTATTGAAGTAAGTTAGTAACACTTAAAGAAAACAAATAATTGAAAATATTTACAAATAATATTGTGTATTTTCAATTCTGGTGATTCTGATATACAAAACTAATTGCTATGGTGACCAAATTTATAGGAGCAATTTTATATGTTCTTAATTATTGCACCTAATACTTTTTACGTCGTTAGAATTTTTGCTTCTAACCTTGATTTTGAAATATTGATTTATAACAACAATGTTATTTTTTTAATCACTGGAGGTTGATATATAACACCTTGCCACATTAATTTTCGAATTCTGTGCACGTATTGCGACAATAAGTTGTCATCATCAGCAGATAATTAAAAAGTGTCGCACCTGGAAAACTACGGCGAAAAATACCCGTAGGAAAACAAACTCCGTACGCGATCCGTACCCTTGAGAACCAAAATGTACATTTTGTGTATACATCGCGTACGGACTTTGTTTTCGTATGGGTGTTTTTCGCCGTAGTTTACCAGGTGCGACACTTTTTAATTACCTGCTGATGATGACAACTTAGTTGTCGAAATACGTATACAGAATTCGAAAATTAATATGGCAAGGGGTTATATATCAACCTTCAGTGATTAAGTGAATCAACCACAGGCTCCATCAAAATTACCTTCAATGTTATTGTTGTTTCATAATTACTAAATACGCATGAACAATATACATGAGCTTTTTATACATTATTAGAATTAGTTACTGGTTGAAATATTTCGATGTAGCGTAAATAGATTTAAAGCGAAATGCAATAGAAATTAATGTAATTTGCAATATCTTCAGCCAGGCGGTACTATAAAAAGTTATTAGGATAATTGCTGTACCACTTGCACTAGTTTATTTGGCACTAGGTTTCTGCTTTCAAGTATTTTAACAAGATGTCAGCCATGGCAAAATTAGAAGACAGATGTCGATTTTTGAGAACATATTATTTACATACATCAAGATTTATTCAGCAAAAAATGCAAAAAACTAGAAAATCAAAAATGATGTTATCCATAGTAAAGGGTTGTTCACAGAAATGCCTTTTAACAGTTAATGATATCAAGATTTCTTCAGAATATAAACTATAAAAGTAATAGAAGTAGATGAGACTAGCGTAACAAAAGCCTTTGTAGTATCTCGTATAGTACCCGATTCAAGCGAAACGTTTAGGAGTTTATCTACGAAAAGACACTATTTCTTACATCACACTTTATAATACATTATCTCTATAATCATTAATATATACGCTAGAAATAAATTCCTTAGTACGGGAAATCAAAATAAATTATTACGAACAGGCTACTTGATATTTCCTAGTTTCTCTTGGGAATTTCTCGTAAACGTCCGATAACTCATGCCCGTATGTGAGCGATCAACTATTCTAGACGCAACGTGGAGTCGAGCATAAAAAGTGATATGAGCTTGGGGAAAGTACTTTATATTTAAGAATATGGATGATATTAGAAAATATGGATGGGGCTACGTTAGACCATGTAATAGAATCTACTCTAGCAGACGTAATAATCTTTAAATAAAATATAGCGAAAAAAATTGACTTCTTGGTAAATTTGATTAAATATAGGTTTAAACAAGTAAGAATTTCCTTCGTATTTATAAACTAGTATTGTTTTTTAGTTAGTTAGCCTTTTTGTTCCTTATATCTTGATACCTTTTTAATGTCTTAATACCTCAGGTTTCATGTTTATTTATACTATAAAAAATTGTATATGTATTCACAATGCGGTGCACATAATAGAATTTTTCGGATTACAATTTAACATGATCGGGTAGTTTGCACACCAAAATGTAAGGTAGTGTGAATTATATACATTCTTGTGTCAAAATAACTAAAGTAAGTGTCAACTAAACCCGTGCTGATGCCACTATTAACTATATAACTTTTAACATCCCTAGGATTAAATAATTTGACATAATAGTAGTAGTAAAAAATGTTGTTTTGTGTGTGTGGCCTGTGTAGTTTGTTCCGGAACATGTGGGCAATCTTTCGGGAATGCAAAGTTTATATATATATATATATATATATATATATATATATATATATATATATAATATTCCGTTCTCAAAGTACCGTAACTGGTTTCAGATAATTTGAAAAATTTGCTACTTCAAAATCGACAACACATTTACTGAATACGCGGATATACATTTATTGTACTCTATAGAAGTTATGAGGATGAATGCAGAATGGTTTCAAAATCGTAAAATTTCAGAGAGGAAAACTTTTGGAATGGATTGATCGACGTTTAAGTTTGTTTATTTTCTTTCTAGTGTGATATACGTATGGTGGAGACTGCTAATTAAAGTTCCAAACTGTAACGTAGATGTTTCCTCCTTCTAATACCGTGTATTTCCAAAATATTTGAACAAATATAATTTCTATTCTTTTAATTAACTAAATACTAAACGTACTTTGCTGATCCACCTTTTGCTTTAGCATTAGCTTAGGACTTTCAGGGCGACAATACTGTGGCGTCTTATTAGAACTGATTAACAAGGAATCCCCACACTCTAAGAGTTTATTTCTTAAGCAACTTTAGCACCCTGGAGTTTAAGCAAAAGGATCGTTTTAGGTGAGGATAAGAGAGTTTATTTATTGTCCTACTAAGCGCAGGATTGGACGTTATAACCTTTGGATATATATATATATATATATATATATATATACAAATATATATGTATGTATATAAAAGTCAAAAGATAAGAAATCGTTGGAGTAACATAGGAGTAACTAAACTGGACTTTTGTTCCATTGACTATATACACGGATAAAGCAGGATTTGTAAAAAATGGAGGAATCAATTTATATAATTTACATACGTGGGCCGATGAAAACCCCCATGCTACAATCGTTTGAATATATAAGCATCAATTTCCTTCAATTAATGTTTATTTATGTTACTCGCACGTTTAAGCGGGACCCTTTGTTTAGAACTTCTATAGAAAACTCTGGGAGATTTTTTATAAAATGTTCTACTTGAAATTCGAAGTAGCAAATGGTTCATGCAGGATGCTCCTCCTCCTCATATTAGCCTCACCGTGTGAGAACACCTAAATAACTCTAACCTATAGATTGGGCAAGGAGAACAATAACTTGCCTCCTCAAACATCTGATTTAAAATCATTAGATTTTTATCTATGGGGACATCTTAAGAGTATTGTTTATGCAACTCCAGTAAGTATAAGGGAGGAACTATTGGAAAGGATCACATTTCATTGCGAAGAAATTCGAAGCAACGCTGGAGTATTGCAGAGGGTTCATCGGTGTGTAATTCGACGTGCCCAAAAATGTACTAGAATCCGAGGAGCTTATATGGAGACTTGCTACGAGCAGTTTAATTAAATCCTCATTTTCAGGTTTCTATTTAGTTTCTTGCCAATTAAATTTTGGCTTTACTAAGTTCTATCATATTGCTATAATTTTTTTTTCTTTCTTCATGAAATTTAGTATTTCTTTGAAAACAATTCATCACATCGATATCAAGAAAAGAACTTTTACCCTCATGGTTTATTGGGAGCTGAATGTCTTAGCAGGAATGCCTTCTATCGAAAAAAATATGCAAGCATATATTACTTTACATGAACTTTGAATTATCGAAAGATTACTCGCATATTCTGGTAAACTCAGATTTTCAGCTGCGTAAGTAGTATTGATGTATACTGATTGAATCGCGCAGGTCTGCAATAAATAAACTAGAAATTTATCAATAAATATCTTTGGGTTTACCACTAGAGATCTACCCAGCACGATTAGTACTTATGACCGTGACATTAATTTTTGCTTTAGTTATTTTTGGGAATAAGTATTTTTTATATACGCTTATTTGTGTTGAAAAATTAGATACATATTTTCTAGAAACCAAGATTTAGTCACGTATTTACAAATTCATCATTAAGAGGACTTCCTAGAACACATTCCAGGCGCCTAATACATCTAAAGTAAGTGCATCAAAGAAAATTATAATATAGATGAGTACAATCTAATCTAATAGTCAGGACTTCTTTTAAATATAAGCACGAAAACTTATAAAACGATAACTGGCTGATAGATCAGCAATAAATTACTAACTCATTGCACGGGTGTATGAAGTTCGCATTCGAGACTGTGGTACGGGTAGGTTTATCTTATATTTCATTCTCGTTTAAGGTGAATGTAGACAGCCAAATATTTTAAGTCACTCTATTAACATTGGTAGTAATAACTCACAGTGCACCAACGCCACTTGTAATCGGAGTGGGAAATATTAAGGCATAGATTATAACAGTAGAAACTTAAGTTTTAAGCATCGACTTTAATTGATATAATTTTCTTATTTTCTAAAAGAAGAAAAATATTGCTTATTCATGTAGACTTAAATTCGGTTCGGATGATAGAGGAACGTCTATGTATGCACTATGTTTCAAAACAATATGATAATTGATTTGGATGGTTTTGTGTACATTAGTTAATGTAAAGTTAATGAAATCTTGGCTGCCTGTTATGGTCAACAATGTTTAATTTAAGAAAAAGTGTATTTAAGAAATGTTTTATTATAATGCTTTTTCAGGAAAGTAGTAGCAAATATTGTAGAAAAGGTGTTATGGCAAAAAGTTTGCTTTTACGAATAATTTACGAAAAATTACATTTTTGGCTCACTAAAAGTGTCCTACTAACTTACTAAAGATTCTGAGATCCATTTTTATACTTAAAATAATGCACTTGTGTCAAATATACGAAAACTGTTATTTCTGAGTACATAGATTTATTGTTAAAATGTGTTAAGGTTAAATTTAAGCGAGAAAGACAATTTTAATTTCGTTCTTTCTTGAATTAAAAATCAAGCCACCTTTAGTAAACGAAGTATGCCAAGTATAAGAGTTTTCTGTTATGAGAGAACGAGTTCTAAAATCTCAAAAGTCTCAATTTTCTTGCTGTAGAGTAAAAACTGTAGCAGCTTAAAATATTTACCGTTGGCCAAAATTAATATTCATCCTGCAGAAACTGCTTATTATTTTCTTAAAGTTTATTTTCTCGCTGACAACATTATGTAAATGTAATTAACATTTTGCAGGTGAATTAAAATTAATGTGAACCGCACAACAAAAGAATCCTAAAAGCTTCCTTTCAGGAAGGAACGTAATAGAAAACAGTGTAGGGGTCCATGAAAAGTTCTATGGGGCTACGATGCTCTGTTCTGTCATTTAATCAATATTTTAAAGTGTGCATGAAATAATGTAGCAAACATGAAAGCGTGACCCTAAAGGACTCACTCAATTACAAATCTGTCTGTTTGTTTAGGTCTTATTAACAAAGCAGGCAGACGGCGACAACTCTCGAAATCAAATTACATAAACTGTAACCACAATAAATTAAACTATGGGAGCTTGATCAGTTGCGCTAATTATCGTCCACGCTTAAAAATATTATTTAATTCAAAGAAATATTTTAATATTAATATTGATAACAACAATACAGCAATAATGCAATAAACAATGACGGACAAATTGCAATAATTGCAAGATAATCTATTGCAAGACGTAGTAGAAAAATTTTTCAAAATAAACGCGTTTCGAAATTAGAAAATGAACACGTCCGAAAATTGTGTAATGATTAACTACATCAATCTTCTTTCTGACGAATAACTCACCTGTGAGATCACCAAGTTTCATTTCTATTTAGACACATTTTGTTAAAATTCATAGTAAGCATAACAGCTACGAACGTAATGTAGTATATTCTTTTTCTAAAACAATAAATTAACATAACGAACGATAATTCTATTAGTTCGAAATTTGAGATTATGTATGTAATGGATTGATAAAGCGATGATCCTGCGTCTTACTCGTACCTTAGTACCAGTTAACTCTTATAATTAAGTTATATTGTATAAACAGAGCTCGTTACCCCCAATTGCCTTCACACAATCCAGAATAAAGTTATGTACATGAGAATTTAGCCAGGATTTTCCTTTTGGAATATCAAGTAAAAAAAGGTAACCTTTTCCGTCTATATTCGATTAATGATACCAAACGTAACGTAGCAGAATCTTTTCCATATGCAAAAAAATCATACAAAGAGTGATTCTTATATTATGCAATATTATATAAAATTTCGATATTCCGAAATTTAAGATTATGTAATGAAATGATAGAGTGATGATCTTACGCTATACTTCGGTACTTGCTAAATCCAATAACTAAGTTATAATGTATGAATAGAGTTCGTTGCGTTCAATTCACTTCACATAATTCAAAATCAAGTTACGCGAGAATTTGGCCCGAATTTATCTTTTGTAACAAAAGAACGTGTTCTTTCATTTTTTTTCGATTAAATAAAATTCTATAACTAATGAAAACCAAATCCGGGTAACGATTTTGTTTCTCATAATGTTACATATAACATCAGGCAAACAAGTAATTAGTTATACCAAACAATTTATTGTCATTTATTTCAATATCTTAGATAAAATAAAACATTGGGGCAATTTTGATGTTACAACCCAATATGTCAGTGATTTGATCTAGTCTATTGTCGGGCCACATCACTTCCATTATCAATTTAAGCACCGTCCACTACTATTCCACAACATTCACTCCAGTTTGGGTTTTTGAAACGTTAAATTGTTATCGTCTTGCATTTGTGTTCAATATAGTAGACATAAATAGAAATTATTTAGCAGATTTAGCATCTCCATAATATTAACAAAATGAAAGTACAGATATAATACTTAAATTATCGCAATATTTAATTATCTGGTATTTTTCCAACAGTATATGATTGGCAGTGCCGATTCATAAACAAAATACTGGCTTATCAATAGAAAGCTATAGCCCTGTTTCAATTTTGAACTAGTTTTATTGTGTTTGTAGTATAGCATTGGTTTCTCAATAGTTACTGCTATACATAAATTTTTAAATGCAATTCGTAAAACCATTAATAATATAATTGTATACAGTGGGATATTTTATTAGTTTGACAGATGCATTCAACATTGCAAAATATGACCTTTGTTTGGAAAAAATTCACTCCACGAGTATTAGACACACACTGTTGCAGTGCTTTAATTTGCATATTTCTGACAGGATAATAAGTGTTAAACTAGATACTATAACATCAGGTAACTAAATTGTCTGACCCTAACTTTATTATATCCGCTTCAAGAATTAGCAATGTTTGCCCATAATATTTCAATGCTTATGGTTTCTCATGATGAAGGGGATCCTTTAGAAAAGATGCAACGAATTTTGTCGGTTCTTGGTGGTGTCTTGTAAATCTCTTGTGTTGAATGTAGACAAAACTGTGCATCAAATTTTGCAAATGAAGAGTGCAAAATCATAGATTGGCCTCTCCGAGTGGTGACGAATTGCGTGCTGCAAATAAAGTAAAATTTATGGGTGTTTTCATGAAATAATCACGTTGACTATGTGTGTGCGAAAATGAACAGTTCATATATAATGTAATAATTAACTTATAACACAATCTTCAGTATTACCTTTTGATGACCGTGTACTAGAGTTTGATATATTCGACCATTTCTTAGAGCACCACACGGTGAGATTATTCTGAAAATTTTAAATGTGTTTTTGTGTTACCGAAGCAAACGATACGTTTATTTTTAATTTAAAAGAACCGAATCTTGCAGGTTGCTTTTTAAAAGTGAAAAAATCTTGACTCTGTCTTGTACGAGGCGGAAAATTTGCTTGCGCCAGCAATTTTTTAATGGCCAACTCTTGAGAACTGATCATTGAAAGTTCTGTTTTGAATTTAGCAAGACCACAGAAATACACAAAATGTTAAAAGGAGCATTCGTAGACGATGTTCTGGATTAAATACCAATTACCATTGATTTAAACGTTTGAAAATGGCTTAAGATGACAATCGTCAATCGCCATTATACAAAAACCAAGACCATGTCGCTGGTCCTTGAAATGTAGTAGTAAGTGATTATTATTATTTCCAGAAAATCTATAATATGTGCAACTATCTTGTGCACATCTTAGCGGATTTTATGTGAAGAAAAATAGGAAAAACTAATAAGATTCAGGTCAAAGTTGCTATGATGTATAAAAATCCAGGAAGTAAAGTACTGAAGTGAATTGTGTCTTCAATATTGCTTTTTCACTATGCTTTTTTACGTTTTAACATTTTCACTCTTTATTGTTTCAAAGCTACGAAGTAAAACAGTTATTCCTCATAATACAAGCATCTTTGAAGCTTTTAAATTAATATTATATGAAAAATACTTTAACATAACTCCCTTTTGAATCTATAAAACCATTGGAATTGTGTAGAAACAACAATTATGTTGCATTACGTCTTACTTCATTAAGCAGGGTTTTGATCGGGGTCCTGATATTTTGATGCTTGTAGAAACAGTAAGAGAAATTACAGAGAAAGCTCCCAAAATGTAGGAAAGATCATATGAGAGGTTCCAGAGAGCCAGGAAGGCAAGCCAGGCTACATAAGGGATAAATAAAACTATGAAGCTCAACACCGTAGAGGAAGTTGATTTGACGCATTTGGCATTTCTAAAGATGAAGTACAAATGAAACAGAGTCAAGATTAGATAAAAGCCAAATGAGCTATAATGAACGCTAATTTTAACTGGCATATGCAAAAAAGTCAAGAAACGTCAACCAAGTTCCACGAATACCTGTGAACCATAACAGGTCCGAAAAAACGTAGTAGAATAGGCTTTAAAAACTCCTCATGTAAGCTACCTATCTATGGTCATATTAGCTAGTTTCTGAATAGTTCGTCACATAATATTTTTAATAGTATATTAAAGAAGGAGTGTCATAACAAAGGCAAATTTAGAGCGAAATGAAAAAGGCTCTAAAGGCCGAGCGCGATAAGTGTCCTATAACATAAGGTCTTTTTTTGTTTGTTTCCTTCTTCCTGATGAATAACAACAAACTAAAAATTTCAGAATTTTTTGGTTATAATGTACAATGATACTTGTCAATTTAAATCTGTAAATTTCTATTGAGTATCTTGTACTTGTTAAATTTAATGTAAAATTCATGAGAATTTCTCATGCATTCCAACTGAAATAGAGAAACTGTTGGAAATATCGTAAATAATTTACTTCCTTTTAAATATCGTATCAATTATAATATGCAGTTTTTGAAAATTTAAGATTGGTGTAAAGAAAAACATGTGTAAGTAATATTTTAAAAAATATAATCATTGACAAATATATTACATAGCTTGTGATTATTTGATAATCAGTTGACTACATTTTAATTTGGCAATTCGATTTTATATTTTTGAGCTTTGAATTGATGTGAAATTTCTATTGACCACTTTTGAAAAACCAAATTCCAGTAGACTAAAAAGTACATTTATAATCTATAAACGGATCTTTGCCGATGCGTCGTTATATTGTAGTAGCAAATTAGAAGAAATAAAGCTTCTTTTTATTTGAATGAATTGAAAACATATTTGATAAAATAGAATGCATATTTGAAGGAGTGGATTCTAGTTTTTAGCTTTACCTCAAACATCGAGGAGTTTTCTTAAAGTTTTAAATTTAAGTACACCCTTCCATTAAAATAAATTTTCCATTACAATATGAAATATGCGGTATATGCATAATCATATATATTGATTGTGTAAGTATTTTGCCCCAGTATAATACACACGTATAGAACATATGTGTACGTGCAGTAAACTAATTGTTTAATAGAACTCCAGAAATATATGGAAACTAAACAGCGAATACGTATACGTATAACGTTATGCTCATCTAGGGAAATCAGAACAAAGTAAAAGCTATAAGAGAGTATCTGTTTGTTTAGAAACTAGAAGCCAGTATTTTCAGATATATTTTATGGTGAATGATCACATGCCAATCAAGCATGTTTGGGGATAATTTGCATTTATGATGAGGTAAGTTTAAGAACATTTAATAACACGCTTTAATACGAAGTAGGCTAGTAAATAATTCATGAATAAAATTCGATTGGATTTCGTATCCATTTAGCCGTCTCTTTTTCTATGTATCTCGATGTACGATAGTAGTAAAAAAGTACGGTTGCAAAGTTATGTTTTAGGGTGCTGTATGCGGCGTCTGTATAGACCGCTAAAAGGGTTTACGAAGTTCTCGAACAATTCCACATGTGTTTTGAATGGTACTCGGGCCTGGTTAAATCTAAACAATAAAATTCGTGCAATGCGGTAACAAAAAGTTAAAACGCGATAAATCCGTTTGTGTTTGGTATTAAGAAAGAATCATCGGAAAAAGAGAGGGTTATTTTTTTAGCTTACAGCATTTAAAGCATCTATTTGATATATGTATTTGACAAATTAATAAGATATAGTTTGGATCTATTAAATTTAATTTCATATTTTTAATAGCCGCCAAACACTATCTACATGAAACATTTTAACTAACCTTTATGAATATGTATGAACCCTGAGTTGTTGTTATTGATTAAGCAGGATTACATTCCAAAGTTAATCACTGTTTATACAGGCACGTGTTATATCCGTAATATGCCTGTTTACAAATAGAAAATAAATTTTAAAGTATGTGTGTTAGATAAAACTTCGAAATATTCACCAAATAATGTTTGCAAATATAAATATTGTATGTATGTACACATGTGCATATACATATATTAAAATAACCAAACTAAATAATATCATTCGACCACAGTTCAAGTATTCAGTTATTTACATATCATATAATGTTGCAACACATAAGACTCAAATTTTATTATTCTAATGGTCTTTCATATTATTTAACTAAATTGTCTTTGAGAAATCTGAACTTAAATACTTTATTTTATTGTTGTCTTGAGAGGGATGATACATTGTGTCAACATCTGCTTTAGATACTGTGAGTACTTTTCTTTACTTGACGTTTGTCAAAGTTTCGTCATCAAGTAGTGTTGTTTTGAGAGCTATTGAAAATGAGTAAGTTTATGTATTTGCGGAACCATGGAAAAAGAACAATACCTATGTGATTCGATTCCTATTTTTTGGATGGGAAAGTGTGTGCAGAAATCAAAGAGAATTTGAATGCCGTTTATAAGGATCACACATCTTCGATGATTACTATCAGATACTGGTTTAATGAATTTAAGCGTGGCCCAACATTCAACTTTGATGAAAAGCGACCAGGTCATTCCATTAAGGATATGAGCACTAAAGTTCATGATATGGTGTTAACAGACCGCCGGATAAAAACTAGAGAGGATGCTAATATAGTAAACATCTCCACTGAATCTATGCAAAATATCCTTTTCGGAAAATTGAGTATGAGAAAGCCAGCTATCGGAGAGATGGGTGCCGTCTCTGCAGATCTCCAAAGCAATATTTGGACATCTTATGCGCAATACATTTGAGTTTCTGTGGCGTTATGTGACTGTGAATGAGACATGCATACATCACTACATGCCAGAAACTAAAGGTCAGTCAGCACTATGAGCTTTTCCAGGAGAATATGCACTAAAAAGACGATCCGACGATGAACTAAAAAAATATAGCGCAACTAAATATTGGCCAGAGATGGCATCCATATAGTAAAGGTTTTCAGAAAGAAAAAGAAGATAGAATATTCCGGTAGAAGCAATAAGTTAGAAAAAAATACTCTTTAGTAGAAAAATTAATTGAAATAAGAACTTGTAGATATAACTTATAAAATATAAGTACAACGTGCTTAAATAAAAGAGTGGACTGTATTTTATTTGATACATCTATTGAGTTTCTATTAGTTGTACATAGCAATTGATACGAGCGCGTTGTTTTATGGCATGCTTTCATGTTCTAGTACCTACAACCTTACATAAATTCTATTCCAAATCATGCACTAACATTCTTCACCACCTTGAATGGTTTAAACCTTTCAATATTTACAATAAAAATGTACTGCACGTTTATATTACAAAGGTAAATATTTCTTATTTGCAATTTAAATAATAAAACTCAGAAGTAATAAACAAAGTTTATTATTACCTCGTTTCAGAGATGCAATAGTTTTTATTTTGCTGCTCTTAAGGATATATACGAGTATATCTAAATGAAGGCATGTTGCCTTTTACATGAAGTAATGTGAGAATTTGATGAAATTTCTTAAAGGTACTTATTTGATTCACAATTATTTGTTGTATTTTTTATTAAATGTACGGTTTTTGTTTTATAAATTAGTGATTTTTCAAATTTACTTTCATCCGCTTTTATTGATTCTAATATAATAATAGTTTTGATAAGCGTTCATCATCTAGTTTTCCTCATTCTTTTCTCGTGATATAATTGAATTCATGAACTAATATGTAAATTAAAAGAATATCCCATTGTTTTGTTGGCAAATGTAACTGCTTAAATACGCCTATATATTTTAAATACCTACAATAATTTGTTGCATCAGGTGATTAAGTAAATGGTAAATCCATAATAGCCTTTACATGACTCCCCGCTATTAAGCAGGTTGACATATTTTTATTTTTTTGGAAATATTCGTAGACTACTACTTAAATAGTTACTGTTATTTCCAGCGACTCCAGTAAATCTAAAGCTAGTCTTACTTAGCATGATTTTACATAATCAACTTGACATAGTTGTCAAAAGTTGGATTTAAATTTACTAATAAACTAAAAGTAATGTCAAACAGTAACCAGTGATCTGTGGCACCATTAAATTTATATGTACTTATAGGGGTCAATTTGATATTATTGTGAAACTGTTTAGATTTGTTTTTTCTCCGACAACTAAATTAGTCGTTGATAATCTGTTTGCGTTAATCATTGCTTCAAAAGATACGTCTTCAAATAACACTTATTCTTTTGAAAGTTTATTATTGATTTGAATTTTGTAAGTCTTCAATACTTTACTATTTTGGATAGGTCAGTTTATAAACTAGTGACATAAATTTTGAACCGCGTTAATCTTGCTTTAATTCGTCACCTGTTTTGTTTTAGTGCATGCGACTTTGTTTTAGTTACATTTACTTGTGTATCAACTATTTTGTACATATTTTTAAGTGTATACGTACCTACGTCGTAATGAAAAGGAATTGAATAAAAAAGGAAGTAATAAAAGATGACTCAGTTATTCGATTCTTATCGCTATTTGTTCGCTATGGGACCGCCCGCCTCTTGCTATCAAATTCTGAACGTCGTCAGTTAGGTTATATGTCGATTGTCGCATTGTTGTTTTCCTTTGAATGGTATTGCACTTGCTTCATTATGCAGTCGTCTGAACCAAAAGAATATGATCCGTGGACTGTATTTTGTTTAATATGTCTGTTTAGCTTTCATTAACTGCAAGCAGCAATTGGCATCAGTGCGCATTAGTGTGTTATTGTATATACGCTTGCATGTTATATTAGTACCAATTTTACATACATTTTATTC
The DNA here is from genome assembly GCA_031893035.1 of Dermolepida albohirtum. Lineage (NCBI taxonomy): Eukaryota > Metazoa > Arthropoda > Insecta > Coleoptera > Scarabaeidae > Dermolepida > Dermolepida albohirtum. The sequence continues at coordinate 1,221,048 of JAVIWB010000620.1, forward strand.
CTATATGTGCACTAACATAACAAAATATAATACAATTTTCGTTATCAATTTATATGGGATGGGAAAGCATCTAAAAGAAATAGTATAAGCTTGTAGTTTAAGCAATTTAGCCGAAGTGTAAACAATGTGTCTTTTGCAAAGTGTTAAACATATGGAATTTACCAAATTTTACTGCATTACTTTATTCAAAAAATTTGCAGCTGAAGTACATAGAATTCCTATTGAGACTTACGGCGATCAAACAACATATAGAGATTAGTTTAGGCGCTTCGAAAATAATGATTTTTATGTTGAAAATAAAGTACACTTTAAGGCACCGAAACAGTTTGAAGACGAAGAATTTGTGGCAGTACTTCAGGAATAATCTTGTCAGACGGTAGGTAAACTTGCAGAGTCATTAGGAGTTGATGATACAACAGTTTCGATACGTTTCAAAGCATTAGGAACGATTCAGAAGTAAGAACATGGGATGCCGTACGAGTTAAAGGCGAGAGATGTTGGGCAGCGTCTTTTCACCTGTGAGCAGCTGCCTCAAAGAGAAAAGAAAAGGTTTTCTGTATCGATGAAGAATGGATGCACTTCGATAAGTCTAAGCGCAAAAAATTTTGGGGAAAACCCGGCCATGCATCAATCATTTGCAGAGTTGAACATCCGTAGTTCCAAGTTTCTGCTCTGCATTTGGTATAATCAGCTGGGTGAAGATTATTATGAGCTACTCGAACCGAACGAAGCTATTACTGGAGATCGCTATCGACTACAACTGATGCGTTCGAATTGAGTATTGGAGGAAAAACGCTCGGCCACTTGTTGCGGAACCAGTGGAAGCCTACTTAGAAGCGCTCAAATGAGAAGTCGTATCCCACCCGCCGTATTTTGCAGACGTTGCGCATTTCAGATTCCAGTTATTATTTCTTCCGATCAATATCTCATGGGTCAGCTAGGGCAGCACTTTCATTCTCGTGAAGATACAAGAAATTGGTCGACCCTTGGATAACGTCAAGAAGTATGGTTTTTCCGATGTGGAATTCAAATGATGCCGAAATTATAATTTACTTAACATCCTGGTTTGTCACACGTCAGGTTGGTCAATTATTTAAAATTACATATTGTTTTTTTCCAATTAATTATCAGAATTTATTAGAGAAACTGTAACCTCAAAAAATTTCGAAATTTATGTTGAAAAAGCAAAACATTTACCATTGAGAATTTTTCGAACACACGAAAGATCAAGAAATCCAAAAAGAAACGAAGTTTAAGATTTTATGACACTACAAGAAATGTTGAATAATTGACTGAAAGGACAATAAAGAAACAACGCAAAAAAAAAGTAAACATTATGTAAAAAAAATATTGAATAGAATTCTGAAAAAATGTAAAGTCGAAATTAAAATTTTCCTATTTAAATAAGGAGAACATAATACCATTCAGAACAGAAGAAATTATACGAAAAAATTTAAAAAAGTAATGACTATTTGAATATCTACAAAAAAATTAGACTATTTTAACAAACTTGGCACTAATTGCTTAAAATATCTGAAGTAAAATAAAAAAAAGGAACGTTATACGTTTTGGCCAATTAACATTGAATAAATTACAGCATGTCGTTTCAGCCGGTCCCAGAAAATAATCCGATTTAGGAGGGTTCCGTTTCGGCTGCAATGACCGAAAGTACATTATGAACCAGAATAAGCAAATGTATACTAATTACATCTTCAAAAATCGCTCAATAGTGAAAGTAGCAATAAGAAAAAATACTTATGTAATTAGTTACATTAACAATAGTTTTTTAAAAAAGTTTTTTTTATTTTAAATACGAAGTATCGTAAATTCTATAAATTAACTTGAGTTTTCTATTTTAAAAATTTTTGGTCGTATAATGTTAATCGTCTTCTAAATATGGCTAGAAAAGGAAAAACAGTTGTCTTTGGATTATAGCCCTAAACATATCTGCTCGAACAAAATACAATACAACTTTGTTTATGATTAGCGTTGACAGAAGAATAGTGCCGCTTTTCCAAAAATGCTCTCGTTTGCAAGATGTATATTGGTATTCGCGAAAGAAGTCTGTACAGTAGATATCTAAGTAAGTTAAAATTTATGATATAGCAATGCTTGTTGCAAATATGCTGCTACATGTGCAAAATAATACGCTGGTTAAATTGGGTCTCACTCATAATTAAATTAAGTTAACAATAGAGAATATTGTGTAAGATGCCAAATAAACCTCAATATAGATGCCGAGAATTAAAATAAAATTAAACATAATCTATAATTATTTTTTTATTATCAGACTAATTTATTACTTTACAATATTTTCATTAAATTTCAACGATTCTATTGCATACTGGCTCTGATTTTGCAAAGAACTGATTTTTTTTTTATCTTAGATGCAAATATATACATCAATTCTAAAGCGAATTATGTCGTTGCCAAAACACGAATAAAACATATACTAATAAGACAAACATTGTTGACATGGTCTACATTGCCATTATTGTTATACAAATATGTTAAAAGAAGTAATTAAAAAAGTAGCATTTAAATACAAAGTAAGTTTGTAAAGTTAAATGTAAAGGACTTCCTCCTTAGAGAAAATTTTTAAATATAAACAAAGAACTATTGTAATTACGGACATCATTTACACAACTGAGATATTTAAAGGTAAAACTTAAAAGTATAGAAATTCAGTCTGAATAATCGTCTGCATTATTCAGGCTTTGAATTTCTAAAATAGCTTCTTGAAAATGTATATTAGTGCCAACAAAACGTACATTCAGTTCTAATATATAACCTAAAAGAATATTTTCGATTACATACCGGGTGGCCCACACTATAGATACAGATTTACTTTATTAATTTAAGCAAAAGACGGTAGTTATTAGACATCAATAGATTCGGAAAATAAACGTATACCAAGTTACTCATGATGTTCCATTAAAAATATCGACTTTTTGCAATAAAGAAACCCATCATAGCACACTATAATCAATTTTGATGGCTACAGATAGCCCAATCATTATATTTGCATTTTTTTAGTATTACTTGGTCATTTTTAGACAATTTTATATGGTTCACTGCTTTCTAGATTCAAAACATATTAACAAAAGTTAATAAATGATATACTGTTAGATGCAAAATGACATGTAGGTTCGAATTATATAAAAATAATTAGGGTATTCTTTCGGAATTGCAGGAAGTGTTGTAATCGCCACATGTGCTTACAACTTTCTGGTATTATTCAATTACTGAATTCACAAATAAAGATATTAAAGGATTAAAGGACATAACCTATGGTTTGAGCCACCCGGTATAGTAGTGTGTACAAAATACATGTGGGAACTTTTCAAAGAAATTGTGTCTTAAAATAAAAAAAAAATCCCTAGTATTTCTAAAGAACTAATTCCGCAATTACTTAATCCGCATTCTAGTTGCCGTTTTTACCGACAGCATTTTACTATAATTGCAACAAGATTTTCTAAATAATCTGCACTAGGGGATGGCTAATGTAATTTAGTCTGTATAGCAGTTGGAAATTTAGCAGGTCTTACCATCATTTTCATGTATACTCTCACATTTTCAATTGGATTAGTATTCGGTGACTGTGAGGAACAATCTGATCCATTTTCGATCTTCCAGGATGCGCATAGACGAGTCTGGTGTTTTGTATCGTTACTTTGTTGAAATATATAATTTTATGTTATCAAACTACTTAGTAAACTTAGTAAACAGCCAAGATAAATAAGAAAGCAAGTATAGTTATACACATTAAGACAACCTATAAATGATTTTTAAAGGGTTTCTACAAGTTATTCATCTTCTTTTGGAAATGCTTATACAATATGAAATTTCATCGCTAAAACTACGTTGCACAAATTTCGATTCCAATTTTCCTATAGTCCCATAACTCCATGATAAACGCCTTTTTGAATAATCAAGCAGCGGCTGGTACTATAGTATTTAATGTAGGTGGTTTGTAAGCATTGAAAAATTATTTTTATTCATATATATTATATCCTTTTCAAATTAATTTATTTTGATCTTGACGTGATATTAAACCAGGATTTTCATGAAATATCATTACGATTATTTCAGCCTCTCTTGTTATAAGGACGGAAATTTCACGCCTCTGCAAATCACTAGTGGAATGTGTTTTGTTATACTACTGCACCCCCTTTCCAAACAGATTGCAATCTTTTCTTTTCGAAACTATAACGACACACGTATACATACATCACTGCAGTCAGTTCCGAACGACGATCATCGGTACCTGCTTAATCGCTAAACTCCTTAATGTTTACCAAGTTCTCAGTAATCGCTCACAGACTTGTGACACAGACCGTTCATACAGAACTCGTTTTAAACCTGCGAAGTAAAAGCTCGCGTTATAGCGACTTTACGATCACACTAAGAATATCATTTTGAATATATACACGTATCTCCTCTTACTAGTTACATGGATAAAGTTTTATTGGAAATAATTGAAAATAATTTAAGTATATTGAATCTAAATATCAAATTTAGTGTATTGTAATAGATTCAGTAAATATTAGAAAATATCGATATCTGATATATGTATATAATTGGATTCGTAGACATTTAGTTTTGCTTTTTTTATAATTCTATAATGTACAAGTTCATAAAATTCGGAATACAACGGTTTTAAAATATGAAAAATGAATTCAATGCCCGGATCATTCCGAGGAAAGTGGGTCAAAAGGTGAAATGAGCACAGGTCTCTCCTCCAATATTTAATATTCCTGAAGTATCCGTCAATCAGACAGTATCTATTTAATAAAACATCAACATCGGAGAGCAAAACCGTGTCGCGTTCATAAATTCATGGAAAACACAAATTTTAAATGGCACATTTTTCAAACTGGACGTTGCTAAAATGAATGGCACAGCATACTAGAAAAATGTACACCTACCTACATCTATTTTTGTACGGAAATGAAGAAAATAGCTACAATGAGTTACGAGACTTTTTAAAATACAAATTAGGCCAACACTGACAGAACATACTATGTATTCGTACGTTTTGTATGTGTGTGTGGGTGGAGTTGGTAGGCTACATAGAGACTTTTTTCAAATAATTCGACAAGAAAAATTTAAGTAACTGAGAAGAGAAAATCAGTTTTACTATTATTGCATAAAATTTTCAGCTCCGACTATTATCATCTATCATAAAAAGATATTTACAAGCCTTATGAAGTGTTGTGCGCCTATTTAAAAAAAGATGGTATCCTAATTTTTGTCGATTGAATGGCGGATATTGGTCAGTTTATAAGGTGTTCTATAATTTATTGAGAAACTATCTAGCCATTGCGTTGTTTTTAGCTATAATGTCGGCTTTTTGTATGTTGATGTGTGCATTTGGACTTGTTTCTAGAGTTTCCATGTATCACTTAGGATCGCAATGTCTATGATGTAAGTTTTTTTTTGGTTACTATCATTAAGTGTAATGTTTGGTTTGCATATGTCCCAGCATATTTAATTATTATTTTCAAGGATACTTTCTGGGGAGTGTATTTATAATATACTGTTTCTACAAGTTGATGTGTCAGTTCCAGATCTTGGTGCATAACCTTTTTTGCAATGTTATGTCTCTCTATGCTCTGTAAGTAGTTTATATCCTCCTGTTATATGTCCTATAGTTTCTTTGAATTGATAACATTGTCTACAATTGCCATTTTGGAAAGGTTCTTTAATTATGTATCTTCTGTAGTTCCTTGTGGAAAATGATATGTAGTGTTTTTTTTTTCCGGACCACCTTTTTTCAATATTTGAATTTTCTCTTCTATATTTTGTTATATTAGATCTTTTTGTCTGATAATACGATTCCTTTGGGTATCAATATATTTCTGCTTTGAGAGTATTTCATTATTGTTTTTATTAAAGTATATATATATATATATATATATATGCTTTAATAAAAACAATCTAATATATATATATATATATATATATATATATATATATATATATATATATTAGATTTATAATATGGAACGGTTCCTAAATATAGCATAGGACGTAGAAACTTCCTTTTTTGAAGAACAGAAAAGAAGTTTTGCTGACAGTTTAAATTTATTTTTTGTTAGTGGAAGAACAGATTTTAAAGCTTTAAATCATATAGTTTTAAACAAAAAGAGTTGACCTGCAAGATATCCTTGAAGATCAACGTTCTCTATTATGCAATTGATTTCTGAAGCTGCCACCAAACTCGAGTTATATCCTGTCGTAACCACAGGGCAGTAGATCGTGTGAGGGCGCTGCCCATAGAATATCACCACAAATCGAAATGAATCGTCTGGGAGATAATGCCCTTAAACCTGTTACCGAAGCTCAACTTGTGTGAACCAAGGCACCATTCTGTCGGAACCAGACATTTTCTAGATGTTTTTTACTCCCAGAACAATCGAAAGGTTTTAAGCATCGCCGCACAAGCTTGTATCAGCAAAAAATTTTGTCTTTGCTTTGTGGAAGATGCCCAACTAGGCATCCAACACAAAACAACGACTTGTCACGACCATGGAGCGACAGTGTATATTATTCTCTGTAAGGGGGGAAGTTATGTTGACTGTCCTTCCTCAATTCTGAAGGGTGCCGAGAGAGGTACCGACCAGCCTCGGGACGAGAAATGCTCGTTTTCTTTAAATAAATATCTGAAGTCTAACGCTTTTACTACATGGGCTATTCTGGTGGGAAATAGTCCGAATACTGGAGGATAATTTTGGAAATCGGTTGCATCAATTCATAGAAAATAGCGATTTACAACTATAATATGTCCTCCATTAGCAAAATATGAACTACACCCCGCCTTGTATAAGGTTATTAACCTTCAGAAATATGCTTAAGCTCTTACTTATTTGTTATTTTGTTTTTGAAGGGACAGTAAAAGATTATTAATTGCACCTCGTGTCATAATGACCATTTTCTCTTGTCTGACAATACAACATCTTTTCAGATATTGCACGTCCAGTGTGAAATATATATATATATATATATATATATATGATTCTTTATTTAATTTTTCTTCAAATCGAAATTACTTCAAAGGTAGGTTTTCTGCTAACGCTAATGCATCAGTTGTTGAATTTCAGTGACATTTCAATAGCTTTGGAATTAGTTCTACCGAGAAGTGATTCCAAAGAGTGAACAAGTGTACTCTAGCTAAAGGAATTTAATAGTTTTCAAAATTCAGTATATAGTCACACACTATGTTCTTTGAAAATAGATGTTCAACCGCATACCCTAATTCTCCTTAGAAGGAAGCAAGTCGAACAAGATTCAGCTGAGGAAATGAGTCAAAACATTTTCGACAAAAATTAACACCTAAAACGAAATTGAAAGAGTGTTTATTCGTAAAAGTAATGGCAGTTATTTAAGAACATTTTGAAATTATTACATGACAGTTATCATTTACTTTAATAAAATTTTTATGTTTCTGCTGTAAGGCTTTACTAACTCCTCTCTATCACTAAAGCTATGTTTAAGTATTAATCCAATTCAGATGTAGAAGTACTACGTTATTTCAATGTATCAATTTACTTTCATATTTATTTCAGTTTATAATTTGTGTGATATATTTTCAATATTTAATGATTCGAAGAAACTTTTAAATGAGAAATATCTCTAAATGTTGCTTATTTTCCTTTGTTTGCAGACACATTAATCGCAGTAAAGAATGGTCTTTTTCTAAAAGACACAACGATAATGGTAAGAACGGTACAGAGTCCCGTTTTGGATCGCCATTAGTCTTAATTTGTTTTCTAATTGAAAACTACCCTTTCATTCTCTGAAAAATTTAGTCCCCGTTTTTCTATACTAACGTCGCTCGTACTATCATGCATTTCGGAATGGATATTTAAAAAGGGGGTTCTACAAGGCAAGTGTCCGTGATAAATGAAACACGAGTAGCCATAATATGTTCTAAGGGTCTTTACCCGAAAGGTCGTTTTATAGTATTCTCGGTCACTACAATAACAATCATTAAAGTAATTGATGTTGACACAAGTTTTATCCTTGCTGCTACTATTACTAATCCTAGAACTGCCGTCAGGACAGCTTTGGCAAACGTTTGTCTGCAAACTCTGTCCCTTACTCCGCCTGACCAAACAGAAAATTCCATTTGTTAATTGGCCCATTGTTTCACTATTCGATTTTCTTGTAAAATTGGCTTTAGCAAAAAAATAGTACTACATTCTATAAACGATTTATATTCCTGTTTGAATATATATCTATATACAAGAGACAGGCAATAAATTACAAACTTTATTTAAATTACTATAATTTTTTAGAGTTGCGAAGTATGTGAGATTGATTTTAAAGAAAAATTGAATGAAATATTAAAAACTTCCTTCTTAACTTTACAATAAGATAAATTTGAATCTGGCACTTGCTAATAATTACAACATTAATAATTCCAGACAGTGGTGTACACAGCTTACTATTTTGGTAAAATTCGTTTATTTTATTCAAAGTAGTGTAGTCGTCTTCGGGTTCAATACAACGTTTTGCACCCTTAATTAACATGTCGAATGAATTTTTAAGTTCATCTTTAGAAATATCTTTAATGATTGCTGTATACGCCTTTTTAATGGCTTCGGCATCGGCATTACGCTGACCTTTCATAGGTAAATGTAGTTTAAAGCATAGATAGAAATCTCAAGGGAGCATATGAGATGAATACGGTGAATGGTTAATGGTTACAATGTCATTTGCAGTTAGAAAACAGTGATAGGTATCGAGCGATAAGATGGAGCATTATCAAGGAGCATTTTCATAATATTGAGGGCGCATACGACGAATACGCGCCAAAAGATGTTTTTTAACACTAAAATAATATACAGCATTGATTGTTTGACTAGCTGCTATAAACTGCATGTGTACTATGCCTTTCGAATCATAAAAACAAATCAACATTGTCTTCACTTTTAACTTCTTCAAACAGCTTTTTTTAGGTCTTTCTTCACCTATTCAAAGCTTTGACACTTGGTCTTTCGATCACCACGCCTTATCGCCAGTACCTGAAGTCTTTGTCCGTTTTTGAGTCTTTAATCAAGTCTGTACATTGTTAAATTTAGTTAGCTTGGGTGGTACAAACCTAGCACAAATCCTTCTCAGTCCCAAATGCTGCGTTTCTGGAAATATTTGATTCCATTCCCATGTATCACAATGAGGATTTCGGCTCATTTCTGATAACTTCACGCACAGGTTCGATGTTACTTTCGGTAACCACAGATTTTTTTGCACCAGGTCATAAACATAATATTCGTGGCCTACATAGCACATACAGTTGCGGGAAAGAGGGAGAAAAAATATGTATGTATGTATAAAGAGAAGAAGTGATGCGAAAAGATCTATAGTTTTAAACACCAAGATGTAGGATAGCGGTTATTCTAAGCTTTTCAAGTAAATGTCATATACAAAAGTTTCTACACATTTTATTTTCTATTATTTACTGGTATCGGAAAAGCCATGGAACATCAAATGTTTACCTTTTACCTAATACATTTGAAGAATGCTGTTTTTTTATTGAATATTCTGAAAGTCCATTAAATTTCCTTTATAATGGTATATTACATGTTACGCTTAGCTTAACAATTAAAAACATAAATCAACAAATGATAACTGTAAATTAAAATCGTTCCCTTTGAATAAGTATGCGGTGAAAATGATGAACACACTTTCATGTAAATACATACGCATAATTATTTAATAACACACAAAAAGAAAAAGAAACCTTAACATTAGAAATGTGTATGTATGTGTATAATTTCTAGTTAATACGATAATATCTAAATAAGTTGCTTCAGAAGTCACCACATTAAAAGAAATAGAATAATCTTACTGGCAAAAAATGAAAAAAAGTAATAAATTTTGTTCAATTTAAGATAGTAGTAACGTGTTAGATAAAATGACAAAAACTAAACAAATACTACTATTAAAAAAGCAAAATGTTCATTTGCGTAAATTTACAAGAAGAATAAGATTCAGTGAACCTTCTACTAGAAAGTTTTCAAAAAAATACGAGCAATTAGTATCATTTAAAAGAAAATACGACACTGGAAGGAAACAGAAATTAAGCGAGCGAGAACATCGCTTAATTAAGCGTATTGTAATGAAGAATAGACTTTTTTCGGCTTCAAAAATTAGAAATAAAGTACAGTCATCAAGTTTAGCTGTAGTCAGTACGTAAGATATCTTAATGAATTAGATTTTCGAGTTAAAAGCTGTGCAATAAAGTCGACGTTGGTAAAGAAAAGGAAAACAAACCGACTTGTGTGGAGGTTGTGCATTTAGATGGATCAAAATTTAATTTATTACGACGCGAACAAGAAAAAAGCTTAAGATCCACTGTATATTACAAGCGGTAAAATATTCGTCGTCTCTTATGGTCTGAGGAAGCATAACGACATGTGATGTCGGATTTTTATTTGATCTATAATTTATTTATCTCTACCATAACGCATAGCAGAAGCTACAAATCAAAGAGCGAGGTGGGTTAGCAATTATAAAACAATTATAATTTGTAAATGGACCTCTAAATGAAATACACAGTCTGTCGCAGAGAAAACCGAACTTTTTAAAAGCTGCTACTATTACTAATCCCAGAACTGCCGTTAGGACAGCTTTAGCAAACGTTTGTCTGCAAACTCTATCCCTTACTCCGCCTGACCAAACAGAAAATTCCATTTGTTAATTGGCCCATTGTTTCACGGTTCGGTTTTCTTGTGAAACTGGCTTCACTTGGATGCTTCTATTCAGGGTTTGTTACAATAGAATACCTGAAGTGTTCGTCCTTTTTCGAGTCTCTAATCAAGTCTGTACAGTGTTGAATTCAGTTAGCTTGTGTGGTACAAACCTTGCACAAATCTTCCCCAGTCCCAAACACTGAGTCAAAATGCGATGAACTGAATCTTTGGAAATATTTAATTCCATTCTCACGTATCGCAATGAGGATTTCGACTCATTTCTGGTAAATAAACAAGTTCGATATTACTTTCTGTAACCACAGATTTTTTGGACCAGGATGTTCGTCATTTATGTCCGTACGACTGTCTTGTACGTATCACCATACAGTAACTTTCTAAAGCAAGCAGTTCGGTCCGCACTGTACACGCAAATTGCATGGATAACTTTGCATATCATTTCGCGCCTACCTTTGAAGAAATTTATTTACCTAGATTCTGACACAATATTGTTTGTATACTATATAAATTATACAGTTATCATTATTTCTTGTATTATTTTAGGTGATATTATTAAGTTCATCACAAAAAGCCAGAATACTTCTGGAGACAATTACTTTCCCGAATATTTAATTAAGGACTATGCGAACTATCGTTCCAATATTTTAAATTTACTTCTACAAACGTCTTCGTACCTGTAAATTTGCTAGAATTTATTCTATGATCAGAAAAGGTGGGAATATTGGCATTGCTAATTCTAGGCAGATAAAAATAATTTCTGTTACTGCGAAAATCTTTTGAGTCCGCTCTGTATAAAATTATCTAATTTAAATATCCCCATTCATTTCCCCCTTACATAGCTAACTAAAAAACCGTTCTACTCTAACAAGTATAGTTGCAAGCTTAGAAATTAAATATTATTTATACAGACTTGAGTCGCGCTTTCGATGCCATCGATTAAGCTTCATTTTATTTGCGTTTTTACTTTTTTTGTCATCATTTGTGTTTAGCAATTCCCTACTTAAGGTTATAGGTGATAGGCGTTTCCTACATGGGTTACAAATCTGTTGCCTGGGGTTCTGCAGGGTTCCAATCCTGATTTCCTTGTTTACTTTACTCACTCACGTTCACTAAATATGTAGCCTCCGGCAGTAAAAATTTCTATTCGATGACTTAGTGTGATGATTATGGGCTAATACATATGTATCTACTAAGAATGTAAACAAAATTAAACTTAACGCACATTCTAAAACATATACGCATGGTAAAATTTAAATATATCAAATACACTTGACTGGAGATCCTTGTCATATACGCTTACTTCAGAAAATAATAACGTTTTCAATTTCAAAGTAGACGAATGCATAATATGTTCATAGGGAAGCTTGAGCAAAGAACAGATGCAACTTGATTTGCTCGTCAAAAATTCTAGATGCGAATTTCATGTAAGTAAAGACAAGTTTCCATCCCAAAAAAGGAGTTACATTCGTGGTGGTAAGTACTTCATTATTTTGCTATACTTCCACTCTTTGTTTGTTACTTTTTTCCTCTTCGACACATTCACACACATATAACAAGTAATTCACTTACAGAAGGAATAGCATTAATCTCAATATGGGGCATTGTGAATCTCCAAAAATAACTTTCATCATTCAGATCTTACTTCCTTTGACTACCGTCAAGTATGACCTTATTCAATCGTATGAGACCCCGGAAACCCCAGCTTCTAGCCTGTTTAGAAAGAACATTAATTTTGTTAAGAATTGACTAGATTATGTGCTGAAAACCAATCTTGCTTTTACAAATGTTTTCTCTATCTTGGTTTCATATTTGTTTGTTACTTTTTTCCTCTTCAACACACTCACACACATATAACAAGTAATTCACTTACAGAAGGAATAGCATTAATCTCAATATGGTGCATTGTGAAACGCCAAAAATAACTTTCTACCATTCAGATCTTACTTTCTTTGACTTCTGTCAAGTATGACCTTATTCAATCGTATGAGAGTCCGAAAACCCCAGCTTCCAGCTTGTTTAGAAAGAACATTAATTTTCGCCCTCAAAGGCCTTGAACTTTATCTTTGTAGTCATGCAGCTTGTTTCCAGCTTGCTTGGGGGAACCATATGATATACGTCTTCGAAGCTATCGAAGATGTCCGTCCATAAATAACCGAACTATCTCATCTTTGTTGTTTAAGCCCCATATGACTTCGTTAATAAAATGAAACATAGCTTTTGCTGTGTTGATGTGCTTTTAATAAAATTAGTTTGGTTATTATTGAAGATATATTTCTTCACAAAATCAAGTTCTTTTCTGTATTAGTTCTTCAGAAAGTTTTGCTACGTTAGAAATAAGAACAATCGGTCCATAATTCTCAATCATTTTTATCTCCACTTTTCTATAATGGTGGCGCAGTCATTAATGCCAAGAGCATGTAAGATGTACGAAGAAAAATTAATTTTATATTAATAAGATATGTATTTTAAACTGCTATTTGCTTCTAGGTTTTAGTTTGTCAATATTTTAGAAAAATAAATGAAAAATACAGAAAATCATGTCAATGAACATATTGTACTCAAAAAATTAAGATATTTATTAAATTTTTAATAATTTATTTGATCGCAAATTTAAGATTTATTTTAATTTATTAAGGAAATAATTATGCGGTAAAGGTAATGGAATACAAACAACAGAGAAACTTGCAATTAATTCAGACATACATATCCAATATGTTTGAAGAACATATGTGTATTTTGCTGTAGATAAACATTAAATTTTTTAGCTAACTCAACGTACATGAATAAATATTTGTCTATGAACATAACCCGAAAACATCATTAGTTACATTTTGTAAGTTTTGTTCATTATAAAAAAAATTTCAATTATAACTGGTAAACAACATGTGCTTATTCTAAAACTTCAACCATAAATAATTATAACGACGAAAACGGTTATTAGTTTGAATTGTGCTTTAAGAGTTGAAATTTAGGTGTAATTAATGAATACGAGAGCCATTTTTTTCAAATTGTAACAATGTTCGAAAGAAAACGGTGTGAAAGTATTTCTAAGCTTCAATATGTTTGTGAAATGAATTTGACTTACAACAAAACTTATCGTTCTGAAACTAAACACAGACTGTTAAATTGTGCTGAATTGTACAATTCGTTCCTAAAAACAGGACAACTAATGAAGGACCAGTTTTACTATTTTAGTTTTTCCTGAACCTGGCCCGACTAACTGTTCTGGGAAGAAATAAATGAAACCAGACGCCGCCATTACACGTACGTAACGGGTTGAGTTTTAGCTACGACTCGGGGAACACAAAATGCTTCAGTAATTTTGCAATAATTGCCGCACGGAGTTATCTTGATGTAAAAAACGGAACTACTGAATGCAGAGTTTTGTATACGAAGTAAATTGTTATAACTTTCGAGCAGTCGTTATTTTCAAGTAGTGCTTTACAATTGTTATACATTACTATAGCTTTAGGCAAATAAATTATAAATTATAATTTAAAGTATAGGAATAAAAAGGTTCCGTTCATTTGCATATATCTCCGATAATTTTTCTTCTTATATGTATGTCGACACCGATTTTCAAAAGAAACTCTTAAATTTCCTAATTTTTTAAAAAATGCAAAAACAAGTAAAAGGCATAACATATGTATGAAAATTATTAGGCTTGAAATATAGACATATTTGGTACATTCATAAAAGAAATTAGAATTTAAAAATAAAAATATAATAAAACATAATCATAAGACATTTTTACAAAGTTTACATCTTTAAGAAGTGAAAAAAATGAGCATTTATTTGTGTTTTATATTATATCTTCTCCACATTAAGAATTAATATATTAAAGTATTATTCCCTAATACAATAAAATAAGCGCTCAATGCCAGATATTGGAAAGAACAAAATACAAGAAATCTAGAACAACAAATAAGTACTTATTATGCGATTTATATTTATTCTGAACAGTAGGTTTCAAAAAAAAAGAATAACAAGAAATGCAAAATAATAAAATTCCTTAGTTCATAATTATCCATAGCTTTTTAGAATTGGTGTTTACAGGGAGTATAGGAAACTATAGCTAATTTTAGTTAAAGCTTGACATAAAACAAAAATTCTTAAAGAAACTGTATGTACCTACATCAAGCAGGAAGCTGCCAATAAACTGAAGTTTTATGATTAAGAATTTCAACAACCAAAGTCAATAATTTGAAAAGAAAGAAAAAGCCTCTAATTGATAAATGCAGATAGGTACCAGGAAAGTTTTTATTTTATTTAAAAGTTTTAATAAAATCAATTGTCTTGTCATCTAGTAGTTTCTATATATCACTATAGTACACTTAGTTCAAGATAACCATGTACTTGTTTACTATAAATCTTATAGTTTCTGTAATCATGTAATAACTATATAAGTGAAAAGCAATAATAAAAAGTTTTCCACAAACTGTAAATAATTATAAACTTTTGCTATAACACATGTACCTTTCTTCTATAGATTATTGGCAAGTTAAAAATAAATTATTTCTACTAATGAGGATCTACCTACACGAGAAAGGAAGGAAACGTTGGATGCTAGATGAGGACTATAGAATAGATGTCTCTAAACTCCAGTAAATCATATTTTTCAATAGTTAGTCAAATTCATTAAGCCTTAGGCTTTCATAAATATTACTGAGCACCTTTTGTATTCAGCCAAAAAAAATGTCGCAGTTTCAGAAAACAGCTACCTCATTAACTTTTTCGTTGAAGATTCGCCTTTTTTGGGAGAGAGAGAGGGGGTAGAACTCAACTGTATTTAGTTTTGTTTTTTTCATAGGATTCTAGTAATATACCTGATATTGTTCGAAAAAAAGTCTTTTTCAATGCATCAAAAAAATTGTCCTACCAAATTTTCCGCTGACCATCTCGCTGACATTTTGTTCATCTAAACTTTTCAAAACCATTATTTATGATTTCTGAGTGTCCCATGGCGAAACTTTAATTCTACGATTCGTACTAAACCTCCAATTTTATTTATTGTTTCTGGTGTTCTTGTCTCTAAAAGTCTACCAGATCATCCTTAATGGAGAGCAAACCTCAAGGAAATTATTTCGACCAGAATTTGTCTCAATAACGTGATGCAGCATAAAGCAATCATTCGTTCATGGACAATTTTAGGCAATTTCTTTCTTCAGCAACAATTTTGCCACGCTTCTATGTTTAAGTTTTAAATCGTTCATTTTTCATTATTCAAGCTGCTATTGAACTAGGAAAATTTTTAGTTTTTATAGTTTTGTTCAGAATACTAATAAATGTCGCCAATAGATGACATCTAAACATTTAAAAATCATTACCATTCGTTATGTTACTACGAGGGAGCGTTTTTATATTCGCGGAATGGGGGACAAGGGGTGCAAATAAAAAAACCAAATTATTTTTCTTTTTCAATATATTCACCTGCAAGACGGATACATTTTTCACATCTTTCAATTAATTTATTTTTACCCTCGTAAAAAAATGATTTCTCTTTATCTGTAAAATACGCCGAAACTGCCTCCTTCGGCAGTAAATTTTTTACCCTGCAGCTCTTTTTTCATTTTCGGAAACAGGTAATAATCACTCGGGGCCAGGTCTGGGCTGTAGGGTGGGTGATTCACAATTTCGAAGCCCACCTTATGCAGGGCAGCTAACGCAATGCGGCTCTTGTGGACGGGCGCGTTGACGTGCAAAAGCAGAACACCTTTTGTCAATTTTCCCCGTCTTTTCTCTTTAATGGCTTCTTTTAGTCGCTCTAATATTGAAGCGTAATATTCTCCGGTTATAGAAATACCTTTATCTTTATAATCAATCAACAACATTCCTTCCGAGTCCCAAAATACCGTTGCCATGAGTTTCCCAGCTGATTGTGACTCTTTCAATTTCTTGGGAGGTGCTGTGCCCTTTTTATGCCACTGCATGGAGTCTTGTTTGGACTCAGGTTCATAATAATGAACCCAAGTTTCGTCTCCAGTAACAATTCCACTCAATACACCATCCTTGTCTTCATTACAGAGGTCCAAAAATACACGCGAACACTCTACGCGCTGTTGTTTTTGCGGCGGCGTGAGCATTCTCGGCACCCATCTTGCGCTGACCTTAGACATGCCGAGATGATCGTGTAGGATTTTAAAAATTGTTGTATCGGATACTCCAACCATTTCTGCGAGTTGTTTCTTCTTTAGTCGAGCATCTTAGAGTACAATTTGTTCAACTTTTTGGATAAGTGCTGGCGTGGTCACCTCAATGCTCCTGCCCGGCCTCGGGTCGTCTTCAAGGGATTCCCTTCCTTGTTTAAATAAACTATGCCACTTGTACACCATGGTTTTTCCTGGACAAGAGTCGCCGTAAACCAATGACATCTCATTCATTATGGTCGCGACTGATTTTCCTTGCCTGGTAAGGAACTTTATAACGGCACGATATTCGATTTTTTCCTTATTTCACTTTTCACTCCTGATTATGTTACTTGGTTGACGATAGCTCAAAGACTATGTGTCCAATAACAATAAAACTTCGTATTTATACTAAACATAAGTCGCTGCACAGGTCAAGCCCCCAATGTGCCTACTCACCCCTCTACAACCGGCTCATTCCGCGAATATAAAAACGCTACCTCGTAGCTAAATTACATAAGAACACCCTGCATTTTCTAGTGAATATAACCCGATAGTTCTTTTAGCAATTTTAACTTCATTATATAAAATACTAAAAAATTTTTAAATTAACATTTTAAATTTGTTCTTTGAATGGCTACTGAAGCACAAAGTTGTTAAAATATAACAAGAGCAGAAATTTACAAAAATTTATCTGAAAGACATTAAGTGGAACTCATAAAACAGTTCTGAGATTGCAGCGTACAATTACTATCACAAAAAGGATTACATTTGTTGCTCTATATTTTTAGGTCGGGCCATAGTGATATCAAACTAGAAAGACAATTCTTGTGTTTCACTAAAAAAAAAAAACCAACAACGGTGTGCATAGCGTGTAATTTCAAATAGCACACGAGTTTACATTTTCGACCTAATAACCAAAAGCTCCAAACAACTGCGTTCTCTCTCTTGTCGCTTGAGCAATATTAAAAAAATATATATACTAACTTCATGCCGATGAATTATGAAGATGACCATGAACTTATTAAATTTATATTAGTTATAGTCAAAATTATTCTAATTTGAATGCCTGAGGTAATGTGATGATTTGATGCAAAACTTATCTATGTCAGACATCTTATCAATAGATCGAATACACAAGATTAATAAAATACAGTAAATGAAATTCAATTAAAAATTTAAATCGAAACAATTAAATCATTACGTTTACACGAAAACATGTATTTGTACACAATATACGTTATTTATAAAATTATATTTTTAGGATAGTGATCTTATAATAATTCGAAATTCTATTTAATTATTGTATTATATTATTAATATACAGCGTGTTTTAAAAAGAATATACGTATTACAAAGTATTATTTTGTTCTAACTATCGATCGCTGCGCCTCGGCTAGGCTATTGGAGAAACGAATACATAGTCTAGTTTATTTAATAGCCGTAAATATCTGAATAAAACTCTACCGAACCGTTGGATTGGTCGTCAAGGAGCTGACGATTTAGCATGTCTCAATTGGGCTCCACAGTCACCGGATTTTTTTATATTTTAGAAGCTTGCGTTATTACTATTGTATTTTTTTAAGGATTATAATCATCTAGATTGCGCCCATTGCTTTACTAATAATATACACATATATGGTGGGTACACACTTAACACATCCCATTCAGATATGAGAACATTACACGAACCCATATTCTGTAAGTACGATTGACTTCCATTTTATGTTGACAACTAGATTTTACCATATATTATATAACTCGAGACATGTAATTATTCTGGACGCTAGATTTTCATTCGTTTGTGTTTGGGCTGTTTCCGTCGTTTGTGAAATTTAAGTACTCGACATGGACTGTTTTATGTTTTTCCAAACTCATCACTATCTAGTAGTTGACAATTTGTTAGACGTTTATGTGTTTCCCTAATTTTTGTATCGCTTTGAATTTTTATAGTCCACACACACACACTTTACCACTAGGCTATCCAGGGGACAAAAATTATTTCTTTAAAACCTTTATGTTACAGGTATATAAGTAGTAACCATCTTTTTCGGCTATACGTAGTTTTATATTATAGGCCAGACATCTTTAATATCAAGGTTTTGTGCACTTATGGCATTTGTTGTCGTGGCCATGTATGCTGTCTGTATTGTAGTTACGTTCCAACTGTAACTTTATAGTCGTTGCCCATCCTCCCGATCTTTTCTGACTGATCTTGACGTATGGTATTACCATTGTACACACATTTTCTTCGGGTTGTTTATGATCTTCAACCCGTGTTATCCGATTCCTTCTTTGCGACAACACATTTTCTGTGTACTCATTTAGTTTTAGAGCGTTTGTTATTCATCCGTGCATATGCTTCGTGTTCTGTCGCATAAGCATCTAATTAGACCAACTTTAAAATTGTGAGGATGATTTGAATCGAAGTGGAAATATTGTCCTGTGCGAATAGGATTTCTATGTATATATATAGGGTGCCATCTGTGATTTTATGTACCGGGACATCCAGGAAAGGAATTTTGTTGTCTATACCAATTTTCATTGTGAACTTCAATTTTCTAGGCTGTGTAGATGTTGTAGGAACCTATCTATCATATTTTCTCCATGGGGCTATATGACGAAAATGTTCTCAACGTATCTGAGGCATTGCTTATCGTTCGAATCCTTTGGTGTAAATATTGCTTAGTATTGGGGATATTAGCGAGCCCATAGCCATACTAAACTCTTGTTAATAAAACTTGCAAATGCATAGTAATTCTATGATAGCTTTTGAGGAGACGCATACAAGCCAAACGAATTACCGTTAACGTGATAACGAACCATCGAAACCCTTAAATTCCATTTATATTCAAAATATATGTGCTTACCGTCTCCTAAATAAGCAAAGGCAAATGACTACTTTATATTTCACTTTCTGGTATACCGCTTTCGTGAGCATTAACTATACTTTACGTATATTCTGCTGTATCAGTTTTACAAAAAATCATACATGTACGTCTGGTTCTTGGATATAGGATTCACACATTACATTTGCTAAGTTGCTGTTTCTAAGTTAGTAAAACAAACAATTTGTAAATACTTTAGAATAATCTGCGATTAACTTTCTTTACTAAGCGAAATTTACACAACCGAATCGCTACTGATTATGGCATTATCGAAATTAAACGAATACGAAACATGCCATCGACGAAACAGGATAATTATCTGTTTATTTTCTCGCAAAAACAAACAAGAATCGTACGAGTAGAAAAATAATACAAAAGCCACATTGTAGCGTCGCGATGCGATGCGATTTGTTTTCGAATAACCAATTGAAAATTGTATTTGCTTACTAAATTGACATGTTTCCGTGTTCCTGTTATTTTCGTGCGCTCACCTATAAAATTAATTAAATTACTATAATATTTACATTCTGTATCAATCTAGTGGTAAAGCATGGAGTATTTTATATCACGTTCAACTAAAATTCAAAAATATAAACGAAATGACAGACCTGTGTGCGGTTTTCGCTCTCTAATTTTAATGAATTTTCCTACTGTATTTCATAAATTTACAATTTTCTGTTTTATTTAACTAGTGATTGTAAATTGAAAATAGATAAATATTTTAAAATGTTACTTTTCTCAGCCATTATTGGAAATGTAATTCTAAATTATAACAATACTTTTTCGAATTCCGAATTCTAATATTCTATCATGTATAGAGAAAAAAAACGATAAGCCAAGGAGTACACCTACTATGTTATTTTTCATAAAATAATTATTTCGAAACTTCATATCTCCTGTAGAACAGTAAATATTCATAACCGATTAAATAAACTGTTACGGGCTCTAATTATTATAATTATGTTATTATTATAACTATATATATTTATTTATAAACGTACACGTTGTTTAGATATTTTATTTAATTATTTGCAAATTATATTTAGCTTAATCATTCTATTTGCTTCATTTATATTTTCTTCTTCTACTATCACTGTGCAAATTAAAAACATTATTGTCTTTACTATATATGCATTTATGTATATATTTAATATTATATGCATGTTTTCAGGGAACAGTCTTCGTAATGCGATAATAATAGTATCTGCGTCAGTCATGAGCATATAATAGTGATGCGGAGCTACTTCAGTCAATAAAGCTTCAATACAAGTGTCCAACGCCCGTAAGCCGTTGACAAATCCCATACCCTTCGCTCACTATTTCGTATGCGTTCAGTACGTAATGTCGGACAGTTGCACATGTATATGATCTCCAGCGATACATAAGGCAAAGTACACAGCGTATGCGGATCTATCTCTGTAAAATCAACGGTCATAATGCATATGCACTTTTTCCGTTAAAACTACGGTGTTCCTTACAATTTCAACTCATTAGCATTCCACATCTGGTAAAACAAATATCGTCATTGTTAACAGTTGCATAAAAGAATATCGGGTTACCTATTGTAACTATAGAATTATAATTTCTGTAGTGTTATGTTATGAAAATGGGTAAATTGCCATACATTACATTAAAATGGTCACATAAAGCGTAATAATATTATTAGTGAACAGTTAAAAGAATTTCATGATTTAACGTATTAACAAATTTATTTATTGAGATGCCACAGGTAAATAAACATCCAAAATTAGTCTTTACTGACGAAGAAAAAGATAAATTACGGTAATTCTAATGAAGAAAGTACTAAAATTTTTGAAGATGTAGAAATTTAATAAGCCGTATTCTATTATTAAAGGACCGTTTTTATTTATATTTGACGTTCATTTAACTTATTATGGTAATTTTTTCCCACCCTTTATTAAGAGAATTTAGTTTATTAAAATTACTACGTCTTCGGGAAAATTAGGTTACTTCTTTATAACAATTACTTTAACCTTTTCTTCATAACAAAGTTTAATTTTGTACATTCATTAAGTAAATTTATTTCCTGATACGCTCAACATTAAATTTTGTTAAGTGTTTATTACTAAGTTCGTTATGTTTAATGTGATCATCGTAATGGAATACAATACAATTTACTCATTTTAATAACATAATATTAAGAAAATATAATTCTATCATTACAATTCGGTATCTTTCATACAACAACCTACAACCATAATATCTACTTTATCGGATTAGGAATGTGAAAGAGTTAAGCTGAATTAGCAGGAGAAACACATTCGCATTATGATCGTTGGCTTTACGAAGATTTGTTCTATATAACACTCAACTAAAACGTTGACGTTAGTGAGTTCTATTGTAGTATTTGTAGTAGTGATCGACCTTTTTTTCTGTAGTCTCCTACTGTATTCTGTAGGATTAGAATAGTGAGTACTTAAAAATGCCTTTTAGCCGATACATTAATGCCACTTTTGAACCTTTAATTGAAAAAAAGAAGGTCCTTATTTATTTGGACGACATTTTAAAAGCAACAAAAACGATCTCGCAACATCTAGAAATATTCGGAATAGTTCTTAACATTATGTGAGTAAATTTGTTAGAGCTTGGATTAGATAAATGTTTATTTATTAAAGAGAGTACTACATACTTAGGTTATCTTCTTAGTAGCATGGTATAAAACCAAATGCCGAAAATGTTAGGGCAGTATAAGAATACCTAATACCAGATACGTCACAGAAAGTTCATAGATTTTTAGGACTCGCGTCATATTTCAAAAGAGCTATTGAAGTACGTGTACGAAGAAGATACAAGTAATTCTCGCAAACGTTGAGAACATAAAACGCACGTGGTCTTCTCTAATTGCGATGGTTGTCTGAAACAGAAGTGGAGGAACACCAATTATTATTATCTCCAGATTTTGCAATATTATCTACAGCTCTGGACAATAAAAATAAGTACTAAGTGTTACTACACAGACAAATAGGTATGTATAAATATCGAGGTCGAGCTTACATATATTCATACATATCCGCCATTACAGTGGAGAACTATAAGGAAACATCTTGAGATTCGAAAATATACATATTTCGCTTCTGTAACATATTATTTCATAAAAAACGAAACTGGAGCAGAGCAAATTAATCTATGCGGAGCTCAAAACTTCATTCCGACTGCATCTGTTGTATATAAGTAGTTGTATGTAGTGCATGTTGTACTAGTGAAAATACATGTTGGGATACATTTTTGTGTATATTTAGGTGTCTCTAATACTAAAACGGAGCTAAGATAATAGAAAAATGTTATCCATTTATTTGTGATACTCCAGTGGAGCGGAGGTATTAGAGGAATTCTATTATAAAAGACGGCAGCGGAGCTGAAGCATTAAAGAATTTTTTACTTTTTACATATAATTATTGTCACTTTATTTTAATAAACGTATTAAGCGCTTTACAAGAATTTTATTTAGAAATTCACAAGTATTTTATTTTTGCAAATAAAGGATTTTTAGGAAATTAATCTTCTGGCCTATTAGTTAATCAAATCAAGATTACTTAACAATAACATTGAGTAAAACAGAAGACTTTATTTATATCATAACTAATATTGCATTAACAAAATGATAAAAGGTATTGAAGATACGTTCATTATTACAAGGGAAAACTGGCAACACGAACTTCTTTAAAAATATTTTGTAAGTGAATAGTCCACCGTAGGATATATTCAGAACTATTTTTTGTGTCGGAGAACATTTTACATTAACAGGCCGAAAGTGTCTTCCCTTGTTAGAACGATTTTCGATTTATGTCACATATCTAGATAATAAAGTAACAAAAATAATTAAAATATTGGTAGACATTATACACGTGTATATTTTTATATTATATTATTCAAATAGGCAATACTACAGATTAAAAAAAATAGTATGTTATTAAATTTTACTTAAAAGATAAACATAATACATGTATATTCGTCGATATGTATGTACATATAATATTTAGGTATTTTAAAACTAAACTATGGATAATGACCATTTTAGAGAGACCCTTTTCTCGAAAATTTTAAATACGATTAAAAAACAGTATGAAATCAAGTAACGAGAGGTATCGCATTTGTACAAAAGTTTTACTTTTAAAGTGTAAAGAGTTCGTGTCGTAGTGTATGTGTGTTACATGAAATGAAATTTATATTTTGAATAATACCGCATAGAAAAGAACTATCGCTTCAAACGCGTGGTTTTACAGCGTCTCATCACGATATAGGTAAAAGTAGCAGACAAATCGCGAAATTACTGAACTTAAACCGCATAACTGTGGACTATAACATTAAAAAATATGAAGAAACTCGTAATTTATTGCGACGAGCAACACCTGCAGAAAATCAAGCAATAGTTTTGTAAAGTAAAAGAAATAGACGAAAAACTATACCGAAAATTGCAGCAGAGACAAATATTAATCGGACTAAATCAGTTAGCATCATAACGATGAAAATGCGTTTACACAAAGAAAAATTGTTTGGAAGAAAACCGCTATTGCGCAAATAAGATAAAATAAATTAGTTAGCTTGGGCAGGACAACACAAGGATTAGATGGTCGAAGGGTGATAAAAAGTGCTCTAAAATCCACGAATCCAAATTCGTGATATTCGGTTCAAGAAAACAACGAAAACGACTTATCGAATCATGCATTACATTCACAACCAAGGATGGCGAAAATCGGAAATGGTTTGGGACTATTTTGCTTGAACTTCTGTCGGTGATCTTATTAAAATAGATGGTATTCTAAGGAAAGAACGGTACAGGGAAGTTTTTGAACAGAATGCCGTTTCCTTTGCAATACGACTAAATGGATCTCTCTCAAAGACATCTGAGGACTTTAACAACAGAATTGCTATAGATTATACTATACAGACAAGTGTGGAAATCAGCTCCAACATTTACAAAAACAGAACGGACTTAAGTATAGGATTCATGGTCAAAAATAAAACCGAAAACTCTGTCGTAATTACTAGAGAGGATGTCGAGATTCTGTCAAGAAATGATAAAATTAAAGGTGGACATATCAACAAATCAAAAATAAAATTGTTTGAAATAATACTTTACGTATTTAAATTTTAATTCTGCGGTAAGTAAGTCACTTGTTTTTTTATAATTTTAACATTTATAAGTAGTAGTGTATATCAAAATAATTGGGTTTTGATTCTCTACAGTATATGTGAAACTTTCCTTACATTGTAATGCAAAACTAATTCGACCTCCCTGCACTTCAAAAATATTCTAAAATTTTGATGGCATAATACGAAGGAGCACTTCAAATAGTGAAAAATATGTACAAGACTTAATTAAAAAAATTATGTGAACAAAATATTGTAAAATACGTAGCATGTATATGGCGTAGGTATATACAATGTGAGCGAGCATATTTGACTAAATTCTAATTATGTCGTAGAATATGTACAAGCATAATACATGAATAACATATAATGAGAATAAGACTATATAAATGTTGTTGAAATGGAACTAAATGAGATGTAATTAATTTGTTCTATAGGAGACGGCCAATGTGGTTATCTATTGCGTTGTTTCCTCCGCAAACACCAAATTAACACAATTTTAAATAATCATACTTTAGGAGACTAGCCCCCTCGCCCTACAAGCATAGTTTTATTTCCAGATTTGCCCCCTCCACCCCCAATGTGTGTCATTTTAATTTAATTTTTTAAAATTCTACGAATATAAATATAATGATAAGCCAAATTGTTAGCGGACTTTATTTAATAAAATTTTAATCACCCTTAATTTACAGGTTCAAAAAAAGACAATACTCTAAAGCTGTATTTACCAATAGTCACAAGTAAATCTATGCTAAATCGTTTAACGTAAGTACATACATATGCGCATCTATGCACTATAAGATTCTAATAACATCGATTAGACAATGATGATTAGATTTAATAAATGCATACATGTGTTTGCTTTTGAGAGGTTTATCATACTGTCGTGTTGTAGATAGTATTAAATTCTATGGTTACTATCATTCCATATAGCGTTCGATATTGCATACGTGTACGTATGCTAAGCACTATTTCCCATATCGTTAGATCTCTAACTGTAGTAATAAGCAAACGTATTAATATGCCCACCAAAACCGATCATAAGCGTAGGATTCTGAAGGAGACCATTAGAATTAGCTGGTTTAATGTGGCGTTGTATTTGTTCTGCGTAAGTATCACAGAGCGTTTATAATATTAATACTAAAAGCAAATATTGGGATTTCCAGGGGTCACAGATAAAAGTTTAAAGTAAACAACGAATGTTATTTTAGCGCAAGTGATGTCAGAAGATTATAGAACTGTTTAAGAAATAACTGCTTTTTCTTAATAAAATATAAACTCCGAATATCCTACGAAGAGCTCAGTCCAAATCGAATAAAGTTTGATATAATAAAATAGAGAAAATATATCTACTAAATAATGATGATCCGGTTATTTAAGGATATAGGACTTTCTTTCTTGAAGTAAATTCAAATAAATATTTCCAAAAGGAAATGAATATTATATTATCAACTAAAAAGCATCCAAAATATGAATCATTAATTAAAGCAAATTTATAGGAGTCTGTTTATGAGGACCAATCGCCACCAATTGCAACCATAAAAAGATAGACAACTAAATTTGAACGTGGCCGAATCAGTATATTCGTTGCCGAACGAAGTGAGCATCCAAAAGGCATTTGTATTCTAGAAATTATCAAAAAAGATTTGGTGCTTTTGAACATCGAATAAAATTAGGCAGAAAGCAGGGATCCTACACATTTCATGTGAATTAGTGATTTCATTTTCGCACATTGAGTATGCAAAAATTATGTGCAAAATGGATTCTCCATTTGTTGACTGTGAAGTACAAAAGCAAACAAGGATGTATTTCAGCCCTGAATTTAGCAAAACTAAGATATGACTTTGATGAAACCTAGATACACCATTATTCACTAGAAATGAAGCAACAATTGAAATAATGGACCTAAGTTTGCACAAATGTTCAGAAGAAAGCAAAGACCATACACTCGAGCGGAATGGTTATACCTACGATCTTTTTGGAACTGCAGTTCCAGTATTTTTCATCAGGATAATGCCCATGTTCACACTTCGACTGTTTCTATAACAAAAATTCTTAAATTACGTTCAGAATTGCTTGCGTATCCAGTTTATTCACCAGATTTGATCTCTTAGACGTTTTCTCTCTTCTCAACCAGAAAGCTCGTCTCAGAGATAAAAGATTTGGGTCGAATGACGTGAATATTGATAGACTAAATGTTATGAATTGTCTAAGCTCACTAGTTGTTGATATGCCCTCGCTCTTTTTACCTCCGAATTTAGTGTTGAACGTCATTTTATAATCAATAACATACGATTTCTACTTAATTTAGTTATGTTAGAAATATGTTGACCATAAACGCATCTAGTATAAATCTTATTTTTTGACATCTTCTTCTTATATTTAATTTATTAGAGATAACGTTTGCCACTGATATGGCAAAGTATTTAATTTATACTGCGTTGAAAACAGAAAAACCGTCCCATTTCATTACAAAAATATAAACACTTATTTAAATTTTAACTGCGCTAAAAGATAAGTTAAATGTGTCACTCTAGTTTAATTTTGCCGGATGAATAGAATAAATGTTTTACGTAACTAATTGTTTAGTTTAATAAATATTGTAGTACAGTAAAAAATTAAAATTACTTTTATTACGCCGTGTAAGATTGTAGAAACATATTGAAAAATTATAAATAAGATATTCTAACAATAGCATAGATCAAAGTAGAACGACCACATTTGGTCAAAATATTAACAAGAAAAAGCAATCATAAAAGAAACGCCGCAAACATAGCACATATTAATTAATATATTACTATTTAAATAGTTTTACTGTGGCTAGTGTTGGACGAGGAATTGTAAATATGGACGTGTTGAAAAGGCAGAAATACTGTAGATGGTTTTCATGGGCGTAGGTATGCAAGTAAAGGTTTAGATAATAATAAAGTGTTCATATGTATTACGATATATTAATAGCGTGTGCATCTTATTTGTACGCCGCTGTATAACTCACATTTGACTCCACGATTTCAGTCTTTCTAATGACGCTATAACCATACTCTAAGATTTCGAAGTATTTAAAATTTGAATTTATTAATATACATTGAACATTTTTAACTCACGTCACATGAAATTCGAGAAATTGTGGAAAATAATTATTTGAAATTTAAATTTACAAATACAAATTTAATTTACGATTTTAATTAGTAACGCTTGAAAAAGTAAATTGCATTAAAATAAAGCAATATGTTTATATAAATGCATCGCTTCCGATGTTTCAATAGGTTGTTTCAGCAGCGAATTGGGAAAATATCTTAAAGACTATGCATATAAATATCACGCGAAATTTTATAATAATTTTTATATTTTCTTTCTTTATTTTATCTAGTCTAGATATCTTTAAACATGCGCGCATGTAGCCACTGATGAATCAAAACAAAAACTTATATTAATTAATTGAAAACTAAACCCAACTAAGTAAACATGGCACTTAAAAAAAAAATTTTTCTTTGGGATCTTTTCGAAGTCAGTATTTCTTTTGGCAGTATATTAAAACTTAAGTATAGTTAAAAGTACTCCTGACTAACTTGGATACTTAAATTACGCTCGAATTGATGCCATTTATCTTAGCGAGAATAAAAACTTTTCTGAAACCTTTTGAAAATTTTAAGTCCAATTACTTATAAAATACAAATACATACGTCAATAATTAATAACAATTCCATTCTTATTTACTTAACAATAACGCGTTTACTTTCCATAAATAAGTTTTTTAAAGAAGAGTACCCATGAAGACAATTAAAAGAAAGTCTAAATATATAATTTGGTAACGACCACGTAGATACTGCTAAGTAAGAGAGAAAACCAAGATCCAAATACTATATTTGTAAGTGCTTGCGAAAATGTGGAGGTTCAAAATGGCAGATGCATACCCTGAAGCAGGAGCAGAAAAACCGCACACGCAGCAACTAGTTCTAGTTAAAAGGGTGGGAAAATACTCTAACCCTAAAATAATGAGGACCACAACAGTCCTAAGGTTGCTTCGAAACAGGCTATATATGGTAATCACCTCACAAAAACCTAGTATATAATTAACCAAATTTCATATTTAGTACACAGTTTTAACAAAAGGGTTTTTAAACTTCACGCTGTCAATCAATTTCTATTTATTTTCTGGACTAAGAACTTAAATTGAACCATAACTCATCAGAAAATAACAATCGTCTATGCAAATAATATGTCTGCACACATAAACAGGGAGTGATCAAAATTTGAAATCTTAAAAGGCCACATTCATTCATATTTCCAGTACCTAAAAATTGATTCGAATATTCTACATGATATAAATTAAATAAATTGCGGTAAGTTTAAACACTTCATATAGCAATGTATATTATATCATATATGAGTTTTTGTATTGTATTCGACTAGATTTTGCGACACAGATGTGTACAAAATGAGGGGCTTACTTTTTATTGGTTTATTTTATTAATTCTTTACCCAAAATGACAGCTGCATCTAATAACTGCATGCATAATTTCAATCCATTAAGCAAGGCAACTTTACGACTTGTCGACTTCCACAGTCGTTGACCAATATTTGAAGATTTGATTTAGTAGTTAAGACCTGAAGATGTCCTATACAGTGGTAATGGAACGTCGATAGCAGAATTATCAAAAATGTGGTTCCAGTCCCGACGGCAAGATGAAGAAAGTATGGACAATGGCTGCGGACGTCTACGAACCAGATTAACCAGCCTTTACGGAAAAAATATTCTAGAAACTTCTTGGAAAGCTTGGAAAACTACGACTGAAATTGGTAAGACTAATGTGTTCTTTAACATTTTGACTTGGATATCGTGGTCATAAAATTGTTCTTATATTCCCCTAAGTCAAGCACCACATCACGGCTTCTGTCAAATCTATACATCAACAAATTGATTTTGCATTAGTTTTAGAACGAATCGTGCATACCAGATGGGACCTCAATTCTCTTTCCAATAAACTCTTTTGCACACAACTACAACTTGTTTCTATTTTACCTCAATCGGATTGTGATCTTATAGACCGTATAATCTATTAACAAGACAAAAATACCAAATACCACATTACTCAGAGACGCATCCGAAAATTCCAGACCTTACTACCCGAACTTTCTCATAACATAACACTTCTATGTCACACACCGTCAACAACCTCTCTAAACGGTTCTAATTTACCAAAGAAATTTCTGTCAGCATCAGCACTAGCGCAGAGTTCGCTATTGTCAAAATCTCTGCGATTATCGTCGATACCATCCGTTTGCAAACTTAAAAATCCTCGCTCATGTCAAGCCACTAAAATCTAATTTTCGAAGATCCGAGATGGTAGCAGCTAAGCCCTGAAGATGTCCCACACAAGTGATGGAAGCCAAAATGAAGAATGCAGATAAAATATTAGAATTTTATACAAATTGTCAACTTTAATCTAAAGAAAAGTAGAGAAATTAACCACATGTTGCTTTTGTGTAACATAGTTAACTTGAAAAGCATTCATTTCTACGTCATGTCCTCAAAAAAATCCAACTGAAGTAGCAGAATTCTTTTGTAAAAATGTAATATATGTTACTGAACAAATTTGCATAATTGGTAACCCAAATTTAAAGAAGTTGATGCCTTTTTTAACAATTCTTGTGCCTTATTTTGCGTTTATTTGTAGTCAGCGAAGTTAATTTTACCAAAAAATGTCTAACTTACATATGCTATATGGTATAGGGATTAAGTAAAAATTCTTTCACTACAAATATAATTTTAAATAAAACTGATTTTTAGTAGGTCTATCTACAAGAGTTATTGCTACGCTTTTTTTTAAATTTTATACATTTAAATACAGGCTTCCCCAAGTTTCATTCTCCTACTCGTGAGCTTTGTTTCATATTAATATAAAGCAGAGGATAACAATATACGTACTAACGCGAAAATGTAGTCATAATTTAAACATTTTCAAACAAATATAGCCACTGGGACAAAAGTCGAAAGTTTCTAATTATAACTCAGCATGTTTCACAATAAGTAAGCTTATTCTATTATGGATAGGCGCCTCAATAATTAATAAAGCGGAAAATATTCTAATTCAGATTATCGAAAGCTAATAAATTTTTAATTCAAATCAATGGTGCAGTTTACAGATCGTGAACGAACTTTATGAATAAAAAAGGGATCTCAGAAGTACTGTAAAATTTACAATGCAAATCGAATTGTATTTGCAGTTGTTGATCGATCAATCGACGGTAGAATATTTAGGAAAGATGTTTCATAGTTTATTTTCATTTTACAATTTAACAGTGTCTAATCTTTTACAACCTAAATACTTTATAATTTAATATCAGAATATAATTACATTTTACAAAAATTAATTTATTTTTCGAATGTAAGAAGATCCACTAGCTCTAGTTCGAATTGATCTTCTCCGAAAAACGATCCGTGGTAGTAAATTGGGTAAAGCAGATAAATGCGGCGATAGAGTTTTCCGTACCCGAAAAGCTCAACAAAGCTCTGAACGCTCACAGCCGCAGAATGTATAAGCAACCGGAAATCAACAAGTAAACTTGCATTTCAAATATTTCGTCAATTCAACGTAACAACAACGTACTGCATCCATTCAACGTATGTATTGTGGAGTAATTTGGCTCTTGTCGGAGTATATATAAACACGTATTGAACGTGTTTGGTATAAAAGTTGCTGCGAAAAAGCATGCACCGACATGCGAAATCAAAAACAAATTGTTCACTTACCATTTGCAAAGACTTGACCGCTTGTTAGAAGGACCAGCAATGTAAACCAGAGTGGTAACCCTGGTTTGCAAGACGGGGGCGTCATCATCAACCTGTTAGAAAGAAGAAACAGAAAAAGATTTATAGCAAACCCTTTGCGGACATCCTCTTCAAAATAGAAAAACGATTATAGTTGCAGTTTCTTTTTATTTTACTTGTACACGGGGAAGATGTAAAATATGAGCAGCACAATAAATCACAAAATCACAAGAAAATTTTTAATACCGTTATTAACTAGTTTAAATTAATATACTTATTACATAAATCACAGGTGATTTTAAATTACTTTAATAATCGCGGGTTACAAGACATTTATTACTAGTTGTATTATACTCTCTTAATTATTCTTGTCGAATTAATTTGGAATTTTTATCATACTAGTATGGAAGCGTTAATAATCTTTTTATTCAAATTATAAACAATACTTTAACTAAGTAGAGAGTCTGTTCTAATTTTTCAAATAGCACTCTTTTTATATAAAATATAGAATGTATAATGCAGAAACAACACAATTTTGTAATACATATACACATGTACAAGTCTTTATACTTTTGCTAAAGGCTTATATTTAATTTTCGTCAAAGTCATTATTATGTATTTAGAAAGATCGTTTATTTCTAGATTGATAAAAAAATCAAATGCATCCATCACATACAAAAACTGATGTGTAAACTCTCATTTTGATATAGTATATATTTATGCGCACAATTCATTTATTCAATTTTCTTAAAAAATAGTAGAAAAAAGCACTTGTTTTCAGTATAAAACGTTGAGCCACATCTTCACGTGCGTAAACATATACCGAGTGTCCGAAGTCGTGGTGCCAACGTGCACCCGCCTCTAGTGACGTGACCACTACTAAACTAACTGAACTGTGTAGTCCGGGATGCCTGCTGATACGCGCGTCGCGACGCCGAACGGCGCTTTCACGGTGCGCCTGGGCCGTATCATCATTTTCAAATATGCAGATGCAAAGATTAAGATGCGTGGAATACACTCTGTGTTTGTAGGTGTCGTATATTGTGGCGCGCAAACTTAGATTTCCAGTTCTTAATTACCAGATGCCTCAGTAATCAGCTATCAGGCGCTATGAAAGGAATTAATTAAACAGGATAGTGGTAATTTAATTAACTTCCATTTACTTTTTCGATTGTCTTTAATAAAATTAATATGATGAAGAGGTTGTTTGGAACAGCAATAACTATACAGCACCTTTGGCGCTATCTTGAATTCATATTCGGTGGAAGTTTAAATGAAAAGTAAATATGTACATATGTATATTTTCATGATCGAGAAAGGTTTTCTACAAAATGATAGGACGCAAATACGAAGATATAATAGGTTGATTTAATGGGAGAGTAACTTTTCAATGAAATAACATATTTTAGGGTAAAAATATATTTTATTTTTCAACACACTGTCCATCCAATTCTATATACTTAACCTAGCAACTTTTCATATTTCAAGCTGTCTAAAGAAGTAATTTTTCAGAAGCCCCTTAAAATAGATATTTGTTACGATTACTACTACAGCTTTTTCTAGTATGAGAACAAGATAAAATCACGCGGCACTGTGGTTCCGCGTTGTAAGAAAAGCGGTCATAATTAGTAAACGTTGTGATACGACTTTGAAACTTTTAAATTTGTGTTACATAATGTATGTTCCACACATTTTAGGTGCATTTTGAAAAAAAAATTCTTACTTGTAACAGCTTCATTATTGTAAAATAAATGTATCATAGAAGTTACAAAAAAATTTAATATGATGATTAATTAAATACTACACATAAATAATAATAAAGTATAATATGTATGCAGGTATAAGTATATACATTTTATTTATTTATAGGTACATTAAATTGATAATAATAAAAAAATGGACTTGCTACGTTAAACCCAAAGTATTTACACAAAATAAAATTAAACGTCTATTATTCTAACAAATCTAAAACTGCCTTTGATAGCACAGGCTTCTTCTTAACAGGCAATTTTTTTAACCATGCAATAAAGTGATCAGCATTGAGAAGAAGTTTGTTCAAAAGATCAGTGTTAGCAAGAATGCGTGCCATTCTTGGAGTGTGATCGCCCTTAAACGATTTTATTTTGTTATTTGTGGACTGTGCAGCCTCTTCAGATAATTCGTCTGTCGCCCATGACTAATAATTTCAGGTCCATGAATACCTCCAACTTCAGTACTTTATGTACTGAAGTTTGAAGAGAGTATCACGAATGTTCCTTTACAAGTTGTCTAGCTGTATCTAACGCAAAGTCCTTAAAAATTACCTTATTTATGTTATAGTCAGATGACATACAGCTGTATAGAGTTCCACACCTGTCAATGTCTTTTTCAAGTCCTGCAATTTCGGCAGAATTGGTAGAATTATAGAATTAACGAAAAACTTTCTAGCTGTATTTCCGCCATTCGATCAACCAGTACCCCCCTTAGCAGTTTATCTACAATCAAGACTAGTTTTTTTTAAATTGAGATTGGATAGACTTCTTTCTCTGTACAAGAAGAGACTTATCCTCTGCGGATCTAAAATGCCATTTATTAATAGAAATTCTGTACGAAACGTTAATTAAATATTCATAAAATCGGATATATGCATGAAGTGGCGATATACCAAATTCGTACCTATTCTCCTCAACTGATTTCTGTACACAATTTTCTATATTGCTCATTTCTTTCGATGTTACATTACAAATGTAACATCTCACGGCAGCTGTCACACTAAGTGCGCTACAAACCTTCCCGTCAACCATAGTCATTTGTAACCAATGTTTCACTCTAGCTTCACAGTTATTAAATTTCAATACGAAAAGTTGCAAATTATCAATAATTTTTTGTAACAAACCTCTTCTTGTTTAGAAAGAACGGTAGTCTCTTTTGCGTACTGAAGTTTGATTGGCCTACAATAACGAGTAGATGATGATCGTGGGTTTTTCCAAACACTGTGTTCGCTTTCGGTGGTAAGAGGTACGTACGAAGTCACAAACAAGCTACTATCGTCATTGATACCCGAGGACAACTAATTTTTATTTATAGTCGCTATGACTCGTACTCCCACCTATCTCACGAAGAGCGCTACAAACCTTCCCGTCAACCATTGTCACTTGTAACGAAGGTTTAATTCCAGCTTCACGGTTATTAAATTTCAATACGAAAAGTTGTAAATTATCAATTTTTTTTTTGTAATAAAGCTCTTCTTGTTTAGAAAGAACGGTAGTCTCTTTTGCCTACTCAAGTTTGATTCGCCTACAATAACGAGTAGATGATGATCGTGGGTTTTTCCAAACATTGCAGTCGCTTTCGGTGGCATCTGACGACTTGTAAAATAACCTGAAGAGGAACGTACGAAGTCACAAATAAGCTACTATCGTCATCGATACCCGAGGACAACTAATTTTTATTTATATTCGCTATATCTCGTACTCCTACCAAATCTTCATTTTCCTATTAATCCCATATTATCTAAAGACTCGGGAGGAATATATTTTAAAGCCGTTTGAGATTCAAGTATTCGGATAGCAGTGTGATCAAGTAAATTTTGCAATTCTATTAAAGCGAATGTTTCCGTGGCGTCTTCTTCCTAAGAAAAAACCCGCTTTTTCGCGTTTAATACTTTCTTGTATGTTGACATAACCTCAGCGGAAATGTGGGATTAAAGTTTTTGAGTAATAAATATTGATGTTAGATCAATTTAGACTCTACAATGAGAGATAAAATACCGTCTGGATTTGGTTCCGGAAAAGATGTATTAGATCTATCGGAATTGTTCAGTAACACATTGACCGCAAAATCATACAAAGACAATGGCGACTGCTCCAACTACACATTGCCGTCGCCGTTCGTTCTGCAACTTAAGAGGTTGAATTCTTCTACTGTATTTAACCAATCTGAATGTTCTTGTAAAAACTTTGACTTCCTATTGTTACTCTTCTTCCACCTTTCCGCATTTTTTTGCAGATGTGACACCTTTTTGCAAACTGTCAGTGTCTACATTTTCTATGTCGGGTAAAAACTTGTGTGTGTAACAGACGGCGAGCCTTTTCTTCAGCTGTCCGATAATTTTTTAATTTTATATTAAATGATGATTAACCAAAACACTTGATTTTTCTTAGTCGTTCTTCTTTCACGTCCCTGATTCGGCTTTTAATAGTGAGATATCCTGACAAAATCTTTTGATTTTCTGTTGCTTTCCACATTGAGCAGTTACTAGTTCCTCAAATTTCCAAAGTTACTTAAGTTCTTCGATTAACTCTGCAATGACAGACTTTTAAGATTTGAATTCTTTTGGGGTACATTATATAATACAATAATTTATATATATATATAATAAAAATTCTATATAATGCTAATAGAATTTCTGTATTATTTATTTCTTAGAAACGATTGACATAAAAAGTTAAAGAGAACTTAGATTTGAGAACTTCAAGAGCATTGAAGTATTGACTCTTATGATGTTTAGCATTAATTATTTTTGATTTTATCCAAGATATTCAAATTTGTTTAATATTTGATTATAACAGCAAAGGAACAATACTATGAATATTAAATATTCATGATAGTATTTGTCTTTACTTTTAGTATCCTAATATCACTCATTATTTTCCCATTCATGTCCAAAATAATAAATAGTTTTACTATGTTATACACAAAACCACAGCAGGACTAAGGACGGAAATGTACTAAATTTATCGAACAAAAGGCAAATATGCTAAATAAATTTATGAATACATTTAGTTGTATAATAATGTTACTAATGGCTTCTCGATTTGTTTTTCTTTTAGATATAGACTGCATATGTACGAGTGTGGATCAGTAACTAATGAACATAGAAAGAAAACGTAAATACTTTGTCAAAAAAATACTTTATATTCACCGTATTCTCCCTGTAACTCATTTTATTTAGTTTACCGATATTCATGTTTTTTTCGTTCATTCAGAAAATTAAGCTCTATGAAACTGTTCGAGGTATAAGTTGTTTTCAGCGATTATCTTCGACTAAGATCCCTTATTATCTGGCCAAGTTTTTAGATTGGGAAAAAGCCTTAGGGGGTAGATCTGGCGAATAAGCTGAATACGCAGTTCGAAACGTAGTTGATGAATTTTGGCATCGTGCAGGTGATCTAAAAGGAATGTCTAGTATTTGTCTGTTTTCGTTTTTAACCTTTTTACGGCCAAGTGTACGGTCATT
This sequence comes from Dermolepida albohirtum, assembly GCA_031893035.1. Taxonomy (NCBI): domain Eukaryota; kingdom Metazoa; phylum Arthropoda; class Insecta; order Coleoptera; family Scarabaeidae; genus Dermolepida; species Dermolepida albohirtum. The sequence continues at coordinate 1,257,878 of JAVIWB010000620.1, forward strand.
ACCTTCTTCGGAGTATTTGCTTTCCTCAGTCCATTGTGTCGAATGTTGCTCTATTTTGGGTGCATAATGGTGCATCCAGCTTTTATCACCCGTTATTAGTCGGCCTCAAGAGTCTTCCGGATCATATCTTAACTTATTTATTCCGATTTGTAGCCCACAGCCAACAACGAGAAACCCAAATAACACATTAAGTCGAAATAACTGATACATTTCGACGGTCAACTAGTACTACATCATGTATTTTTTTTATAATTTCTGGACTACATACATCTTTCAAAAGCCCGCTGTGTTATTCGCCAAATTTAATATTGAGAATGTTTAAACGCAATCATTGGTCTATAGTTGCAATCGATTCTTATTGGTTCTAGTAAACAGATTCTGAATCAGATTTGCATCCATCGTTACTTATGTTATTTAAAAATACGTAAGAACTAAATTACTGATAGGTGCTCCAGTTCGTCCATGCTTAAAACAAGTTAAAAGCAGTTAATTTTCTATTCAAGTAGCAAGCGTCCTTACGAATGAAATTAACACCAATTTCGACAATTATGTTTTGAAGAATTGTCAAATTTTTAATAGTACTACTTGTTTCGAAACGCTACCCAATTACTGATTCAACCTCGTAATTCACTCAGAGATCCATTTATTGAGAATCAATATTATTTCGCATTGGGAGTATATATTGAGTTTTGTTACGATAATAGCCCAGACTTTTTCCGTCAAGTAATAACATTCGTAAGGATCTCAAGAATAGCAATTAATTTTATACGACATTGCAATTGTAGGATTAATAGTCCTTGCTCAAATATTCTGATGTTCGATTGGTTTTATTAATTTAAAAATTAAATTTTTTTGCAGAAAGCAAAAGACTAAGCAAATTGCTTAATTCAGAAATGAGAAAGCCTTTGCAACAATACTATAATTATATTGAGACCACTCACTTATAGTCTCAGCACCTGCTGGAAAGTTGTCAGAGCAAGAATCCAAAATCTCTGAATGTATGACGCCCAACGCACAGAAACACGACAGAACACTGGAAATTGTGAGTGCAAACTGATTCGCATGCAACAATTAATTATAGCTAATTTTCATCATAAGCAGAAATTGTACATAATTAGGCATTGCCAAGACAACATTAGAGATGCTTGAGGAGACAAAAATTTCCTAAAGCCGATTGTAATTGGTGTATACGATCTAAACCGTCAAAGTGCTAAATAGCAACCATCTACTAAAGGAATTCAAAAACCTCGCTTGTAAAAACCGACAGTCCCAGTACTGGTCATCGATTTTTCCGACTCCAAGTGGATTATCCACCAAAAATTCATTTCAAGTGGGACTACGGTACTATCTTGGTGCATTGAAGGGTTTATGGGTAATCATGTTCGTGTTAAGTATCGAAACCCAGGCAGTTGGCGATTGTTATATGTATGATAACACACTCTTTTATTGTCCGTCACTTATCATCGATTTTTTAACAAAAATAAATTTTTCCTTTCACATTTCCATATTCACCAGGTTTGAATCGTGCAATTAGTTTTTGTTCCCTAAACTTGCATTTGAGGAGGAAACGAAACCATTTTGTATTAATTGACGAGATTCAACCATCTGCGACGGAAAATTTCAAAATCTTTGTAATCAGTCGATATTTTAAAACATTTTATTCACTTCTAGAACAAGGAAATCGTTATACTTTCGCTGAAGAAAACTATTTGAATTAAATAACATAATATTTGTCGGGAATACTTTATTTATAAAAATCAATCCGTTTGTCATGCCATCTTTTCGGTTTATTGTATCTATCATTGTGCTTTAGTTAAAAATAGAGTTAACTAAAGATTATTATGCCGTACGTGAAAATATTTATTAATTATATGCACATATAATGGAAATATTTTCCAATTTTGTTCACAATTCGTCCTCAGAGAATTATTTCATTTTGATTAAAAAAGTTTTATTACTTTGTTATCGAAAAATAAGAAATGAAATGGAATGTTTTTTGGAATTGAATTTCTAAATGAAATTTAAACTTCGATGCTCTCAAAATATCTTGATAATAAAATAAGCAAACATTTAATGTGTATGTACATACTTCGACTATTAAAAAACAGAATATTCTTACAAGCTTCTCAAAACAATTAACGGATATTTAATAAAAATTAATAAATTTTAATAAAACTTGTATTAACATCAATTTTAAATTTCAGTATATTTAAAAACAAGTCTCAAGTTTGAATGAGCGAATTTTTTTAGTGCGCCAATAATTCTTATAAAAAAGGAGAGACTAACTAACTGTCCTAAGAGTAGTTTGTAATAGCTGAAACATTCTTAGTGATATATTTTATGCAGTAACACTGCTTCTGACAACATTCTAAGCGTCTTCTATTGGATTACTATCTCAGGGAAATAGTTGGACACTACATTCTCTCTATACTAACTTCATCAATTCAGTTGTTTATCGTTAATAAAAACTAATCCTTTTCTTACTGCTGCTGGGTACAGAAGAACAATGGAATACTGCACAATATTCTATTTAGACCTTTCTCAAACAAATTAAGGGTTCATGATATATCAGAATACGCATATTATCTGAAAACGTAAATCAGGAATGCTCGCTCCCACACATTTAATATGACTCCAATGCTCAATTGTCCATATTTTACAGGTTCTTTTATGTTCTGGAGGAATGCGGGCTAGTAGTCTTCGGGAATATAAGTCAGCCATATGCAAACGATTTCTTTTTGTTTGCACTGATAGTGGCTTTCCAATAGCATTAGTAAACTCACTTCAAATAATGGTTGCATTAACGACGTGACTTCTATACGGAAATTGTGAGAGGTATCAATCGTCTCTTGGTGATATTGGTGTTAACTGATCTTGCCCTTACCCTTGTCGAGCACATCCATTTTCCAAAAAATGATTCCGAAGTATAGAAATTAACATTTTCGTGTTTATATTTCGCACAACACTCAATATTACAAATCTTCACAACTTCTCACACAGGTGCTAACATGTTAAGGTTTCACTCACAGGTGTATTTTGAGGCACGTCTATGTATTCGCTTTGTTATTTAAGAAGGTTGAAACTAATTTTTTGAAATATTTGTAGGTGTTATATTAGCTGGCACTGTATTTTTATTAACGGTTACGTAAAATATCTGTTAATTGTTTTGAGCTGTGTAGTTTGTTAATATACTTTATAAGGAAATAGTGAAATTGTATATACGTATAAGAAATTATTTATTATGAAGAGCAATATAACTAAACTTTTAGATCCATGCAGCAATATTTTGGTCTTTTATCCATTACGTAACGATCAGGAACAAGAGACTATTGGGACTGCCGTACCTTGAACTTTTTACACAATGTTCCGTCTAAATCGATGTTGTAATATTTTTGTTAATCTTTTATTTTAATTTATGAATACTATATTTCATGCAAATAATGCCAACTACGGTTCTGTATTTCAAACCACTTTATTTAATTTACTACTTTAAAGCAATTCTCTAATGTGTACTGATAAATTAATTCTTATTATAAATTTATCTATGTATAAAACTAAACTAAAATACTTCTTTTATTGTTACAAACTCATTTCTACATTAAATAAAACCCTGTCTGTCCAGTTCAAGACGGAGAAACAGCAAACCCGTCTGAAGAGAGTAGAATGGCGCGAAAAAAGGAATATAATTTGACCACAATTCTGCAATCATTTGAAGTAGAAACTAAATTCGTCAAAATTAAGAACACTAGAAGAATTGTTTAAAATCCGTCTGAAATAAGTAAAGAGAAATGGAGAAAGTAATAGAATTTGCCTGGCGCCTCCACCATTTGTCACTTCCAGAATACTAGACTATTTTAAACTACTGTTGTACTTACACGATTGGAGGTCAGGGAGATGTACTTTTTTAAATTTCTTTATTTCTTATTTACTGTATCACGTCTAAATTGTATAATTCTCTTCGTACACTTGCAATCTTTACCGACCATTTTCCATAACTTTCTAATATTCAGTTGATTAAACTATCGTCATTGACTTTGCTGTTTGCCGGACTTTCGTTCTTTTTGCAAAGTTGATATATATTGCCCGATGATTTTCTTGGTACAATACTTGTTTTGTAATAGACATATATATGTTCACAAAGTTAATAAGAAATAAATATATATTTTACAAGAGGGTGATAATTTTAATAAAAATTGCAATCAATTTCCAGAAGAGTGTTGTACTTTGGAAATTTGGTGATGGTTTTGAGATGTTTTGACAGAATATCAGGAAATATTGCGAAAAGAAAAATAGAAACAAGTATTAGCCGTTAAAATTAAAGATACGTAGACAAAATAATATCTTTCAGCATGACGACACTCTAAGTACATAGAAAGATGCGTTGTGATTTTTTGCAACAACAGAAGGTGGCTTTCTATAAATACAATGGATTACTCTCATTCCCGCCTCCAGCCCCTACATTCTCGAATGTATTAACATCGACCTCAATTGCAAGGAATATTTAGTATATTATTTAAGTACTATAAAGTCTAAGTTAATAGCATGATTACTAAAATTATGCGATTATTCAAAAGGTAGGCGGATTTGTGAATCAAAAATTTCAAACCTTGTTTGTTTTAGTTCAACTAAATAAAACTTGAAATTTGAATTGCAGTTTAAACTTCGCAAAATACTAAGAGCTGTGAAATATTTATTAATGATAATAACTATATATGTATATTTGAGATATGTAATTTTTTTCCAATTGCAAAAGGCTCGTTCCATGTGAAAATTACATACTATTTAGTAATTAACACGCATAAAACTAACATTGTATACTTTTATAATAAAAGTAAGAAAATTGAAAATATAGAAGAGGATAAAATATGCTTCACTGTTGTATCTTCGATTAAAGTACAGCGGCAAAAATAATGCCCGAAAAGTGAACGTAATTAAAAAAGTAACTCTAGAAGTTATTCAAAAGTTTATTTCACAGTTGAAAAGAGTAATTTTTTGCTGTTACTTTAGATACATATACATATGTACATCATTACTTAGTTTTGAAATATTTTACAAATGTCGACCGTCCTTTTCTACGTAATGGCTTGCTAGGCGACTTCATTGTTAAAGTCGAACTCGTTCTCCTCAAATCGGTGACTCAATTGTGTATTTAAAGGAAGCGACAAATATTGCGTTTTTAAACAGCGATATGCATTTTTAAATACCTTCTAAGAAGGATTTTTTATTTACATCTAATATTGAGAGTTCTTTCTACTTACATCCTAAATGTATTATTAATCAAAATTTAAATGGTAGCTTCTAATCAGTTTTTTATGTAAAACATGCATTACTTTAAGACAGCTTAAAAATATGATATTAATAACATTTTATTATGCTTGCCTTGTGTTACGTAGCGTAGAGATAGAAATCGTCCATCAATCTCCATTGTTAATTAAAATTAAAATATCTCGTAAAATAATTTAAAGTGCGAAGACAGTATAGATTTGACTAGGACTTCTTAAATTTCTGGTTCTCACTTATGAGTCATATATAAATATATTTCAGAATAATCAAGATACTCATGTAGTCCAGGGATACCAAAGACTGCGTTTTGTTAATAAAAATGACAACTGTATCGAATATGTCATTAGATGATAGTATCCGTGATTGTTACATAATGAATTGTTAAATTTTTACGTGTTGAAGGTGAGAAAACTGCCAATATTTATTCTCTGTTGCAATCTCTTTTGATGAAGAATGTTTAAAAGCAGCTTCGTAATTGATTGATGTAACTATGCGAAAACAATATCTCTCTCTATCGTCTACACATGCAATTGTCTGACATTGTCGTCATGATGGGTGGAAGACTTTTGAAAATACTTCATGTGATCGTCTCTTCAAGTAAACTGTGGTCTTATTGACAAAAACAACCAACTTTGTCCTTTCGGACAATTGCATGATAGAATCAGGCATTGTTTTCTTCATTCTTTGCTGCATTGTAAACGATACGATAACCCAAGAACAAGTTCTTTAATAAGACCACAGATTACCTGATGATAGTAGATATACTCGAAACGCGTCGTAAACGGGGCATTGTTAATATTTGAATTTTTCTCAGACGTTCACCTAATGGTATATTACAAGTGTAAAAGTATTCTGACCATATGGTCAGAATACTTTACGTCGTGACAATAATGTCGTACATTTGGCTGGACGAACACGAACCGTATTCTTCAGGACAATTGCACGTTCGGAAGATAGAAGGAGGTATTATTTTCCATTCTTTGTTATTTAGCAAATGATTCAATAACCCACAGAGAATAGGTTCGTTAATAAGGCCACAGTTTACCTGACGAGAGTTGATATACACGAAACGCGTTGTAAACAAGATCTTATTAACACTTGAGTTATTCTCAGACGTTTACCAACCAAATGGCGTCTGCTAAGTTTGAAAGTGTTTTGTCCATAAATGCATTGTGATGGCAATGTCGTACATTTGGCGGACGAACACGAACTTTGATCTTTCTGACAATTGCATGTTTGGACGATAGAAACAGGTATTATTTTTCATTCTTTGTTATATAGCAAACGATTCGATAACCCACAGAGAATAAGTTCGTTAATGAGACCACTGTTTACCTGATGAGAGATGGTATAGTTCGAAATGCGTCGTAAACAGGGTCCTATTAACATTTGAATTATTCTCAGTCGCTTATTGATGTAGTTTATTGAGGGCGGTAAATATGCAACACATTTATTTCATGTTTGAAAACTCGCAACTGCAGTCAATAATTAATGATTCGAGTTGATGTGGAGACATGCCTATAAAAATTCGCCAAACTAGCTGAGTTTAAATAAAGTTATTGTGCGGATACCGAAAGACTTATCGGATGAATAGACGAATAGCAATTCACATAATTACGGCTAATGGTCTGAAATGGCACCTCTCAAGTTACCCACTGTTACAAAAAGAAGGCAAAGTTTTGGTTACGGGAATTTGGAAACTAACTGACTGTCAATGCAGAATATTGCAATCAATTTCTACATACACATGTTGCCCGGTTGCACAGTAACCGCTCGATTGCGATGAGAAGTGTCACTTCATCCGCTGTATAGTATATAGATATAATATCCTGCGACTTCTTAAAATGTTAAGCAGACTTTGGGAGGCAAAAATTCAAACCGAGCCAAAAAATGACGGAGTTGATGCGAATTTGCTTCGGCTGGTATTCGCAAATTGCCTAAGTAGAAATGTTATACTGAAAACTAGTTCGTCTAGGTCTAATCTATATTCTCGTATTATTATAACTTCTGCTTCGTGAAACGCGTTTCCTAACCTAACTATTCCAAATATCTTCCGTGTTTCATATCTAAAACAATTATAATAATCCTTAAATTGTACATTTACACTTTTCTTATTGCAATCAATAAGAGTTATTAAAGGCTGCGTTTGGATCCTGTCTACATTTTTCAACTTGTATTTTCTCTTTTGTTCGAATTAGCTTGAAGTTGTCGCTTCATCGAATAACATATACTTCGCATATGCTCTTTAATCGTAAATTTTAAATAAAAACCTACTTGATCTGATTTATGGATATATTATTTTTGAATTATGTCTCTTTTAACAATGAATAATTTTTGAACAGTAAAGTATAATTTTTTATCTGCAAGCGTAATGCATTTCTCTTGATAAATATTTACATTAAACCCTCATAATTGTCGACATATTAGATTAACGTGGTTTCCAAATTTTGTATATTTTGTATTTGGTAGGCATAAATATTTCTTCATAATTTTACTCATATAACAAGGCGCCATTAGGTAAATACAGAAGTAATGGCTTATGTCAGTTGTTTGGTATTTATAAATGAAGGGATTACAAAAAGGAGTAACAGATTTTTTAAGGAAATTTTAAAAGCGACAATATTTAAAAGAAAAATGTCGCCAGTAATCCTACTAACTTTAATGGGTCTTGAATATAATGCTAACTTAAGCACAGAAATCTTCTTATTTATTAATTTCTAAGGCATCACAACTCACGCAGCCATAATATACAATACATTACGTTCTATTTCGTAGGTATAAATCTAAGTCAATATTTTAATATGAGGTTTACCTAGAATTAAAATGTACGACGAAATGGAATTATATATGTATATTTTGGAAATATACCACTCTTCTTTGCTACCATCTTCTATTTTACATTCAAAACATATTTCCTTTATTATATTAAATGCAAAAGTTACCGAAATACATACAAAACAACCCAACTGTAATTTCAAACAAGTCTGAAATAATTGGGGCTTGACCATTTCACCTCCGGTCTTTTCGAAAAGTAATCCATACATAAATGTACTTGGGTGGAGGTAGTTTTCAGTCACAGGTAGATCTGACCCTTTCTCTAAACCGATTTCGTTTACAAACATCCCGTTGTCACACAGTTTCCGGTCCTGAACTTTAGAAAGCATTTTTTGTTCCCGCAAGTTAATTAAATTCGTGTGCGTAATTCTTGTGCAAATTTTACAGTGTTATTATGGCACATAAATTTGAACATACTGTCAAGTTTGGATTACGACCAAACACACTTTGTAAGCGGGATTGGGGTAAAAAGATGACATATTTTACGTAGTTTTCAAAGAAAATGTGTTTTCGCGATGAGTAACATAGATTAGCTATTTGTTTCCCCTGAATTGCATGTGGTTGTAGAAATCGAAATGCAATAAAAACTAATGACAGAACACTTAGTGTTTATAAAGATTTAGCAACGGGTATGTTCCGAGTTTATAATTGTATTACATTTACTAATTAATATTCACTTTACACTGCAAGCATAGTTGTTACAATTATGTAAAATTGACCTATGGAATTCCAAAACACATGCATATAAAGGAAAGGCAAAATTAGTCCTGCAATTGAAATATATAAATGTTCCTTGCTCTCGTGACATTTATTCGGCAATGTATTACTGTCAGACGAAAAGCTTTCTTCTTGAATACTTTTCAAGGAGACACCTAATGGTTGTCTTTTATGATATAATATAGTTTAAAGTTTCTAAAAAATATTTAAAAAGAATATATAACGAATTCGATGAATCTCATATATAAATAGTGCAAGTCATATAAAATGTCAATATCGATTACATATAATCAAATGTATTGCATTGTATCTCAATTAATATTAAATACTTACTGTTAAACAGTATAATAATATTACTTGATAACATTTGCATAGACATACATGTACATTTGCATAAATTCAAAATATTTAAAACATATATTTGTTATCTACATTTTGTTAATATTGAATATTGTTGAAATATTTTTAATTGTATACTTACTTATGGTAACACAATAACAGTATATTGAAGTTAGTTTCGCTTAGTTTTGGAAGAATTAAAATATTTAGGTATCGAAATTCAAAAGTAAGCACTAAAGTCATTTAAAAAAAGTATTGCTATAGTAGTGAATTGATTTTAAAGAGATAAATCAGTATTGTGAACATATAACAGAAATCAAACAGAAATATCAATTATATCTAAAATATTTATTTTTAAGAATTCTTGAAAGATCTGCTGCAAATATAGAAATCTCATTATGGAATCAAAAACTAGTATAATAAAGTATAATGTCCTAATAAAGGGTTTTCCAATAGGGACTTTTGAGAAATTTTGAGATTTTAAATTCAATTTTGACACAAGCAAAATGAAGTTTAATATATTCTTGTTTGATTGATTTAAAATAGGAAACTCATGTACTTAACTAAATTAAATACAGAGAATCCGAATCTAATTTCCTATTCAAAAAAAAACAAAAATTCATTATATTATGGTAGTTCCAAGCTTTATTCATTTATCATTTAATTTAATCTAAAGATATGAAAGACCAGCGTCAAAGAAAAACAAGGCATTCGATCAATAGTAAATGTCTAGCCAACATGATGAAAGGTATCTGAAAAATAACAAATGCACCAACAAAGATATTCGGCATTGTAAAGGTCATATGCATATTATACTTATCACGTATGTATGTAAATAATTTAATTAGTAATAAACTATAGTGAATTAAAATGTTAAATATTCTGAACAATAATTAGTTTTAAAATAACGCTAAATATATAACCGCTTATACGAGTACTACATCATAAACATTTAAGTGATTGAGGCGCAAAGAATATATTTGGTTAAATATCCAATGGAAGCAATATGAAGTTGGACATTTATGTACATGGTACCTGACTGGAAGCGATATCTAGAAGGATAAAAGCCAAGCAGAATAAATAAAAAGTATGAAAAATGGAACTACTATATTTATAATGACAAGTTTTAGTTATGTTAAAGTTATAAGAATTTTATTTATGTCAATATTACATTAGATATGAGTATAAAAATCAAAACATATTTAATTTTAAGTATAAAATAATTTAATAATTTTAAAATTTAAAGGCCTATTTGCAATTGGAATTATAAATTTGCTGTTATGAACATACATATCTTATGATACCGACGATCGGTAATAAAGTAATCAAAGTAAATTATTCAAATTTCAATTGGATACCTTAAAAATTTTTGATTCCTATAAAAATGTGGTATTTGGTTTAATTGTTTATTTATTATCAATATATTTTTAAAATTAAGAACTACATTGATTTTATTCATTAGTTACATTAAATTAATGAGAAATTAGATTTAAAACAGAATTAAATTAGTTAACATAATTATAGATTTATTATAGTGAATATTTAAAAGAATATATATTAAATTAAAGTAGATTTGTGATTTAATTACAATTAATGAGTATTTGAATGCTAAATAGTTTGAAAGTTTTAAAGTAATTCAGATTAAGAGAAATATATTTTAAGATAAATTTTGAATATCACAACAATGTACAAGTGATTAAAGATAGGGTTTCTCTTCCAATGTAATTGCATACATGAACCGTCAACATATCTACCGAGTATAAGCTAGTACCCATACCTGTGAGACAGAATCTTACTGTTTAATTTTATTTACATACGATTGCGCATTATAATAGAAAAATATGAGCTAGCCGACGACAAAAAAATACGAATAACAAGACAGAATATACAGTGAATACTGATTGATTAATAATATGTATATAAGTATATTATATTTCATGCATAATAAACATTAGAACTTCATACATATCAAAGTAAATACATTTTTTTATAACATGAACATAAATAAGCAATGCGCATCTTCATAAAATTAACAACATACATATTGTTACGTAAACATAACAATATATTCATTTTGTAAATGCTAGAGCTACTCACATCTAACTTTATGCTATGCCGTAGATTACAGGTCTAACTTTGTTTTAGAAAAAGATTAAGGGATTTGCTACACGATACAAAAGAATGAAAAAATATTAAAGCAGCAATCACTGAAGCGTTTACGATAACACGAAAACGCTGAAATGAATTAACTAGCTCGATATTAACCTTTGTGGAACTCCTATTATGTGTTTTGGATATATTTGTCTGCTAATAATATTTCATAGTTATTGCCGGTCTACTCTGATGAAAGTTATTTCATAGTCTATAAATCTCATGTGAGTTTCAAGACCATGTTCTGCACCTTTTTCTATTTTCGCACGATCCGTTTTTTCTAAGAACATGTTATTCTTCTATTAGCATGGCATCCGGAATGAGTTTCAAACGGTTGTTAATCATGTGTGTGTAAAATTTGTAGATCTTGTTTAACAGACCTGTTCCTCTATAATATTCGCACGTATTTCTGTCTCCTATTTTATACGACGACGTAACTTCAACTATTTTCCAGGGCTTAGGTTCCTCTTATCTCTTCCAGAATTTGTTTATGAGATATAGCATTCTTAATTATGAACTCCTGAAGCTTTACTATTACTTATTTGTTTTGAAGCTATTTGCAGATTTTCTAATGTCATTCAAATGATTAGTTATTCAAATTTTCGTCTAAATTTGGTTCACTTCCATTTCTTGATTGCTTTTTGTTGTTTTGTCTCCATATTTACTAGTAGCGAAGTATTCATGTACTTCTATCTATTACTTGTAGTTTGGCAATGTTCCTTTCATGTTTGTTCTGTTGTTTTAATACTTTATATGCTACTTGTTATCTGCCATGTACATCGTTTTCTGTAGCACATATCAACCTGATCCAAGATCTTTGATGGGCATTTCTGACGAGTTCTTATGTATAATTACATTGCTCTAGAATTTTTGATCAACCATATAATTTTGCAAGTACGTTTTTAGTTTTTATGGCGATTTTATTTCTTATATTCTAAATTTTCAAACAGTTTTTCGTCCTAAATTCTTTATTCACGATCATAATTTTCATTGCAGCATGTTCTATGTATACTTTTACGTTTTCCTGGTTTATATTTATCACACCGTGTTAATTTCTGATGGCATTATTATTTTATAATGCGATACACTTCTTATAAACAGCAAACTTTATAAACTTCGTCATGTGTTCTATATATTTTGATCATGTACTGTACTTCCTCCATCTTTCTAATAAAGCTGTTTTTGCTATAACTAAAAAGTGATGGAAATTTATGTCGCCTCTCCGATATATTCTAACATCTTATACATACATATGAGGCTACTTTTTTATCGACCATAACAAAATTGATCATTGATGTGTGACCTGTCTTACTCCTGGTGAATTTTTCGATATCCTATTTTCTAAAGAAACTAATAGTGACTTTTAATTCAATGTGTGGTGCAAAGTTCTTATCCATTGCTTCTTCTATAGGTATGTTTCTAACTCTTGCATATAAATATCCGCTGATTATTCATCTCATGTATTTATTTGTGTAGTTTTTCGTAGAATACATAATTGTTTCATCCATTCTTGCGTCTTGCAACCTTTCTTGTTAGATATAATATGTTAGGGCTACAGTCAGGAAGAATTTGGAAAAACCTTTTTTGTGATACTAATTAATAAAATAAAATAATTTATTTGCCCAATAGTTTTTTTGAGATACTAATGAGGGCAATAAGATAAAACAATGCTAAATTGTTATCACAATTTATAGTAACTTGAAGAGAATAAATTTAACTTAATTTAGCAAACGAAAATTGTTTCAGAATGTAAATATTGGCATAAAATAAACTAGAGAATATAGCGTGATTTATTATTGTCGACATTAGTTCGTCTAAATATCCATTTCTCTTTACAAACAAATAAAGATTAGCATTACACTATCCTAATTATTTAATGTACATAATTCTACGTCGCAAATTATATGTACATATATCTAAAAAAAGACAAAGATTCCGGATAAAACGTATTATATCAAGTTTTTACTTCATTATCACATACTCCTCTTACAAAAATGTACGACTCTTGTTCTTGTTTTAGTGAAAAATGAAGAGTACACATGTAATATGTTCGTTGCATCTAATTGACAGAGACTCGAAGAAAAAAATCAAAGGTGTATTCATGTAGTTTTGTATTTCAAATATGTTTTTTTTTTTTCGGTACCATCTACTTTTCTTATAATTGCGATAGTTTATACATGCGGCTTGAATAGATTCCAGATTGCAGTGGAACTCCGACTCCATTATGAGAAACCACTCATATTACTACCGCAAATTTCACGTAAATATGTACTGCAAACAAAAGCTATAAGCATTCGGTAATGGTTTGGGAAAGCATGTAAATGTAAAGCCTGACAAACCATCAAGAACTAATTACTCGGTTATTCGTCATATATGTATATAAAGAAAAAAAAATAGATCCACGGGAGATGTTTTATTGACAAAAATATTATAAAATCTTTTTTCAAAGATGATATACTTAATTTGTGTTTCGTTATTCAATTTTTAGTATTAGATGCTTTGAATTTTTAGATGCAATTATGCGTCATGCAATTTTCTTACATACATTTTATGGATTCTCCTAGCATACTTTTTGGCTGATAAAACATTATACTCTATACAAAAGACATGGAAAACAGTATCAAAACAAAGAAGAAGAGCATATGAAATGCATGATTTTCGAGTTTACCAATTATGTATTAGCAAACAACGATACTTTTTCCTGTACAATAACTAATCATTTTTCACTTACGGATATTAATTCGGAAAATATCTATACTTGTTATGTCACTCGATCAGAATTACTATAATTTTTGTTTGAAACTTGAAACATATCAAATGATTCTTGGTGTAATTTTTCCCGCCAATCTTCTTTTATTTACATTTCATTACAAAACTATATCATGTAAAGTTATAATATGTATATAATGCATCGCCTTAATGTCTATTATGTTTTCAAATATTCATCTCGTTGCCCTTTTTGTTTTATTATTGCTTGTAATGATCAATAAAATGAAATTAAAATTATCCGTGTTGCTCTCCCTTTCCCATTGATAACTATCTGCGAGTAACTATGAATTGAAATTAGAATTAGAATTTAAATATAAAATGCTTTTTAACAATGAAGTTGAAACTTATTATAAATTACGTATACAATAAGTATAATTTAACGTATCATTTACAGCAAATTTGATATATACATAGATACAGCCACCAATCTTCATCAGTACTCGTAAGTATACAATAATTATATTTACTTAGTGCGATAAGATTCAATTATGTCTACATGCTTTTTGAAATAGGTGTCGCAGCACTGTAAGTAGCGAAAAATCTTAACCCAGAATAGCTACGAAAGAAGCAGCTGATAAAATCACAACTGATCGAAATCTAAAGTTCTGAGTGTGATCTAATTACTAGAAAAATTCTGAAACCGTTGGGTTTGCGTACATTTTCAATATAGCTTTCCGATAAAAATTATATGTGTCAAAAATGATTTTACAGTTAATTAGGTACACTGTCCGCTTGTGTGTTTTTTATAAATTCTTAAAAGAAAAACAAGTCTGCTTTGTTCTTTTCCTAGACGTTGCGCAAGTTTCCAACAGGATTTGGTAAAGGATTGATTTACAAGGCGAGAAAAATGCTACCAGAAGTATACGTAAAACATCACGTCATATATCACAAATAGAATTAATAGGAATTAAACAATATATTGAATATTCACAACAGAAAGAAATTAATTAGGTTGTACCTGAATGAAGGAAGTGTTCTAGGACCAATACTATGCATATTGTGTAGGGATCTACAAGAAATGAATGATGTGATTATTAATACTTTCACCGATGATGCGGTTCTATTTTTAGTAAGGCGGAACATTAGTACTTGTATAAATAAGCTTCAAATATCAATTAATAAGACCTGCAGGTAGATCAGGGACTGAAATTAAAACTGATTGAACTGCCACTAACTAATATGAATTTTATTAGACAAACTTCGAATTAGAAATCAATGCCAATGGTATAGTACTTCTATGTATAAGTAATACCAATACTTGTGGAACGACACTAGGAGCAACATCACGTTGGAAGGGACGTAAAAAAGAGAAAACGTCACAACTTGATCTAAAGTATAGATAATATTATCGGATTTTGGAAGTACATACTCTTTTGGTAGTGCGCTATAAGATACTAGTATAATACGATCGATCCGGTTTTAGAATATACCAGTATGGAAAAAATGTAATAAGAAAAACTAATATCAAAAATGTAAGTGTTTCAGAATGATATTTGTGAAATATGAGGAAGGCTCTCTGGCATATCCAAAATTAGGATTTTCATGGAAATTTTGCTATTTCAATGGTTTCAAAGAATATCAAGAGGTTTTGGGGTAAACATGAAGTCAGACTGCACCAACACATATGAGAGTGAAAGATTTTCGTCTATCGTACTATCAAAAATTAAGATGAAGGCTTAAGAGAACTAAAATTTATGAATTGATATAATGTCTATGTTGAGTATTAAAAGCAAACCACCGTTCGTGAATGTAATGTGTGATTCAAACAGACAGTGCAATTCAAATAGACAGTTAAAGAATATTTGACAGATTCGGTCTTGTTTTCTTACATACGAGGATCGATTCAGAAATAAGGTTCCCATAAATTTTACAATAATACAAGATCGTTTATTCTCATCAAAATTTACATCGTTGGATAGAGGACACTTAGTTCCATTTTTCTACATAATCGCCATCTCTTTCTAAGCATTTTTGTAGACGGTGTTCCAATTTTTGTATCCCCGTGTCGTAGAACGTTGCCGCCAGCCCGTTCAGATAGCGTTTCACCTCTTCTTTGACTTCATCGTCGTTCTGGAAGCGTTGCCCACTCAAGTGTTCCTTTAACTTGGGGAACAAGTGATAATCACTAGGCGCGAGGTCCGGGCTGTAAGGTGGGTGGGGCATGGCAGTCCATTCAAAGTTGGTCAAAAGTTCGTTGGTTTGACGGGAGACATGAGGGCGGGCGTTGTCGTGAAGCAGCGTTACACCTTTTGTCAGTCGTCCTCGCCGGCGGTTCTGGATAGCTCGCCTGAGTTTTCTTAGTGTTGCACAATAACTGTCTGAGTTGATTGTTGTCCCAGGTTCCATGAACTCGATCAGCAGTATCCCCTTGCGATCCCAAAAAACAGTGGCCATGACTTTGCCAGCAGAAGGACTTTGTTTAAACTTCTTTGCGACTGGTGACCCTGAGCGACGCCATTGTTTGGACTTTTCTCTCGTTTCGGGCGTGAAATGAAACACCCACGTTTCGTCTCCCGTAACAATGGAGTCCAACAATCCTTCCCTATCTTCTTGACACTTTTGCAGAAACTGGCGAGCACAGTCAATGCGTTTCTCTTTGTGTTCGACTGTCAGCATACGCGGTACCCATCGAGCACAACACTTGCGATACCCCAATTTTTCAGTCAAAGCTCTTTGAACTGTACCGTAAGAACTCCCAGGAATCCGAGCAACAAGTTCACGGACGGTGATCCTCCTGTTTTCAAGCACTTTGCGTAGGACCATCTCGATCAGCGCCTCCGAAGTTGAAGGTCTTCCACTCCGCTCTTCATCGTGGACTTCCTTCCGACCAGCACTAAACGCCCTGCACCACTTACGCACGTGTTGAATGGTCATACACTTGCCGCCATACACCTCTGTCAACTGTCGATGAATATCCACGGGTGGTGTCTTTTTCGCGTGCAAGAACCTAATTACGGAACGAATCTCGCACACGGCGGGATCAGCAATGGGCACCTCCATCACGGACGGCTACTGAGCCAAGACTGAGCGGTGTAGCGAAGCGCGGCAGGTGGGAATCCGGAGTAGGGAAACATACCTACACAGCGGTGTTGCCGGATTTCGTCTCACACCTGCCCGTGCGGCTGGAGTTCTTTGGGAACCTTATTTCTGGATCGATCCTCGTATAATATCCATATTTGATTATATCTTCTCTTTTTACTACTCTTTGCTTCGATATTCAAAATTTAAATGTAGAAAAAGACGTGTTTTCAGTTCAGGATCATCAATATAGTCTGCATATTTAGTTACATATTTAAATATACTTAGGGTTCAGTACCATTCCAGGCAATTGCTAATACTTCTTGCAAATTATGACTTATTTGTTTTATAAACTATAAGAAATTTAAGGTTTCAAACAATTATTGGAATTAGTATTATTAATCAAGTAATGCATTTAAAGCAAATGGCAATTAATACAAACATATATTTACTCGGCTATTGATTACAAATAAAAAATTCGTTCGTTAAGAGTTAAGGCCGATTCTTATTTCGAATGTGTCGTCGCATTAATTGTCAGTGTAACAATAATCGGTAGTAAATACTCTTTGACATTTCCATTTGGACTTTGTTCTATTCGACACTGAACAACGGAGCAGCCTTTCAACAAAAGTACACTTTATAAATGCTAATTACAGGATTTAACTCATTTGATTTTAATGTCTGCTTCAAAATGTCAACCGGGCTCATTTTATTTTCGCTCGCTTTTCCATTTCCTTCTCGCAGTTGATTCTGCTTGATGTGACGTATTTTTTAGAATTCTGTCCAGAAAATCTAAAAAACGTCAATAATTTACTTCTAGTTTAGTAGACACTTAAATTTAATTATTTCGATTTTCATTTATAATTTTTTGTTTTAAATCTTAAATATCTATAAAAACGTAAATAGTTAATACAAACAATATACATTGAAATGTATAAAGCATACGAGTATCTTTAAAATTTATAGCACAGAAGCTTAGAACATTTTAGTGGAAAATGTATAACATTAAGTTAAATACATAAATCGAATAAATAAGATATTACAAACAAACGAACCAGATCCACATTTCCACGCATGTGTATATGTGTTCCTGACACGTCAATTATTTGACACATTTGCATATTAATAACCTGAATAAATGATTATTATGAGTCAACTATTTATATTTAATTAACTTAGTCTGATACCTAATGGTATAAGGACGTCTGATTAAATAAAATTAATTAACAAGTTAGGAAGTGAAGATGTGAAGCAAGTCGAAGATGTAACGAATTGATAAATAGGAAGTCTGTTATATTAATGACTAAAGCTGGATAGTTGTGCATGTCTGATACTAGCGGAGAGCATATATTTTCAATTCCACACCATGCATTCACACGTTACATGACGGTCTTCCTGACTAGGCAAACGCAACTATCTAGCCCCATTAATGACTTGATAATAATTGTTGAATTCTAAAAGATCATTTTATAATTTACCTTTACAGTAAAAACCTATGTAATGTGAATGTATGTATATTAAAAGAAATATTGCACGTTCATATTTCTTTCATTAATTTTCTTTCTAATATCTTAGAAGAAAAAACTCTAACGCAGCCGCATTGGATTCGATATTCGACATAGTAAAAAAAAGATGAACGTCTTCAATAAAAAACAAATATCCTAGTACTTAAAATAAAGAAGGAAACAAGATAACTATGTGCGAAATCAGAATAGGGACATACTGAAAATGATTTATACAAAATGCAAAAAATGCCAAGAAAGTGACAATTCAGAAAAGGATAAATTAATCAACATATAATAGTAGCAAATTAAGGAGGTTTAAAAAGATCTAAAGAAATGTTTGAAGCCACAAATCTCGTCAACTAAATAAATGGCATATATTTTCTGTTTCAAAGTAGTAGACTTTAATATCTATACACTTTTTAATATAGTCAAACCAACTTTGGCAACATTCTTTACAGTGAAATGGTGATACGATGATAATATTTGATTTATTTAATTCGTCAATAAATTCTCGTATATCACCATCTTGTACAGCCACATTGAGAAAAATGCGGCGATAATTTTTTCTAGGTGTTATTAAAGCACAAAACTGTTGTTGGTTTCAACTAATTTTGGAACTTCCAAAAATTGGTGTTTAGTTTCGGGTTCGTAAAAATAAATTTAAGTTTCGATGTTGTAAACGGCACTTAAAGTACCTAAATTGAATTTTTAAGCATTTATTTGTTCCATCCAATAAGAGCTTTTTTTGAGTTTCTGTCAAATGTGCAGAATCCAATGAGCTCAATGGTTTTTAAATGTATGCAAGACGTTACGTATTCATTTCGTATCAATAACTTGGACTTTTACGAAAATCGTACTTTCTCGTACTCGTACTCTCGTACTCTCAGAACGAGTATAAACTTTATTAAACAAAATAAACGTCTTACTTGTCACTGATTTTATATATTATGCAGACATTATAGTATTATTTCACAAAAGAATAGTATTAAATTATTCTCAAAAATTGATATAACAAAGCTGAGCAAAAGGTGCATGGAAGTGGGAGAGTCAGTCAGATGTGTAAAACTAGAGACGCTATTGTACTATTCGTACATATAGTTAAGACACGAGACCTATGCTTCCATGCTTAGAATGATATTATAGAGCAGTTAGACATATATATTTGACTTTACTTTAAAATTTCAGCAAAGTACTACAAATGAGCATTTATACTTATCTGTCTCCGACAATTTACAATGTTATGTCACCCGATCAACATAGTTTTATTGGAAAACGATCAACGGTTTCTAATTTAGTGCAGTTCACCCAGTACGTTGCGAGCGTTTTGGATGAACACGGACAGGTTGATGTCGTATATACTGACATCTCTAAAGCTTTTCATGGAATAAATCATTTGGTATTATTAAATAAATTAAAATCAATTGGGCTCAGTGAAGCACTGTTGAAGTTTTTTGAGTCATATTTGCATGACAGGAGACAATTTATGTGCTATAATGGGCATAAATCATATCATTTTCACGCAACCTCTAGTATGCTTCAAGGTTTGAATTTAGCACCGCCTTTATTTTGTATATATATTAGTGATTTGACATCAGTTATTGCGTCCAAGAAGTTGCTTTCTGTTGATGACTTTTTTTTACCTCACTCCAAAATATGAATGATTGTGTTTTCTTGCAAAATCGGCTAAATATAATTAATGATCGGTGCGAGAGTAACTGTTTACACTTGAATTTGTCTAAATGTAGGATTATGACATACATAAAGAAGCTCAACCCAATTAAGTGTGACTATTTATTGCATACTACTTCACTGACTAATCTAGTCAAAGATCTTGGCGTTTTATTTAATGAGAAACTCACATTTGTCAACCACATTGAAAACGTCACCTTATCTGCGAAGAAGTCATTAAGTTTTGTTATACTCAATTGTAGAGCGTTTACTTCTATACAAGCAATGAAATCTCTGTATTTTTCGCTCGTTAGATCGAAACTTGAATATGCGATTCTGGTATGGTATCTCTACTATCATGTCCATAAGAACATTTTGGAAGCTGCGCAACGACAGTTTTTATAATATCTCTCCTTTCGAGTTGATGGCTTTTATCCAGCACAGGTTATTGCCCAGTTGGAACTGCTGCAACGGTTTGATGTCACCTCGCTAGAAGACAGGTGCATTTCTACTGGTTTAATATTTTTATATAAGCTTCTACATAATGACGTCGATTATCCTTCCCTCCTTCAAGAATTGAATTTTCATACTCCTCGATTGTCGGTTTGTTATCACACTACATTTTTCTGCCCACCTTTTAGAACTAATGTAATATTAAAGTCGCCTCTATATGTAATGTGTAGTAATTCTAATAAAATATTTTGTGCAGGAGACATTCACAATGACTCCATGGAAGCATTACTCAGACTAGCAATTGAGGACAAGTAGGGAGAATTGCTAAGTTTTCATTTTTTTCTTTGCTTGTTGCTCTACTTTTATATACAATATGTAAGGTGTTGTTATGTTTAATTATGATTTAGGAAATTTTGTATGTATAATTGATTTTGTCCTAATATTGGAAGAAATTCTGCTGGGCAAAATATAAATATAAAAAAGAAGTAGTTCGCACTTTTAGGTTTATTAATTTTTACGAAGAAAGTCATTCAAAGATATCAATTTAAAAATTAAAAAAGTGTCACTTGAAAAAAGCTTCACAAACTCGATGACGATGACTTTAAAAATTTGAAAATTTTAATATATTTTTTAATGGAAAATGACAGTCACATACTACAAAAAAAAAGTAATATGAATATTTGGGCTTATTTCTTCTTCCCACATTAAACATTTGATATTCGAAATATTAGATTAATTAAAATATTTATTCTTTTCTGATCGTGTAGTTAATTTTGTCATTTGTTTTCTGTTCAAAAAATACGTGCCTACTTTTTCGAATAAAATGAAATTTTAAAATTACAAAATTTATTCAGATCAGATATTTTCTGAAAATGGCTTCTATGTACGTGCGTTTAAATAGAAATACGGTTACTTAACACGAACACGCTCACTGCAAACTGAAACATAGCGGAGATCGATAGTCCATGCATTAAACTTCAGTCATCATAACTCTCAATAAACAAAGTGAAATACTGCCAGTGACTATTGGGTTAGAAGTTGTCGCGAAGTAAAAGATCTACGATGATATATAACATTGAAAAGAACTGATGTGATATGAAACAGGGTAATAAATTGTTTAAAGCTGGCTGTTTGTATGAAACTGGTTTCACATATGGGGATACATTTTCATAAAAAGTTCTTTTAATTAATTAATTTGTTTTTTCATAGTTCATTGACGTATTCAATTTCTTTCTAACTAAAGTACCGTTTTGAATACATTTTCTTTTCATACATTAAACACAATTTAATTCTGTGCAGAAGAGGATACTAGTTGGTAAGTGCATAATTTAGATATTTATCAGTTACACATAGGTATATACAAGAAATTTATTTTACAACTGCTTGATGTTTTGCTTTAAAGTACAACCACTTGAAGAAGCATAATTAGTTCATAAGGTAGCAGTGATACTGTTTTCTAGAGTGGTGCAACACTGACTAATTATCTGCTGATGATGACAACTTAGTTGTTGAAATGCGTATGCAGAATACGAACAATATTGTGAAAAGGGATTTTATTTACCTTTTTAATTAATTCAATCTTGATTTTCTAGAGAAGGAAACAACCCTGCATTTAGAAATATCAAAACCTAGCTTAATTCTATTAAGAAGATCTTGAAGGTCACACTCCTCTATTCCGGTCACTCGATGGAAAGCATTAAATCAATAATATTTGAAACCGGATTTCATTGCACACAAGTGGAAACTAAGAAAGCAAGAGTTCCAAGTACGTATTCTGAGGGACGCCCGAGGTGGTAATAAAATAATTCGAATGATGACCCAAAGAAGAAACGTTGTGCCTACTGTCTGTCGAATAAGAGGAAACGAGCCATGTAAGTAATGGGTCAAACCCTGAAATTTTCAATTTATTTAGTAATATTTAATAATTAATATGATTAAAAAAGCCCTGGTCAAATTAGTGTTGATAACGCCTACTTAGGAATTGTTATTGGAATATTCGCATATAGATATATTAAAGCGTTCGTAAGCGAAATCGTACTTATTAACGGGTATAAAAGACATAACCCTAAAATAAAAACAAGGATAAAGACATTTCTCGAAAACTTTAGTTGGGTTGTTTGTAATTTACCAGTAACTTTCAACCCAATTATTATCACTTTTTTTTATGAACACGTGCAAGTCCTGAAACTTAGTATCTAGTATTCCGGAAATATTGGAAAGTTAACGACGAATCTTGATGAAAATGTAAGCAAAATTTATAACAAAAACGAAGGGATATGGTAACTATTCATAGTGGCGGCGCCTTTTAATCATTTCAAAAATCGAAGGATTTCTGACTTCTGTATCGAAAATAAAACAAACGTAATGGTATTTACTACAACTAAATGAACTAAAGAAGGCATTCAAATCATTAACTATTGATGCGGAATCATCAAATGCATCATGTATATTCTGAAGTGATAGAACGTGTTTACAGCGAATTGATTAAACTTGGCATAAAATATGTAAAACCATCTAATTGACAATTAAAAATTATCTCATATATTACTTTAAATTGTCATTTCCGTCGCAGTATGAAGGTAATTAGTATTCTTATTTGAATCAATATCAAAAATACCATCTAAACCTAAATCTAAACAGGTTTTATGAAAAATTTCAAGAAGAAAATTTTATTCTATGTTTATTCCTTTAAATTAACATTTAACCTGTGCAATAATAATGATTATAGCCACAATTACTTAGATACATGGTAGGTAGAACATGCGCATTTCCACAATAATTGTGAATATCACATGAGTTGTTTTAATAAGCTTCTCTGTAAGAAGAAACTTGTTAAATGCTTCGACAGAGGTTCGTACACTTTTGTAATACATTAAGCTTCATTATCTTTGTAGTAGTGTCACACGTTAGCTCGTGTCTACTTTAGCCATATTCATGCACAAGCTATTGACTAACCTATAGATTAAGTAATATATAATTTATAGGCATAAAAATGAATTGAAAAGAACTGAAAAAAAAGAAAAATTTCTTTAATAATGAATATATTGTTTTTTATAAAACAATACCATGCAATAGAATTAAAGTCTCGGGTTTCAGTCTTCTTTCCCTTTTATGTGAATGCTGACACACAAAGGTCTCAAATTGTCTTACGAGCGGGGACGTAATAGTGACTCATGGTCTGCCAAAGTCCCGTGTAATTGGCATTAACCTGTTGGGGGATGTAAATGCATGAACTATTATTACCTCATACATGATGTCGTCACTTTTACAAATCTCTATTATTTCCCAGGTATGCACCACATTTTGTCTCAGCGTGGTTAATTCTGCGTTTCAAGAGATACAAGCAATCCGTTTTACACTACTCCAGATGTTTCCAATTGGATTTAGCCATGGAGAATTACCTGGTCACGGTAAGAGCTTTAAATTCCTTTGTGAAAATAAAGTTTTGACAGATTTTGTTCTATGGGATGGTGTCTAGTCTTTTATAAATGTATAAGTAACACCTCTAGAACCTAAAGAATCAATAAATAGAATCAAAACTGATTGCATCACTTCATGTTGAGTCTGCTGTATCGTTCCAGTATCTAAATACGCAAGTGCAAGTCCTTCCCCTGATATGCAGGACCCAAAAATTACAGTATGGGGATGTTTGACAGTTTTGACGACGACACTTGTGTGGGAATGATCAGACGGCCTCCTCCTAAAGAAACGATCCAGTTCTTTTATTGCTTCTAATCGCGGTTCATTACTGAACACGATCTTTAAAAAATATACTTTAATTTGTAAAATTTTAAGTACTTAAATGCAATTAATGATGCATACCTCTTTTCCGTGAGATCTTTATGCTGTCCCGACCATGGCAACCACGTTTACTACGTTTTTTCTATCAATTTTGTTTTCTTTTTCTCAGAGAGTAGACTAGAAATTTTTACTTCACACAACCACGATTTTAATTTTCGTTCCGATATGTTTATGTTGTTTTCCTGGGTAGCATTTCTCTAAAAGGTCGCTGTTGAGTTTTCGAACTATTTTTAAAATAATGCGATCTTCGCTTTTGTGGTTTTCGTGAGAGAAATTTTAAAGTGATCATTAGTTCCTGTTCTTATGAAAAATAATTACGGCATAGGCTAAAATTAAAATCAGAATAATGTAATAAGCGTTAAATAAGTACTCTTTCTACTCAATGTGTCTTTGTTACTAATTTCCACATTTGTTATTCGCAATATTTCCTTAATTTCAACTTGATTTTGTGTTTTATTATCTTACTTTAGCAATTTTTTTTGTAACATTAACATTGAAGATTGTTAGGTCACGATATAATACTGCATAGCGCTATTATGTATATATACATATATTAATAAGAATAAAGGTAATTCTGATGAAGCCAGTGATTGATTAACTAATCACTGAAGGTTGACATATAACCCCTTTCCACATTAATTTTCATATTCTGTATACATATTTCGACAACTAAGTTGTCATCACCAGCAGATAATTAAACAGTGTCGCACCTGGAAAACTACGGCAAAATACCTGTACGAAAACAAATTCAGCACATGCACCGTACCGTTGAAAGCCAAAACGTACACTGTATGCAGTGTATTTTGTTTTCGTACGGGTATTTTGCTGTAGTTTTCCAGGTGCGACATTGTTTAATTATCTGCTGATGATGATGATAACTTACTTGTCGAAATACGTATATAAAATACGAATTCTAATGTGGCAAGCGCTTATACATCAATCTTCAGAGATTTAAATAAGATTAAAAATAATAATTTATTTTATAATTAATTACATTATTACATTAATGATATTAATAATAATTTACATTTACAAGATAATAATTTTACACAATTAAATATGTGATTGCTTTTTTAAATCCGTATTCATGAAAAATGTATAAATAGCACTGTAATAACCGAAAAAAAATTCAAGCTTAAATAAAATCGAAACAGATGTTAATATTTATGTTAACAAAAATTAAGCTCAAAAAAATGAGTCCAGAAATAATCGTCGAAATTCTGTTTCATACGTACCAGACGTGTCTTTAAAGACGTTACTTTTAGTCGCCGGTATTAAGAACATGATAAACGAACGAGTCAACCGTGTAAACCTATCTTACAGTTCAAGGGACGGAGAAAATCGTTGATGAAAATATTAAAAAGTGAAGAAAAACTATCCGTGTTATACCGGAAATTGGATAGAAATAACGAGAGGGAAAGCCATTAAAACAAACGTAACACGAATGAGAGCTTACATTAGAAGAATTTAGAGTCAATAACGAAAGAGAGAAGCCAAAAAATATTTAATTCAGTTATCAGAATTGAGGCATTAATGGATTGAAAACTTTGGCGAAATCTGTATATATTAGTGTCCACCTAAAAACGAGCATCAAAAGCTTTGTATAAATTGAGTAATTTCTGTTAAATTGGTAATAGTAGAACACTCATTCACAAAGACATGTTGATGATGAGATAGCAGATGATGTACATCAGGAAGTAGTTGTTAATCTACTAAAGATTCGAACAGTTTCTTAAAATTGTTTAATATTTTAATTTGTCTGTTAAATTGAATTTATGAGAACTAAAGCTAAAGGTGCAACAGATTTAAACTTGTAGAAAAAAGATAGAAGGAAGCAATAATTAGATTTATTCCAAAAGACAGTTCATGAAATGTCACGACGCAATAGTGCTTGAATATACTTACTGTGTGTCAAATGGTAGCAATAACTGTACCGTAAACGTCGATAATATTTCAAAGATTTGCTATTATTTGATTCTAAAAGTTTCTCATACTGAAGTTTATTATCTGCAAAACTATAATTTACTACTTTTGGTTAATTTTTATCAAAATTTCCTGTAGTCAGTTGTGGTATAGTTATATAATATTACAGACACATTTGAAGAGAAAAACATCTACAAATAGAATATTGTTTAAATGTTTAGACTGTTTATTTAAATAGAAGACTGTTCTTTTTCTAAACGTAAAGCCAAAAGGCAAATGATCAGGACAGTATACAACATTGTGAGTTTTTAAACCGGTACTTGCCTTAAGTAAGTAAAAGAAAGACTACGCTACACTTAAAGCTAAGCAACAAATTAATATAATTGTTGTCCTTATTTATGGAAAAAGAGTATTGAAATAATTCTAATCAAACAATAGCAATGGCAATGCAACTTATCATTCACTCAAAATCTCTTGACGCAGAATGTATTTTGTTCTATTTTGAGTCATAAATGAAAAAGTCAAACCGGTTCATATGTTTACAACGTACGAGAAAAAGAGAGTTAAATGTAAACTATTGGATATGGTTGAGAAATACTTGAGTTGTCTAAAGATGCTATATAGAACTATATAGTATGATCTTTTTTTGCTCAAATAAAAGAAAAATACAATTTGCATGTAATAACTATCTTTTACCGTGTTATGCTGGGATACTTCTGACAATCTACGCAAATACCGCAAGGTTGTGCAAAGTGCAAACATTCTATAGAACTTTGAACACAATTTTACTCCCCAACTGAGCAAGGATAATATACACAATTGTTATGATTAAACAGGAAACACACGAAGCAGTTAGAAAATTATAATCACTATTAGCAAAAGTAAGTTTTACATTCTCCAACGTTATAGTGAGCTATTAGAGTCAAAATTTTAAGCAGCCTTGAATAACGTAAGCAATATCTTAGATGCATTTAACTGTAAAAAGTCGTCAAGTAAAATATAGCTATCTGTCAAGTAAAATCGACCTCTCAATTTCATTAAGAAAATTTCAAAAACCATAAAAATTATTCAACCAATATATCCCTTAACTACAATAAAGTGCCAAAAATCTAATCTTAATCTTTCGACACGGGAGTTTGGTTAGGCCAGGATCTGCGAATCTAATTTGTCGTTAATAAACAAGTACCTAAAGTTTTCGATACGTATTTTGTACCACTTCGTATATGTCCTCTATCCAAGTTTAGAGTATAATATGCGTATCATTTGTCATTGTGTTTGTGTAATTTTACAATGTACGAGACCTTTCCTTTGTTGATAGTTATGTGACCACTGCAGGAAGACAATTGCTAGTGGGATCGCCTGTGTTTACCATAGAGTGATGGGCTTCTCCTGCATAAGGAAATTGTAGTAGTTTCATGAAAAGTTGCTCTTTGTTGATACTCGTACTATATTAGTAATTTCTTACTTGTTAACAATCTCGTGAACTATAAAATGGAAAAGGAACATCAATTTGGTCTGACAATTAATTATTAATTGTCAGTATTATAATATCAGAACCTTTGCAAGATAAGACAATTGCAAATATTTTATAAAAGAAAACGATTAGATAAAAGCATTGGTTTGTGTCTGAAAAACTATAATTACAATAAAATATTAATGTCTAATGTTAGGATACGTTTCTTTTCTACGCATCCCTTACGGGAAATATATTTGTTAAATTGAGATGTCTGGCAAATTTTCTTTGATCTAGCTTCAAAGTACATAAGTAGGTGCGAGATATATAAACTTTGAGCTTGCGTAAAAACCATATACGTATGTATATGCAAGATAGCATCTGGTAAATTAAATTGTTCTTTATTTCTAGAAATAATACCTTAAATTGTTAGATCAGAGCTAGCAGTGCTTGTAATGTGGTTAGAAAATATAAGTTTAAGATCAAGTGCAATAACAAGAGCTACCATATTTCTCCATCGTAGCAGGAACTAAGATGTCTCAAGAGTAAGTATTAAATATGATTAATTTCATAAAGAAAATAAGTGTTGTATATTTGACAATTATGTAATTATGAACAGCATCTATCTGATCTTTTACCAATCACTAAATACAAAAGCTTTGAGTCATCAGTAAACAACAATTTCTGACACTGATTTTCATACTAATAAGAAACAGTAAATTAGTATCTTAAAGAACGCCTCAAGAATGATACCTTCACCTTACAATGATAACACAAATAAAACCGGAAAGATAAGCATAGAAACTAACGTTGCCTGTAATATTGTTCACCTAAGAAATTTTCTTTGTATAATTTAGAAAACTCGAATTAATAAGTTTTCAAAAAAAAAAACAGTTTAAGATAGTGTGTCTTAAATATGCTAATGCAGATGGATTTGCACACATAGCAACAGACAAAACTAAAGATAGTAGTGAGAAATTATCAATAACATGAAAAATGAAAACGATTTGAAAGAAAGATAAGGCTAAGCATTGGAAGACAAAATTACAGCTATAACAGACGTAGTGTACATTTTGGTGGCCGCTGTATTTCTTTAATGGTATTCATTATGCTAAGAATTGCAAGACACTTTGCTATTCACATTCCTTTCTAATAACCAGATTATCTATAGACTGTTAGTTTGATAATTACAAGTAAAAAAGTATCTAAATCATTGCAAATATAGTTTTCCATTTATTGAAAATGAATACACATTTAATAGATATGAATTATTGGTAATTAAACCTGTACAATTTTGCACGGATTTTTTGCAATTTCGTCGACAACGTGTAGATATGCATTCGGATGTTTTTTGTTTCGTTTAATATCTGGCGATTCGCCATGAATACGAAACAATTTCCGCGCCGACTAAATTCAATCCAGTTCTTCCTTCTCACAGTACCAGTGGCAAACCGAAATAGAGAGAGATGAAACGAGAGGCGAGGGAAAGTGTGCAATTGATACGATATTGTTCGGTAAATGAGCCCATTGTGTCGGGGACGATTGTTGTGTGTACCAGATTGGAAAATTAAATCAACTTTGCACACGCATCTGTGACAACTTTCCTTACGACGGAGGGGGAGGAGAATAAGTCTGCTCTCGTGTATATTCCGTATCCGCAGCAACGCCGCGATTCGTTGAGATCAAGAAGTGGCATCGGGCGTTCGCTCACCGGGCATAATTTTATAAACGCTGCTACAGCTGCTGTAGCGCCCGGTAGCGACGTTTGACGGAGGGCTACATCGAAACTAATGAGATAATAAAGAAGAACGCGGGAGTGTCGGTTTTCGTAATTTTAAAATACGTCTCCGATGTATTCTGGGGAGGGTATTAAATTTAGTCGTGGAAATGAAAGATAAACTGGCTATTATTGTAATTTATTGAATACAATAAAGGGAGTATCATATTTCAATACCGAAGCTGGTTATCTATAGTTTCTCAACCTAAAAGAAAAATAAGTGGAAAGGTGATTTATTTATTCTAAATACATGAGTGACGATACATATCACTCATTTGGGATTCATTAATCTTTTCATCTTAAGAAATATTCACTTACCAAATTATAGTTTCACATACCAAATATGCACAAACAGATTATACGATCTTTCTTTACCGATACGTCACCAAATATGTCGTGGTATCTCAGACACTTAATTTATATTATTTATTTGCCAGATATACAGAATTTCGTATACTAAAAATTGTAACCAGAAATAAACAGTTTCATATTTAAAGAATGTTTTAATCTCCATATATATATATATATATATATATATATATATATATATATATATATATAGTGCATACGAGGACTTATTGATAAATTCTTAGTCTAGTACAGAAGCAAGTAGAATTTGACAATAGAAACAGTTATTGCAACGAACCTGCTTGGCGTCTAGCTGTTTCAAAAACAACTTATTATTCTTTGCAAAAAATAAAATTTACAATCTTTTATTTCTTCATTGAGATAAGAAATGATAATAAAAAGAAGCCAGATCAGATGAATATGGAGATGATCATGAAATTCGAAAACTAGATAATGAAAATTTTTACTATTATTTGTTTGTCTATTATTCCATGGCATTCCAAACAGAAGCGAGAACTTCTTTAGCAAATTTTTGAGGACGGCACATTTTAGGCTTTAGAAAGTGACTTCACTTCACATAATCGATTTTTGCTTTGTTTCTGTAGTGTACCATATACTCAAATTCTATTCACGATAAAAATATACTTTAAATAATGAGCACCTTTTTGAAATTTAGTAGAAATTAAGCTCAATTCTTCCAATATTGCTCACTTCTAATCAACATTCAGAGATTTTTAAAATCATTTGTAGAAATTATTTTTACGGTTAAATCGACGCGAACTATGTGGTGAACGCGTTCATACAAAATATTCAAAGTCTCGGATATTCGCTTTTGTCCAATTTAATGGTCTGTTAATATAATGTTGTCAACTACATCGATATTTTCGGGAACAGATACGTAAACCGGTCATCTAAATTTCTCTTCATCTTCGCCCATAGTCAATCAATTTTCGATAATATTTTCAGAGGTGCTCCTGATTTAAACCTTGACATAGGAATTTAGTATCTATGTTTTATTTATTAAATCTAATCTTTGGGTGATATAAGTGGTATATTAGAGAGCAACAGACAAAGCACAGACGAATACTGAGAGGGTAATCTTTAAAAATAGTCTATTTTAAGAAGTTTTTTAACATTATTAATTAAATTTTATAGTAGCCGATACTATTTTCGTAAGGAAGCAGTAGTACACTGCTAATGATGTAAGATTCTTTAAAATAAAAAACAAATTTTAATTTTTTATTAATTTCTTTAACAGTATGTACATTGTACATGTCAAAAAATGCTATTATTTATTTTAAGTTGTTAAAGTTAGTTCAATGTTATTGCGGACAAAATTAATAAACTCTGTGATTGTTTAACAAAGGAAAATAATTCACATTAATTTCCCATCGTGAAGTGCTTAATTATACATTTATTATTAATTATTAGCATCGAAACCTGTCTAGGGGTTAAAACTACTACACATATATCTGCTTCCATAATGTGATTTATGGCATATTAAGTTCGTTTCGTTTGAAGAGTATTAAGAGGCTCGAAGCCGTACTATCTGGTGGCTTGATTGAATAGGCAGCCGTCTGACAAACGGCAGATACAGGTTAGAGTTAGAGAGAAATTTTTAATTAATTCCTGTGATTGTAATCAACGATGGCGCAGTAGAAAATTTTCATTAATTTATCATCGCAAAGTGCTTAGTTATATATATATAACACAAAAGTATTCTGTTGTGTTCGGTTAAATAAAATAACATTGAGTCATTAACATTTAAGACAAATTGTAACGCCCTGTCCTGCTCTTAGTAGAACAATAAATAAGCGACCGTATTCTCACCTTAAACTATATCTTTGCTTGATCCTCAGAGCTCAAAAAAATCTCGGAGAGTGGAGGGGGGGTCCTTGTGAATATGATCTAATAGGACGCCGTAGTATTGTAACGCTGAAAGCCTATGGCTAATATTCAAGCAAAAGGAGGATCCATAAAATACGTTCGGTATTTAGTTAACGTATGTGCCCTTTTATACCGAAAGAAGAAAAAGAAAAATTAGACAATATTACAAGTTTATTGCGCTTGTTACGAATATCTGGTTATACACTATAGAAATGCAAATATAGTAAATAAGTATTAAAGGAAAAAAAAGAGAAATGTCTAAGTTACAGTTTCGAACACTAATTAAACATCCCCACCTATAGGGAAAGTTGGTTTACATTAATCTTACAAAATATTCTTTATATAAGTACCATTTAATAAGCACTCCCCAACAACAGAAAAAAACAATAAAATCACATAAGAAAATAATATTTTCTATCGAATCAATAATTACATTAAACCACTAAATATGCGGAGTATAGTTGACAAGGGTCCGTGAAGCAAAAGAGTATATTTGTATGATATTGTAAATAGTGCTTCATGGAGGGGCCCATGAAGCAAAAGATTATGTTTGTATGATATTGTAAATAGTGGACAGTTTGCTAATCAACGGTCAACCAGCAAAAATAATTAATTAATGCTAACCATCTAACGAGCCCTTAATTCAGTAAGAACTAACGAATATATGAAGCTAATATTTTAATAATGAACAATTTACTAACCAGCCCTTAATTAAATCAGAGCTTTTGAATTTATGAAGGTAATGTTTAAATAAGGAGCAATTTACTAACAAGTAAATTAGATCAAATTTCAAATATATCAATATCAATATAAAATTTTTAGTAATATTTAAATGGTGAAGAGTTGATTAACTAGCCCATAATTAAATTAGAGATATCAAACATGTGAAGTAGTATTTAAATAATGAACAATTTATTAATATACCGTTAATTAATTAAATTGAGTTTGTAAACTAAGTGGGCAAATTTAATAATAACGACTGGCTAACGAGTCAATAATTTGTTTAAGCGTTGAAATATGTGTAATGTTTGAATAAGTGCTAGTAAAATTACCGTCCGTTTAATCAGCTAGTTATCAAACTAGAACTGTAACATAAAAGTAAGGCTCTAGGATTAACAGCTCTCAAACTAATCCATTATTAGGGTAAATAGTTGCTTATAAACTAACACAGTTTTATGAATATAAATAATAATAAACTATTTTTATGATATAATTACGAAAAGTCCTGCATCCTTGTCTAAATTACGATCTCCTGTTACCGCTGGACGAGGAATAGATACCAGACAGCTCCGCTAAAAGATTAAAACAATAAGGGGACTGCATCCAACGTGATACTACTAGTATAGTCAAGAATCTAGTCCATTAAGTAATTAACATACAACTAAAGGTAGAACAGGAAACCTCACGGCTGAATTAGACGATTAATTAATGAGATACATGGTATTTCCAGTAACATGCCAGTGCAAAGTTAAGATGGAACCTTGTCCACGTAAATGCGGTTACCAATTTATTTGACACAATCCGATTATATATCGATAAATTAATCGATCGGCATAGTATTTTCCAATACACTCGTAAGTAATTACTTAAATAATTATGCACAATATGCATCCAAATTGAACCTTTTACTGCGTGACAAAGGGTAAACTTTTTAAAAGAACGAAGTTAGGTACTTGATGATGTGAGCATCGAGGCTATAGACTTTTATGCTTCGACGCGGGAAGTAGCAAGATACCGACTCTTATTACAACAACTAATCATAAAATACTGGGAATAACTTCAAATAAATATTATAAAAATAATAATATAAATCTAACAATTAAAATAAAAATAAAATATAGAAAACATCTATAAGCTTCCAATAGTATTGCTTACAACTTTAGGTTGATAAATAGGAGAGGGCGATAAGAGTAAAAAAGAATAATAAAACGAAAATTGTTCGACTAATTATTTCCAAAATATTGCAAATACTACGATGTACAGAGATGTCCACAAAATATAAACACAAGATAAATTGTGCATATAACAAAATATTTATAAATCATTAACAAAAATTTTCGTTCAAAATATTTTGAATGAAAAAGTTGCAATAATTTCCCCCAACTAAAGCATTAATTCCTAATGTCAGTGTCAATATTTTTCAAATATTACAAAATATCGAGTAAATAAGTTGTACTTGAAATTAAGCCAAGATGTTCTTTATTAAAAAATTGTGCTACTATTAAGTATGTACTTATATAAGTATCCAACGTAAAATTGTTGGCAAGTAGTTTTCTAAATGGTCTCAGTATAATTATCACTTCCTTGTTCTCAAATTTTGAGCCTGAAATTATTTGAAAATAACCTGGATATATTTTGTAATAATTATAACAGAACAGGTAACAAGTAATTAGTGTTTTCAATTTTTATAATAAACAGCAGCGCGAAGGAATTATTAAATGGGTGAAATTATTTGGTTTAATCATCTTAAATTATATATCGTGTAATTGAATGGCATAATGCAGTCTCCTCTATTGACGACTGGAAAATATCCGATCAGCCGTACTCTGTATGAACTCCAGCAGTAAAAGCGTAATCCCGTTAGAAAGCAAAAAATAATGACAGTGCAAATGAAAATATCCAAAGTGGCTTTAAAAAGTACTTAATGAAGACCTGCAGATCCGTACTTACTCTGTAAAAAAGGTCATGTTTTTAGTGTTCGTTTAAAAACATCGCGATTAGAAATACCTAAAGTATTCTTAACGCGGTATGCAAGAAGCGAAAATCGTTGTATTCTATTTTCGGGTGTAAAAATTTTTAATGTTGAGGAACATTTATATTAAGAAAATGTCATATATTAGTTTATGACCACAGCAGTAGAAAAGCTGGTGAAATTGTCCCTCAAGTTTAAAAATGCCACATCATGCATCAGTGATGTTATAGTTTCACGGTATGGAGCTACCTAATTTTATTTTTATGAAGAAAAATGTTAAAACAGTTAAAAAGGTGCATCAAGAAACAGTTCATGACAACATTATTAGATCATTAGCACGGACCAGAATTCAGTACCTGCTCATTAAACAAAAAGCGCTTAGGGTTATTTAGAAAGAAATGTACTCGACTTTATCAAACAGAAAGATTGGCATCATCCAGCCCAAATTTAAATTTTCTCGACTACAAAATACGGTCCATTTTGCAAGACAAGGTTTTTTCTGTTACTGGTAGAAATTTTGGCAATTCAAAGATCTCCATAATAAGATTTGTTGCCGATTTAGATATAAATATTATACGCACAGCTATCGATGAATGCTCCCAAAAATAAAGAACTTATGTTGAATATTTTTAGTAAAGAGGTTTCTTTTTTTATTGCTCATACTAATAATAATAATAATTCATGCCTTCACAGTCTCTAACGGCTTAACGCCAATTACTGGAGGTTTTGGCAGACCGTGAGTTAATATTGCGCCGGCGCTCGTGGAGCGACTTATGATATTTGGCTGTTAGTATTCACTTAGGTAGGAAACGGAAACTACAAAAAAACCTTGCCGAACAGAGGCCAACGATCTCAAACCCTTGACCTTAATATTCTATGTAACAGAACTTATTATCTAAATATGTATGTATGAAGTTGAAAGGGAGAGTTCAAGTGTTTTATACGAAACTTCGCTAGTATATCCAATATGCATATAAACAAGTGCTACATACTATATTTATTTATGAAGAAAACTTTCATAACGGAAAATATGTACATAAAGTATTTTCCTTCTACTCTGACTAAATATTTTAGAAATATGGCATATATGTAGTAACTGCTAACTCAGATATCTTTTATAATGCAATTACATTATCTTCATGTATGTTACCATTTGGTAGATAATCCACAATATTTGCCCTACATATACGGGTATATTTCAAATTTAATCTTGGTGAAAGACATGAAATTATGTTGAGAAGATTACGTATAAAATTTCACTAAAGACAAATATTTGAGTGAACAGTAAATAGGGAACCATAACTACATATTTAGCTTTTCAGAGATTATACCAAATTGGTTAGATACGTTGATGCATTTAGAGGAAACCCGGGATGAGCTTAAACACGTAACATACTCCCTCCTTTCGAAATAACCGCGTCTACCAGTCAAAGCAGTCTGGAAATGCCCCGGTGAGTTTGCCTACTTTCTGTTCGAAAATAGAGCTATGGCTCCCGCCCATTTCGTGTTTCATCTAATATATAAACATTTATCGGATGCAAACATGCGGAATCAGTCGGGCCGAAATTTATGTGTATATTTGTGCGCCCAGGTAGAAAATGTTTAATTAATTTCCCGACCGTATATGTTACATTCTAATTGCATCAATGCTCGGTAACGTTTCGGGTAATGGATAGACTATAGAAGTGATTACAAACCCTGAGGGGTTAAAAGCATGCTAACATGAAGATGTTCTTATAGTGGAGTCCAGTAGGGTAATCTTATAAATGTAGATTATTCACGTCTATTCACTTTGCTTTAATTTGTCCTCTCATCGAAGATATAAATTATTTTATGTTTTATCAATAATTTAAATTCATACCTTTCCTAATATAATAGGATAAATATTTAAGTACATTTTCGGTTTTATATTGTACGTATGTATAGAAGTATAAAGTATATCAAAATTGAAGAAAATATTATTCGATCAATATCTTCAGAGTGTTGGTAACATTTTTACTTGAAATACAATTTAAATGAAAACGACTACTTTCTAGTGATCGTGCATATGCATTCATTAAAAGAGGTCCATTGCTGTAGAAGCTTAATTTGCAGTTTTACTTGAGGCGTAGCAAATATGTATATGTAGGTATATTGCAATGATCCCGTATGATAATACCCAAAAGTTTTGTAAATAACTAAAATAAAATTAATGATTTTAATAATCTAATTGTAAAATTTGAAATTACCACAACTACTTAAGCCGGTAAGAGTAAAGTATTTTATTTGCACAGGGTATATTCTACTTATCATTGACAGATGGACTTACTTTAATTAATTTGTATTTCACATACATAATCTACAAACTGACTTAATGAAGATTTTATTGAAGTCGAATATCTTCAAATATTGTAAATAAATTGTTTTATAATGACTAGTGCATTTGAATTGTAAGTATACACTTAATAATACTTGAAAGCGTCCTATTGAAATAACAATCATTAATTTTCAAATAAATAATTACATTATAATATTTGTAAGTTAAAGTTTGTTGAAAAATATTAACAAATGGAAATTAATTTGCGAGCGGAAATAGTAATATTGCCCTGCTTTTTATATACGTGGGATGTCTTTTAAGTTTTGCATAATCGAACATTGAGGGCGCGACTAATCAAATGTCAGTACTAAAAATTAACCTCTATCTTTAGTTAACCTAGATCCAAAGTTTCAGTGCGATACATGTAGTTCTGTGGCTACAACAAACTGTCAAAGTTGATAAGTTAGTTGAAAAATGGAATTAGACCGAAAACATTTTTGCCGAATAATTTTTTATAATTATCGAAGACAATTATCTTAACAAGAATGTTTCGCCGAGTTGGTTACTATTTTCGATAATGAAGCACCACATCAGTCAACAATTTCTCGTTAGTATGATGAATTCAAACGTGGACGGATTAGCATCATCGACGATTCAAGAGCAAGTTCACCAAAAACGGCAGTCACTCAGAAAAGCGTCGACGCTGTGCGCAAAATCATCAACGGAGATCAATATGTGACATATCGCCAGATTGGAGCATTATTGGGGACTTCAAAGACCTCAATTCAAAAAACACGCAGGGCGGAAGACGATTGGATTTTTAACGCAAGAAAACGTCGAATTGTCGGACCATTCTTCGTACAGTCCGGACCTATGTCTCGGCGATCTCTTTACCTTTCCGAAAATTGAGAACGAATTGCGTGGTCAGGGGTTTAAGTCGTCAGAAGGAGCTGAAAATACTTGCCGAAACGCAATTTTGACTCTGCCAACAAACAAGTGGAACAACAGCTTCCAGAGTTGGTTCGAGCACATGCAAAAGTGCATTAATCTTCTTGGAGAATACCTTGAGAAACAATGAAGTTTTTAAAAGCTATATACTGTTTTATTCTAGTTTTATATCAAAAATTTAAAAGACAACCCACGTAAGAACAATTGGAATGGTATAGATATCAATGTGCATTAAACATTGTATTTATAAGCAATGTGATTCACTATATTCTTTTCTATAAAAAGGTGAGGAACCCAAACAAGACATCTGTTGATATCTACAAGTTTCTGAAACTGATCGAATGGGGCACCATTTGATATACCCAATATTTCTATCCGTCTATGGTATCCGTCGTGTAGTGCAAGGTGGTTGTTTTTAATTAAAGTCTTTATTGATGTTAATCAACAGTGCAAATTTTTTTCTGACTGTCCAGTCTTTGAACCAAAAATCGCCAGATATAAATTTAAAATACCACTTACGAATGACTAATTCTACTTATCATAGGTGCAAATAACACATACGTATTTTTCTGAAGACTTGCGCAGCATTTTTCTCTTACGGAAAATAAAATCGTATTAAATATACCAGGTTGTTCAATAAGTTTTATCGTTCGGTATGAAAAACACGATCTTATGGTTTGAAATACATTTTATTATACAATATAATCTTTCTGAACTTCAATACACTTGTTCCAGTGATCTTTTAATTTATGGATTAAATCTATGAAATAAGAATCCAGACTACTGTCGAAATATGCCTCCACGGCTGCTATTACCCGTTCGTTCGATGAAAATCATTTTCCACGCACGAATTTTTTCAGACGTGAAAACACCCGGAAGTCAGAGGGAGCCAAATCTGGCGAATAGGGTGGATGTTGCAACAATTCTAACTTTAATTCACTGGTTCTTGCGATGTTTTTTTTGAGCTGTGTGAGAGGGTGCGTTGTTTTGATGAAAAATAATTTTTTTCCTCTGTAGATAAGGCCTTTTCTCACGAATTTTTATATCCAGCTCATCCAAAAGGTTACCATAATAAGAGTTTATTGTTTCACCAGTTTAGAGATAATCCATGAACCAAATGCCTTTTAGATCCCAAAAAACTGATGTTATCAGGTTCTTGGTCGATTTCTGGACTCTAACTCGCTTCGGAGCCTAAGTACCAGATTTACACCACTTCTCAGCTACTTGTTTTGATTGATGATAATGGTGGTAGACAAAAGTTGCCATCCATGGTGAAGAAATGACGCACAAAATGTTACTAGGAAAGTCGCATTCGAATGTGTTTTTCTTCCATTATTAACAAATGCGGCATCCGTTTTGGACACAGCTTTTTGAAAACCAAAACTTCAATCAAAATATTGCTCACACTGCCTAATGAGATGCCTAGGGCCTCTGCTAAACCTTTCTCGGTTCATCGACCATCTTCCACAGCCATATCCTGTATTTTTACTACGATGTCTGGGGTTCGTGCACGTTTTTTTAACCCATCTTTCTACTATTCTAATTGAAGGTTAAGAGTCCGTATATACTTTTAACAATCGTTCATGAGTGTGTTTTCATGCTACACCTTCCAAAAATAAGAATTTTATCACTGTACGATATTCAAGTTTTTCCATTGTAAGAAAATACTGACACGTCAACTTTGAACACCTTATTGCATAACCTGGTACAATATAGCAGATTGCCTATGTGCATTATTAGTAGAAGGTATAACGCATTTAGAAATAATAAACCTCATTGTTCGTAAAATAGCAACGAACTTCTAATTAAAATAATATTTTAAGAGATCTATGAACTTGGTAGGTCAAAATTCAGAAATCTTAATTTTATGCATATCCTAGATATTTTTATGCAAATATGAAAATTTTTTTTTGTAGTGGCATATAAATTATTTTTCTTAAATAAGAAGATTTGCTAAAACAGAAAATAAACGATATTAATTATAACTTATATATATGGTATAAATAAGTCCAATTCAAATGGAAAATACTTCACGTTTCCAAGCTGAAATGGTATGAGAATCTGTGCAGAATAGTTTATAATTGTAAAATACGATTGGCTGATATGAAATTTTCCATTTACATTTTAATAACGGGTTTAGTTTCGCCCTGCCTTTCATGTTTTCAAGAATCGCGTGAGTTTGCATAGCGTTATTTCTCTTCCTTCACGGCAGTTTTCACCGAAATCATTTACATAAGATATCGAATAACTTAAAGCAAATTAGTGAGCTGGATGAAAGATCCCTTTTATGTAATCGATAGTCACAACATTCTTTAACGGTTACATTCCATTAGAGACACAATTCAGGATATTCAGATATGCCATGGCGCCTATACGAGAACACTAATACAACAGGGTTTTGTTTGCTTTAGTCTGTTTGAAGCAATAATGTAATCTTTATTACAGTACAATTATAAAATGTAAGAGTAATAAATGATGCAGATGAGTATACGAAAGTGCAAGATGAATGTACAGTCAGAAGAAAAAGCATCCATAAACACCAAATTAGACGTCACGCTAAAAAAATATAAAAAGGATTACAGGTTGCTATAGATATCGCTTTTTGTAATGTTGTGGAACTTCAATTATTAAGAGAATAATTTACTAAGCTAATAACAAATAACTAATATAATAATGCCGTGACATACTTAGAAATTTTATTATAGACTGACAATTATTTTGCGGAGAAAAATTCACACGTATTACTGGGATGAAGAAGAATTGAGATTGCTTCATTTAAACCGCGCAAATTAATTTTATCAGATTAAATATGTTTTACTTAGGTTGACAGCACAGTCTTTGATGTCTGTACGAAATTTCATGCAATTATTCTCATTAGTGAGTAAACAAAGAACAATTTTTCTGCCATCTTGACCATAGATAATACTAGGATTCCATTTGGATAGAACCAAGCCTATCTCACCTCTATTAGTTTCAAAATCATTGAATTTTCGAAAAACGAATAGTGCTTTATTATGTGTCATTTTCTTAATTACACGTTTATTGTAATTATTCTTTATTTCGAGAAAGTAAATACAAAAAACGCATAATTGGGAAAATGATACAACATAAAAACACCAAAACATTAAATAATAGTAGAGACATTGTCAATCTCAACGATGTTTACAGCAACTCAATATATTTAAAACAAAATTTAAAACTAAATTATCTGCATCTTCCTGTATTTACAAGCATTCAACAGTAGGAATTTACACATATGCAAATTTACTTAGGATGGGATAAAAAGGAAAAGAAAATACCAGATGAATACCATGAACTAAAAACATTTAGAATGAATAAGTCTTTTGGCAAGTACACGATTAAAAGAAATTGTTAATTTGAAGATGCTTGTGTGGTTGTAAATTTTATGATATTATATTAAACACAAAAACATATTTTTAACAAATGTAAGTAATCTCCAACATTTATATATGTACACACACACACACACACACACACACATATATATATATATATATATATATATATATATATATATATATATATATATATACAAAGGGTCCTAGGAAAGCTTTGCAATAAAACTTTGTTTATTTTGTTTATTTAATTTTTTCAAAGTAATTTCCTCTACACTCAATACACTTCTCCATCCTCTGACACCAATCTTTAAACCAGTATATATATATATATATATATATATATATATATATATATATACAAAGGGTCCTAGGAAAGCTTTGCAATAAAACTTTGTTTATTTTGTTTATTTAATTTTTTCAAAGTAATTTCCTCTACACTCAATACACTTCTCCATCCTCTGACACCAATCTTTAAACCAGTTCTGCCAAGTTTCACTGGGGAGTAAAGCACACTCATTGTCCCAAGCCTGCAGAAGGTCCACATCACTGGAAAACCGCCTCCATTTTAGCTTCATTTTCATATGCGGGAACAGTGCAAAGTCGCAGGGAACAAGATTTGGACTGTAGGGAGGGTGCTCGAGAAGTTTCAATCCTGTCGTGGTAAAATATTCGGTGCAGTCTATGGCGCGGTGAGCTGGAGCATTATAGTGATGGAGGAACCAGGTGTGCATTATTGACTTTGGCCGCAAGTTCTTCATAAATGCAATGACTTTAAACAGGCACTGTTCAGTATGCCACTTAACTGTGAATGTCTTCTGTGTGTCCAAAACGACGCGTTCCACAATTCCAGTCGATTTGAAAAATACAGCTACTATTTTATTCTTTACAGATCGGGATTTTCTGACAACTACGGGTGTGTCCTTATCATCAAACACCCGAACTTTGTTTTGAGCTTTGGTCGGCACATCGTGATAGTACAGCCAAGTCTCGTCACCTATCACGATGTTGTTCACATACCGAGATTGTCCCTTATTAAACTTTTTTAGCATCTCCCGGCACCAAGTCACACGTCGTGTCATCTGCTCTTCAGTCAGTCGATGCAGTACCCAGAGAGAACAAAGTTTCTTCATGTGCAAATGATCATGCAGAATTGAACGAATTTCTGGTGCATTTAGGCCTGAAGTACCCTCTATCTGTTGGTAGGTCACTCGCCTGTCCTCGCCAAGCAATTTTCCTCACAGTAGTAACGTTTTCCTCCGTAACTGACGTTCGTCGCCTTCTCGGCCTCTCAGCATCCCCACAGTCAACTTT
Source organism: Dermolepida albohirtum (assembly GCA_031893035.1). Classification (NCBI taxonomy): domain Eukaryota; kingdom Metazoa; phylum Arthropoda; class Insecta; order Coleoptera; family Scarabaeidae; genus Dermolepida; species Dermolepida albohirtum. The sequence goes on from JAVIWB010000620.1 coordinate 1,300,411, forward strand.
CCCCTTTGGAATTCTCTATACCACCTGAATATCGTTGTGCGATATGGACAAACATCACCTAGCGCTAGAGTCATTTCTTCGAAGCACTGCTCTATGTTTAAGCCATGCACGAAATTATAACGGAAAACTACCCTTATCTCATTTCGTGATCAGAATGCCATTGCAAGCACTTTACACTCTCACTGCTAATGAATAACTGAGCCCATCGACATGGCGCGGCGGCTACTATGCACGTATGAATATGTCTCAACATGCAGCAACAAGCAGCTTCCTACGATTCATTGTTGCGTCATATTGCAAAACTTTCCTAGTAGCCCTTGTATATATATATATATATATATATATACATATATACATATATACATATATACATATATACATATATAGAACAAAGTCATGTGCACGAAAATATCAATAGTCTTAAATTTGCTGAAATATCAATTTATACGTTAAATAAGAGAAATGCAAGTTTATTGAACTCTTTATTCCAACATGTTACATAACTATAATTTAACAATAAATAAATAGGTTTCTTAATACCAAAGCTGGGCTTACGCCATATCACGAAAAAGACCTGGACAGCATGATGCTCGAGCCTCCGAAATTTTACCGTCTTTTTGGTGTATTGGGGTTGAAATGCTGTCAATGGTGGGCTTCGTAGGTGTTGTTAATAGGCACCGGAATTAAATAAAACTATTTTCGATTCATCGGACCACAGTACACAAGGCCACATTTTTCGTTCCATTATACGTATTCATGAACAAACAACAATCTGCTTTGTATTTGCCTTCTCGAGTTCTTAGCGTTTGTAATCATTTTCGCGGAACATAAGAGCGTATTGTGTATAAACTTGTAGCTTTTACTTCAATAACGTAGATGGATTATAATTGCTCTTTCTCTCGACGAACAATGTTTTGTTACAACAGAAATGAATGACTAAAAAATTGTTGAATTATTTTGCGACAGACAAAACTTTACAGGTCTATGCCGCCTGTTATGGTACTGCTATTTAAATGCATAAGCACACAACAGCGCTTGATTAGAAAACTCACTAATTCCCCCTCATATTCGGTACTTGACCGGAAACCATATATATTCAGGGATTTTAAATAATTTCAATATAGTTGCTTTAGAATTGTCCCTTGTAAATGATATTTATAAGTATTAATTAATTTGGGTCAGCTATTGTCGTGCGCATGATTGTGTAACTGTAAAAGGTATTATAGGTTGAAAATAAATAATACGAAAAAGGGTGACTCCTCTTCCGAAACGTCGTTAATATAAATTAAATGTTTTATTGACTCAACGGCCGAAACTCTCAATGAAAAAGAGTAAAAAAAAATTGAGTTCAATAAAAACACTACAAACTTATGCATCAGTCTAACATGCTGCTTCTGTAACTAGTAAATAAGAACATCGCACTTGAATGGGATAAGTTTATAAACTTTAAATTTTTGCTGTATAGAATATGTATGCTTTTTAAAGTTGAACAAAGATATACTTTTTTTCGTGTAGAGAAAATTGTTCGTTTACATTAATAGTCACACAGAATTCTGCGCATTTTAATTGTCCCATTGGAAATGGATTAGGGGAGCCATTTCCAACTAATGAAAACGGGGACGAAAAAGAATCGGCGACTCGGCAATAGATAACGGTGATTTTGATTTAGTGTCGTTACGCGAGACGACAATCAATTTGAGAGTGAATGTAATTGCGTCCCGCGCGAGATAAGTCAGTGCGACAGAGCGTACTCGCGCGGCGCGGCGCAGCAGAACGGGCGCACTTTAAGCTCTGAAAATTCTCAGGGTACATAATCGTTTGCTTTTATTACGAGAGCAATTATGTTAGGTTTTATTTCGCATTCTTCCACTCTTCTTAATGTCGCTAAGAAGTACACATTTCTGTCAGCTTAGAGTATAACCCGACCCAGGTACAATAATAGCATCGGTATTGCAGGCAAAATTTTTAAACGAGCTCATCTAATCCGCTTTACGGCGTGGATATTTTCATTTTTTTTTGCTGGTTAAACGACTTTTTCGATGCGATTGATCGTAATCTAAATATCTTCCAAATGTATTCTTTTGCAAACGCGGGACAAATGACAATTATGTCCTATCTACTGACATAGCTGGAAAACAATTATCGTTCTGATGATTTTTATAAAAAGTGAAAAAACAAATGAAGCCATTGGACACATTTTTATTACTGTTACCCCAGTTCTAAAAATTTAATTTGGTTTTTAATTAATTTCGCTTTACAATGTTTGTTTTGCGTAATGTATGTTTTTGTTTAAAATTGAAAAAGAATATATATGAAATAAGCTAATAAATTGAAAATTAATTTCAAAGTAATTCAGAACAAAACTTCCGTGAGATTGAAAGGCGAAATGGAACAAATTTTTGTTTTTACAGTAAAATTAATTATCTCATTATTTTTAGACCGGTTGAAATTTAATTAACGAATTTGTAAAAAAGTAGTTTTCTTATGATAGAATACAATACTCTTGAATTAAAACGTGAAGTGTGAAACTCAGATTTATCAATTGAAAAATAAATAATCGACTATCAATGTAGATTTATTTAACTTGTTAAATTATGCAACTTGAAAGTTGTATGGCTTTCGCGGGTTCTTCAGAAAGTGATTTCCTTTTTTATTAATAATTATACACACACACACATATATATATTTGATATAAAGCATTAATGAGATTCTTTTTAATTAAATGTAATTTAGAATTTTTGAATTACATTATAATTGAATCAAAATTACTGCTCTGGTTGAAACCAGATAATGTATTTTTATAAAATTTTGTACGTATTTTCAGGGATTCATTTGCGACAACAAAATACGTGGAGTTAGCAGGAACTTCCATAAAACTGAATGAACAATGTCAAAATACAAACTACTTTATCACAAATTTTCTATACGGTGTAGTACAAGATAGTGTCAATGGGTCTACAAACATGGTTTCGACAAAGAATTTTGCACCAATAAGCTAAACCAACTTTACAAAATTAAATTTAGCAACGAAATCCGACAATCGTTCAAGGAAATAAAGCGTTCTTCCTGCAGTACCTAACTTAACACCATGAAGAGGGGCGGCTACAAACGCGTGTACACACTAAGTTCAGAAGTCACGAATGCTACTTTAACTTAAGCATAAAAAGCCCAGGAACGAGACACAATAAAGTGTCGTAATTTCCGGTCCCAAACATACGTTTTTTAAAAGACAATTAATTTGTGAAATTCGACGGAACGGCAGCCCAAGTTCGTAAACAAGTAACATCGACGTAGAACTCTCTAATTAACACATAGTTAAGGAAATAGGAACGACGGAGGGAACTATTATTACTTTAACCTAGTCGAAAGCAGACTTATGGTATTAATAACAAAATGGCCTTAGTGATATCGCATAGATAAGATAAAGAATGACTTTAAGTCAGTTTTAATTAATTAATTAATTATAAAATAAAGTGTATAAATAAAGTTAAGTTTGGCGTTAGAAACTCGACAGCAGAACCGCAACGGATCAAATTAAATCTGATGGAAATTGCGCTTTTAGCAATTCTGATGAATCGATTGATAATTGAAAAATTGGACAAGTATTAAAATCACCAAAGGTATTAAATTACTACATGCCACGAGGTTCACGAAATTTGGGATGGAGGCCAAAATAAGCATGTAGCAATTTGAATAATTGAGAAAATTTTTGAAAGAAATTAAGTGATCTGTAGAGACATTTTACTTCTTATTCATTTTGGAGTTTAATAGTATGATTTTTCGTAGTTTATTATTTGGTCAATATTTACTGCACATTCCTGTACATTCTTGTTAAAATTTGTATTAATATTATATTAAAATTAGATAATTTTAGTATCCTTAACAGATCCCATTTTCATTTCCTATTTTATAACTTGCACTGTATTGGAATTGTTTCGTTACGGCCCTGTACTGATACATTTTTTTTCTAGGAGATTATTTTTATATAATCGACCAGCATATTTGTTGTTATTATTTTTGAATTAGGATAATGTTGTATTTGCTTAATTATCTTTTCGGTGGATTTTGCATTCATGGCAAAATTCTTTTAAATTACTTTACTTCGAACAGCTGATCGTTTGTGAAATGTACTATTTTCATAACTTCATTTACGTCATGATTGCGTACAACTAAGTAGTAATTTTGTTTTGCTACTAGTCTAATTTTCTTTTGCATTTATAAACTATTTAGATTTAATGCTAGAATTAGTCTTGTTATTATTTCCTTAGGATATTACACCGCCATCTAGAGTTCTTCGTCTTATGTTAGTATTATTTTATGAAAGACTGTATCTGCTTTTAGTTACAGTAGTTAATTAATTTACAATCTTGCAGCTGCTTTGTATTGGGTTTACTAGTTATTTCGTTACATTTTATAATTGTCTTCTAATATGATCCTGGAATTTGTTACTAATTTCTTTTCCTCTGCTCTACCTACCTAATAAACTAATAGAATTTCAAGAAAATGCTAGAATGTTTCTTCTTATTCCTGTTCTAAACTCATTGTCAACTTCCTAGTAAATTGAATCATTTTTGTGTGAAATGAATTAGCATTTGCCCTAAAAAAATAAATTTTCTTGTAAAATTGGTTGAATTAGTAAATGATTTATTTTATATTCAATACGTCCAAGAATAGACAACATAAAATTTTGTAACGTTTTCCGACTCAGTAATATACAGTTCTCGTATTTATTCCGGAATGAGGAAAGTGATTCGTCGTTCAATAAAGCGAACGATAAATTACACATAAAAAGAATAGAAATTGCTTATTCGATCGATTTTTTTTATAATTATGCTTCGCGCTATTTACGTGCCGCCGTTTACCATCACTTTTCGTCCAAATAAATACCGCAAACTACATGTCTGATTTTTGAGCTATCGTAAATTAAATCTGGAAAATCTTTAACTCATTTACTGCGTCTGACAACGATCTTTTTCTCCAACTACGTAACGGCGACATTATTACATACAACAGACGACAGTCAATGTCTACTCTCATGACTTACGACGCAATATTAGAATCTTTACTAATGATCTCTGTGGTGCGATGGCTGCCGTTTATATATGAATAGATACATTTTTCACGTGTCTCCTTCTAGTGTTTTCTTGTACAACGTCAGCGAATATAATGTCCGAAAAAGGTTTCGTAATAATATTTGACGTAATCATGTAATAGCTACGGGAAAAAATAAATGAAATATATAAAGCAAAAAAAAAACACCAAAGTTATGCACTTTCAAATTATTATATACATAAACATCTTATATACTGTTCCAAATTACTAATATTAACAAAATTAACTTAATACGTCATATTGCTATTGAGCCATACTTTTCAATTTGATCGAAAATTGAATATCGTGACTAGTTGTTTCTTCTTTATATTTACAAATTATAGATTTTCATATTTATGTGCCGTCATAGTATTGTGCTTATATGTCTACATTCGTAGGCTGCCCTTTAAGTTCTACATGTAAAACTGGAATAAAACAGTATATATCTTTTAAAGACCTCATTGGTTTCCGAAGTATTCTGCACGAAGTTTAATGCACTTTTGCATGCTCTCAAACCAACTCTGGAAACACTTGTTCTAGTCGTTTGTTGGTACAGTCAAAATTGCATTTTTCAAGGGATCAACTGCTCTTTCTGATGACTGGAACTTTTGACTACACAGTCAGAAAAGAAATCGTTGGGACTTAGGTCCGGACTGTACGGAGGACGGTGCAACAATTCAACACTTTGTTACGTTAAAAATTCAATTGTCTTACGTGTTGTGTGCATAGTCTTGGTGAAGGATGATTCGTCGTTCGAGGTTAGTTATATACCAATCGGCAGTAACAGTTCTTTGATCTTGTAGAGTAATTGCTGCTACATGTCCTGTTTTTCAGACAAATGTCGCGACCATCTTTTTGAAGACCTTCAAGAACGAATGACTTTTGTCGGCTTTTCTTTACCTTGGAACACTCCAACAGATAATTGGAGTTTATTTTCTGGCTCGTATGAGCAAATCCAAGATTCATCACCATTGGCAGCGTTGTAAACGTTTTTAGAGTTTCCGGCGTTAAACCGATCTAGTGTTTTATGACAACAATTCACCTTAGCTGCTTTCTATTGTTCTTCGCTCAACAGATGCGGTATCCAACGGGAAACAATTTTTTTACCGTTAATTATTTATGCAAAATTTTTGAGTTGAAGTCTTTGAAATTCACATTAATGCTTACTTCAATCTGGCTATAAGTTACATGTCGATCTTCGTTGATGGTCTTGCACACAGCATTGACGTTTTCCTGAGTGACTGCCCTTTTTGGTGAACGTCACTAAGACTAATCCGGCCACGTTTGAATTCTTCATACCAACGAGAAATTATTGACTGATGTGGTGCTTTTCTGACTATAGCTATTATGTTCATAATGACTGTTTTTTCAAGCAATTTGTGTGGGCATGTGGACCTATTTCTTGGATTTATAGGTGATTGAGAAACTGCGTCATTGTAATCTGGTATCATAATCGGTATTGTTGTATATTTGGAATTTTTTATGTTCTTAAGTTGACATTTGAATACAAGTTCCTGCAATTTTTGCCAAAACCTGTCCTTGTAGTCCTTCCCAGCAATTAGTTTATATCCTCCTATTGTATGTTATATTATTTTCTTGAATTCATGATATTGTCTCGAAATGTCGTTTTATAAATGTTCTTTCATTATGTACTTTCTGTAGCTTCGTGTGGCAATTAATATCTTGCGTTGTTAATACAAATCCTTCTGTTTCTTGAAATAGTTGTCCCATTTCTAGTTAATGGTATAGTAACTTTTTGGGCTTTGCATAATATTGTTTTTCTTTTATTGTGTCGTTATCACTTGATCTTTTCTTCTACATTTCCTTGTTTTAGATTCAATGGTGTATATTTTCGGTCTGTTCATACGATTACGTTGTGTAGAGGAGTAGTTTTCGTCTTGATACTATTTTCTAAGATTTAGTATTTATTATTGCATAATGTTTGTATGTTCACTGTATCTCTGCCGCCTTGTTTTTGAATCTAGCATATATTTTATTAACTTTCTTCTATTAGAACGAATCAACTTCTCCAGTCCTGTGTCGGGTCAGTTAATTATGCCGAGTATGTAAGAACTGGTATTGCGTATGTATTAAATATTTATTTTGTTTCTTGAGTCAAGTTTTCGCTTCATTATAGATGATTATCATTCATATTTTCCCTCAATTTGGTGTTTTGTATATGAATGGTCTTTTATTTTGTTCGAACTCCAATACGTTTTTGTGTTTCTTCCGATTACATATTTGCGTGTGATTTGTTGTGTTTCTTTTTTTTTCATTACTTTCCGGTGTCTTAAATTTTCCGCCTTTGGTGCATAAAATAAAGCATTTGTTCATTCTAAATTTCATGTCTTTGATAAACTCTTCTGCTATTTTTAAACCCTGCATTTTATTTATTATTTAAATTATTCCTAAAAAAAGTTTGACATAAATATAAGAAATCTTAAGGAGTTTCTAATTCGTTAAATACCATCCGTAATAAAATCATTCTATTAAACAAAAGATACCGCAAATTCCACAATTCCAAAACTCTTCTTCGAAATGTACATTAAATGAAAAGTCAAAACAATTGAATAAAAGAGCGCTTTGCTAAAGTTGAAAACGAAAGTTATTCATACAAAAATTCGTAGAAGTTGAATAAAGACTGCTAAAACATTACATTTATTTTTGGTATTCGGTGTCTGAAATTTCTCATAATCATAAAAATATTCAAAATGAATTATACATAATACAACTGAACGGGAAGAAGCCTCTGAAAATTTTATATAGAATTACCTCTACGACATTGGTATCTGAAATTAATTCTCTATCAAATTCTAACTACAATTCGCCGTTTAAGATTACGTGCAGTTAGCCTCCCGAAATACGAGACTTCCTAGTTTGAACTATTTCAAAGTTGTGTTCGAGTTTATTAATTCGCGAAGGAATGCTACTTTATTATCTCGCATTACATAGAGCTACTTTATTTATCGTTAGAGTTTATTTCGTTAGGTCCACTTTCCGTTCTAGAGTATCTTACAAGGCGGTCTCTCCCTTGACACATATCAACCCGACAATAGAGTGTGCATTTTTATAGAATTCGATATCTCCTTCGCTTAGTATTACTTTAAAGCAAGCGGATACCTTTGACAAGATATCTTATTACATGAACATTTAACATTCTATTATGTTATTGAGCATTGAGACTACGCATAAGGAGAAGCTCTTTGTGATACAAATTATGAATCAATGTTATATGGAATATTAGGACATTTATTGGATAATTATGCTTGCCACTAATTTATCGCTTAAAATTTTCCCTTTAACAGTTTCCACGTATTATCTACAGTACTTAAGATATATTGTTATTGTAAAGCGGTATAGATTTTGATGCGGAAGCAATTGTAATTGCGCTTAAACTTTTATATATTAAAGAAATCAATCATTCCTCTGAAATTTATGGTTAGATCAAACATTTGAATTATTAATAGAATATCTAATGTAATTCGACGTTCATATAAAAGAAAACTTGCTAATCGAATGAACGGAAAAATTGTTTAAATAAAGTTTATTTAGATCATACGAATTTAGAACTTCAAAAGTCTGTTTTATATTTAAGTTTGAAAACTACTAATTTATTTCGTTACACATCTTTTCGGTGAACTTCATAGCAAATTTTTGATACCTCGCACTCGGAATGCTACTGCAAATTTCTACTATAATGTCTCATAAATCATATAAAATAGACAAAGTTTTATATCACCCTCAAGATCTCCCCATACATTTTCGATAAGGTTGAGATAGTAGTACATATAAGATGCGAATGCTTTTCTTCTAGGAATTGTTTTAAAATTATTTCCGTGCGCTGAGGGTCATCGCCATGATTTAAAGTCCATGTACTAATAAGAGATTTATCCATATAAGGTCCCACTACATTATTTAAGATATGGTGGTAAATCAAATGCTTCATTTTATCGCAAATTCTAAATATCACTTTTATGATACAATATTTCATTGTTTTCTAAACTAAAACATTAGTTAATGGGACAGCCTTTGCACTATAATAGAAACAGAAATAATTTTACTTGTCAGACATTATTTTTCAACAAAAATTTGATTTGTCCAAAAAGGGGGCTATAAGATTTTTTATGATGTCGGCATTTAGATTATTTATGGTTGACTGTTAAATAAACTCTATAATTAATGTAATTACGTAAAATGATAAGTTAATAAAATTGAATGGATACCAGGTATTCATGCATTAGCGTTTACTATCTTCATGTAGATCGATTCTACAGTAACTAAAATATTTTAATTCAATAATCAGTTTAGAAAATAAAAATTCTGCCGATTGAAAACACGATCATTTAGAAACTATTCTATCAAGAGAATACAGTTATCTAATAAATATATCAATTATAAAATCATATCATCAGTAATAAAACCGAATTAAATATCAGTTTAATTTAAACTGCCTATTATATAATAAATACTATTATAATTTAGCTATCTTGTGTTACGTAAGTACATTACCACCATAGTTATTATACGGATTTTGAGTTCATAATAGACACTTCTAAATTACTGTTTTCAGTTAACTCAGTGTTCATGTCAATTTAGGGTTAACGTTTGCATAGAACATGTCCGCTAATTTGAAACAAACAGCCTCTATTAATGTTGTTCTGTGTTTAAATGACCGCATAATTGAATGCGCTGATGTTTCGACAAAACATTGTTATTCACTGTTAGTCTGAAAGGATAAATGTATGTAGAGTGAGCGGTTTCATTTCACTTCCTAGTTGTAACTAATTCATTAATACATATTAAACTACATTTTATTAATTAAAGGCTGGTTTAGAGTTCTACGCAACGTTATATAAAATTTTTATTGGTTGACTTGATATAACATTATAATAATTATAATTATTCATTATTTACTTAATTGCATCCAACAGTCAAAACGAAAACAACTTACAACAATAAAATAATGTATGTGTAGTATTAAATAAAGGTTAAAAATTAATAACTAAAGTTAGAAAAGAAAAAGAAAAATTTTCACAACTGTTCAATCTCATTTATTTTTCCATATATGTAAATGTCTTCGTTGTAAATATTTAAATACATACATACATATTTGAAATATAGGGTTCCTCAGCAAAGTCATATAAAATATGTTAAATAAGTAAGTAACAATAAGCACCTGCTTAAAATTTACAATTTACATATAAATAGACTGGCACGTTGTCATCTAAATAGACCTCTAAAATACATTGATTCTGACACAAGGAAACAATGACTATACACAATCAATACGTTGTATGTGTATATTTTCTGGAGCTGGTCTGTCGTTTGTTCAGGCGCACTTCAGTTTTAGCCAACATCTAGGTGCAGAAGATTAAGAGTACTATCTCTTTGAAATGCCGAAGGAACAGTTTCCCTTAAGCCACAACTCAGACGGTGTCTAGAATCTAAGAAAATCTACCTTCATACATATACACAGTCTGTCGCAGAGAAAATCGAACTTTTTTAAAATAGTAATTCTTAGTGGCGCCATCTATTAAAAAAATACGCGCCGATAAGATAGATCTTTCACCAATGTTATATAAAAATATCATAACATTTGCATCATTAGAAGCAGAGAAATTGTGCATAAAGTAACAGTGTGTATTTGGCATTGGTCGACAAATGAATTTCGAACAAAGAGCAAATATCAAGTTCTGTTTCAAACTCAATAAATCGTTTGCTGAAACATTTAATTTGATGAAACAAGTGTATGGTGATGCGTGTTTATCACGTACGAGTGTGTTTGAGTGGTATAAACGATTTAAAGACGGTCGTACGGACATAAATGACGACGAACATCCTGGCGCAAATAAATCGGTAATTACGGAAAATAACATCGAACTTGTGCGTGAATTTATCAGAAATGAGTCAAAATCCTCACTGCCGTACGTGGGAATGGAATCACATATTTCCAAAGATTCAATTTATCGCATTTTGACATAGCATTTGGGACTGAGAAAGATATGTGCTAGAATGGTACCATATAAGCTAACTGGTAATCAAAAATTGCTCCGAATTCAACATTGTACAGACTTAATTAAAGGCTCAAAAAAGGACGAAAAATTCAGGTATCCTACTGTAACATGCAATAGGACGTAGTCTTTTCAATATGATCCAGAGACCAAGCATCGAAGGTCTAAATGGAAACATCCAAGCGAAGAAACACCGAAAGAAATCCGTTTGCAGAAGTCAAAAGTGAAAACAATGTTTATTTTTTATGATTCAAAAGACATAGTGCAGAAAGAGTTTGTACCAACTAGTCAAACAGTCAATGCTCTGTATATTATCCTGGTGCAATGAAGCGTCTTTTGGCGCGTATTCGTCGTGTGTGCCCTCAATATCGTGAAAATGGTAGCTGGCGTATGTTAAATGATAATGTACCATCTCATCGTTAGACGTTTATCACTGATTTTCTAATTGGAAATGGCATTTCATCCATCAATCATTCACTGTATTCAATAGATTAAGCCCCCTGTGATTTCTATCTATTCTCCAAACTACATTTGCTGATGAAAGGACAGAGCTATATTGCCGTAATTGACCATACAATAAGTTGTATTGAAGTCGAAGGCAATCACTTTGAATAAAATAAATGAATTTTAGCAAAACAGTAAGCTTTTGTTTATATTTTAAAAAAGTTTGATTTTTCTATGACAGACTATGTATGAATAGCATCTGAATTAAATTTGTTGTAGATATGTACATATGTTAAATAAATTGATTAATATTGAAGACAGATATAATAATATATGATATACAACTACACACGTTGTTGTAGTGCGTAATAATAAATAATAATAAAATGAAATGCATGAGTATTACATGTTAGAATTTTTAGTTTAATATTAAATATTGTTTACACAGTAAAACAAAATGCACCTAAGAATAGGAATAATTACCCATCTTGAATCAATAATACAAGATAAAAAACAATTTACCATCATTTTTGAAAATAAACATTGCCCAATAAACAATAAAACCTTAAGTTAAAGTCTAATGCTTATCTTATTATATTTGAAAAAACTCGTTATTTCATTATTACTATTTAAAAGCCTGGATTATATCACGTTACAATAAGCGTATATTACAAAAAATTAAAAATAATTGTTAACAGAAAATTTAAAATTGGTAGGAATTTTACCTTAATTATCAACCCTCAAACAATTTCGACATTGCGATAAAGTTTAGTTTTAGCTTTAATATAGTATCTCTCATATATTGGGTACTTAATTAAAATTATCTCATCGTATATTCAATATCTAACTTTTCCATGAGCCTATTAAGCCTTGCTCCCATTTATCAGTTTTAGGAGAATTGAAATTTCTATTAATTAAGGTCGATTACTTGCTTCCGACGAATTATAATACTTAAATGTTTAAGGACTAATCAACTATTATTTGGGCGATTCTCTTCTTTACAATTTATTACAGCAATGTAACTTAACACTCACACTCGTTAGGCGCTGAACGCTATTTCTACCCCAAAGCATTATAATGTATTTATCGAAATCATCTTATCGGTAATGTACCGTCCGAGTGCATTTCTACTGCTCTCTGGGCTTGTAAATGCTTTAAGCCTATTAAACAGTCGTTGAGCATTAATGGAGATACGTATTTATACGATCGGAATTGACTTAGACTTGCCCGTATTGCACAAGCAGAAATAATTGATCAAATGGCAAGCTGTATGTATATCTGTTCGTGAACTGACATTTAGTATACATTAACCATATTAGCAGTGATCCAAATTACTTCGGCTGAAAAGGACAATTTAGATTTAACATTAATTTAGGACAATTTCTATTAAATTTAACTGACAAATACAATTACAAGACCTCATTCAATGAATGTTTAATTCTGTGTTATATTCTTACTGTTCATACAGAAACCGCTGAACTAATTACAACCTTAATTTGATTATGTAGAAATATATCTCTGAATTCTCTAAAATTTTTAAAAATACCAATTCAAACCTGTTCTATATCCTATTACAATTATTTCTCCATCTTTCTCCGAATTTTGTCAAGCTGAAAGGATCATACCGGTGAACAAAAAGGGTGATCTCTCTAACATAGAAAGGGCACTAGGAAAGTTTTGCAATACAGCTTTGTTTATTTAATTTTTTCAAAGTATTTTCCTCTTCACTCAACACATCTCTCCATCCTCCGAAACCAATCCTTAAACCAGTTCTGCCCAAGTTTCACTAAGGAGTAAAGCACACTCGTTGTCCCAAGCTCGCAGAAGGTCCCCATCACTGGAAAACCGCCTCCCTTTTAGCTTCATTTTCACATGCGGGAACAGTGTAAAGTCGCAGGGAGCAAGATCTGGACTGTGGGGAGGGTGCTCGACAAGTTTCAATGCTGTCGTGGTCAAATATTCGGTGCAGGCTTTGGCGCGGTGAGTTGGAGCATTATCGTGATCGATGAATCAGGTGTCCATTCTTGACTTTGGCTGCAGGTTCTTCACAGATCCAATGACTTTAGGTAGGCACTGTTCAGTATACCACCTAGCTGTGACTGTCTTCTGTTTTTCAAAAACGATGTGCTCCACAATTCCACTCGATTTGAAAAATACAGCTCATTTTCTTCTTTAGAGATCGGGATTTTCTGGCAACTACGGGTGTGTCCTCATCATCAAAGACCCAAACTTTGTTTTGAGCTTTGGTCGGCATATCATAATAGTACAGCCAAGTCTCGTCACCTGTTATGATGTTGTTCACATACTACCGAGATTGTCCTTTATTAAATTTTTTAGCTTTTCTCGGCACCAAGTCACGCGTCGTATCATTTGCTCTTCAGTTAGTCGATGCGGTACCTAGAGGGAACCAAGTTTCTTCACGTGCAAATGATCATGCAAAAACGAACGAATTGCTGTTGCATTTAGGCCTGAAGTATCCTCTATCTGTTGGTAGGTCACTCGCCTGTACTCACGAAGCATTTTCGTCACGTAGTAACGTTTTCCTCTGTAACTGACGTTATTGGGCTTCCCGGCCTCTCAGCATCCTCCAGTTAAATTTCACCTTTAGAATTCTCTATACTATCTAAATATTGTTGTGCGATGTGGACAAAAATCGCCTAGTGCAAAAGTCATTTCTTCGAATCACTGGTCAATGTTTAACGAAATTATAACGCAAAACTGCCCTTATCTCATTTCGTGACCACGACGCCATGGCAAGCACTTTACACTCTCACTGCTAATGAATAACTGAGCCCATCGACATGGCGCTGCGGCTACTATACACATATGAACATGTCTCAACATGCAGCAACAAGCAGCTTCCTACGATTCATTGTTGCGTCATATTGCAAAACTTTCCTAGTACCCTTAATATATAATTACAGGATAATTAACATCTTGACTAGTTTTTCTAAAGTATTTAAATCTTTGATTTGGCTAAGAATATTAACAGAGTATAAATTACTGTTCTCGGTTTATCAGCGCAAATTCATCAACGAGCGATCCATTGTCAAAAGCTTAGCTGAAATGTATTAGTAACGCTATAGACGAACGTCTTCAAGTACATGTACTTTTCACTGATTTTGCGATAAGCTTTTCATTGTATTAATCACCCAAAATTGTTGCCAAAATTAGATGACTTTCGTTTTCTCCATCGTTAGTAAAACTTATTTCTTCCAAAGGTTTCCATTTCTCACACATCACTACTACTTTGCGCGTCCGGAGAGGCTCTAATTTAAGACCCAAGGCCCATATTCATTAATCTTTATTAAAGACCTTTTAGTTCACTTCATTACTATTTTGGCATATTCGAATGATTTGAAAAGATTTATAAAACTTTCTAGTGCACAACAGCCTGCGGTGGATTTGAAAGTAATTTAAGAGTGGTACGCGCCGCAGTAATAATCAGATTTCATTACGCATGTTAAATTCTTTTTTGTGTGCCTACACTGTCAACTAAACTGACATTCCCCGTAATGTATTAATTAAGGATTTGGATAGTCCATTTGACACAGCTTTACAGTTCTCTAATCATGTTCATGCTATGTGCAGCTCTTCTAAGTCTCATACTCTCTGATACATACCTATAGACCACTTAGAATCTTCTAGGCAATTTAGTACCTTTACCTATATTATTACATAAACAGGCAGCTTTGCAAAGGGCACAGAAACATTTTCTGGGTATTCATGTTGTAGGTGCTTGCTATAGGAGTTGCGAAAAATGAGCAAACTCCACATTCTTAATAAATTTAGTGAATATTAAATCGATTCACTGACTTGCTTTCATCTAAAGCTATTGTTGCTTTTCCCTTTCGTAGAATGAAATCAATGAACACATTTTGGGTTCCTAGAGCTAGATCTAATGTTTTGAAGGGGACGTACATATGATAGCAAATGTAAACACATTACATCCTGATGGAATATTTTTTATTAATTGGAATATTCTTTAGTTTCTTTGTTTTATATTGTTGTTAAGCCCCTATGCAATACATTTCATTATATTATAAGTGGACTTTATCTGTTGGAAATCAAACCAATTATTAACAATAACGGTAACAAGGGTCACCATTCTTTTTAGTTAACATAATGTAATTTAAAAGCACTGTATGCCAACTATAGTAATCCAAGCCTTTACATCCCCCAACAGCTTAACGCCAATTACAGACCTTTGGTTAGCAAATGAGAAACGAAACTAGAAAAAAAACCTTGCCAAACAACGGCCTTCGGACTCTATCTCGACCGCGATCTAGTATGCCAGTAACTTATCACTGCGCTCTTGGCCTTGCAAAAAATCTTTTCGAGATACTGAAGCATAAAACAACTATCAACTATCTTACACAAAAATTTCTAAAAAAAACAAGGAAAAGCAAACGAAGTTATTTTTATTGGAAATCAAATACATGACTTGACAAATAACATAACGTTTGCAACTAGATCACCAACGCAGGAAAAATGGTAAAGATGTCTAATGATAAAAGCTATTGTATATAATAACAAACATAATGCAAACATTTCAGAGCTTTCATTGAATTATATTACACAAAGATAACTCCCCATTGTCATTTGGATTTTGAAAATACGAATGATATTAAAGAGGAGTGAAAGGCGATTTCCTCAAGATAAGCAGGTTACGTTAGTAAATTACTTAGGCACTTACAGCCGTATATACATTAGTCGTTCGCCAGTGAGGTGACGCAATCAATTTGGCGATTCAACCAGCACTCACTGATAAACAGCTATGCATTCGGTTGTTAGAAAAGAGGTTATGGAAGTAGGTATTTTAAAAAGGCCACTTATGTATAGTTCAGATGGATATCACTTTAATCGTGTCAAAACACACTCTCTTCCGAAAATAACAAAAATAGCTACATTTTGGCGAAACTAGCGGCGCTAAGTGAAGTGTCTTCCTAAATAATTTGTAAGAATATTGTAGGTTAAGCAATAATTAATGCTCAAAATCACTATAGAAATAAACATTATCACAAACACAAACTTTTGAGCGCCATCGACAATCAAGAAAAGAAAGAAATTATGTAGATAATAATGGTTAGTCATTTTGAGAAAATTTTGCAAAAAAACTTCAATGAGATTCAAGGCAATTAACTTTGTTCAAGGTAACACATTGATTAATATAAGGTTAAAACGACGAAAACTTTTTAAGACGATTGCAACTAGTAATGAGAGGTGGTGTTACCAGTACGTACAAAAATCAAGCTTCGAAATGATGAACAGTGATCACTAAATAAAGGAAGTTGAAAAAATGTATTTAGATGAAACCGGAAATCAAACTAATGGTCATTATTTTGTTTATCCTCAAGGAATTAATTTCAAGTAATATTTTTTGGAGTATTGCAGCGTTTTGTAGGTGGTATTCACCGTGTTCACACTAAATAAATGAGCCAGGCAGCTGATGGTGGCTGTACGCCACCACGCGTCTAATTGTTCGTCAATTATCATGAATTTTCGACCGTAAACCATTTTTTCTACATCCCCCTATTCATCCGATTTTATTCATGCTATAAATTTTTATTCTCCATTTTGTATAAGTCGAAGATATTCAACGGTTGGGGACTAGCAATCCATTGCAATCAAAGATATAACAAAGTATTTAGTGCACATTTTTCAAAGTGCAAATCGTATTTTTGCTAAATGGAAGTATTTAAAATAAATGAAATGATTTTTGTCAAGATTTCTTCAATTCTTTGTTTTCCTAAAACCATTCCAGACGTTTGGAACAGTGTAATTATACAATATACTATAATTATTAATTACACAAAATAATACATATTAATAAAAGTACATTTTAAACGAAAACCTTTTCTTATTATAATATAATTAACCGGTTGATAGCTCACTGGCAAATTACTGACATATATCAAGCCAGGGGTTTCGAGAACAAGTCCGATGCCTTACTGTCCAGGACGGTATATTGTGGTGTCCCTTTCCTTTTTCCTTTAAGCGAATGCTAACAGCGAAAGATCTTAAATCTCTCCGCGAGCGCAGGTGTATTTATATCTTGTGACCTGCCAATGTCCCCTGAAATTGGCGTTAAGCTGTTGGGGTATGTAAAAACGGATTACTATTATTATTAAGCAAAAGTGCATTTCTGTTGTTTCTTTGTAGATCGATTAAGAAGTATCAAAACAGGTCAACATTTTCTTTGGTGGGTCACTTGTACATTATTAATTTCAAATAGGTTAACGATCTCTAAAACGAAAACAAAAATATATTTTGATTAATAAAAAGATGGAAAACTTCAAAGTGAAAAAAAAACTAGGTCGAATAAATTTATTACATTACGGAATTAGTTTTTAGAGATTCGTTTATTCAAAAACCTTATTAATTTTTTTACAATTTTGTAACAAACAAAGCCAAAATCATTTCGAAAATCAATTCACAATTAATTAACAATTACAGACGTTAATAGATAAAAGAGGAATCAGCGAGTTGGTAGCAACGCACCATTGAAAACGGTAATTAAATTGAAGGAAAACGTTATTCGGCAGACTATTAGTTCTGCATTATACCTGTGTATAGCGGCATGCAACATGTCATATGTAGGGCTTCGGAATGCGTGCCTGCACACTATTACAAAGGTTCGAGTCTCGTCGTAATAACAAATTCCCTGTGACATAAATTCTAATTTCCTAGTGTAGCATTTACAACGTAAATGTGAAATTTCACTGTTCGCCCGCGGAATTTTGTGTTTCTTGGGAAACGAACATACTGTTGCTCATTTCGCCGATTCAGAGTGTAAACTTTATAAGCTGACTTATTTAGGTCACGTTAATAATACTTTGCATGGCTGCATACATATGCGTTGCTGGAGAAAATTACATTCGAATTTGATTTCATGCGATGAGATAATATGCATAAAAAATTAGTTCTACAATATTTAAAGAATGTGTGTGATAGCGAAATACATTTTTCATACTGAACATAAATGATCGCTGCAGAATTCGAAAAACTTTGTTCATATATTTGTACTATATGGAGTTTTATGTAATCTTTTGTAACTTATCTCTGTGGGTGCTGAGTCTACTAATCGTAGCGGCTACCGAGTCAATACTGTTTTTCGCTCTTGGAAATTAAATCGTATGTAGTTGTAATAATAATAATAATCCCTATCTTCACATCCTCCAACAACTTAACGCTAATTATAAAGGGCCTTTGTACTAAACACTTCAAACGTACACTATCTCTCTAAACTCTGTTAATGTATAAGTTTGGAGTATGTTAAAGTTAGTGCTATTCTAATCAAAAACAAAGCAAAAATAGTTATCAGGATAGTACGTAAGATACAATAAGTTGCATGTCATATTATAAGTCATAGAAACAATACCTATGGCTGGAGTGGAGGTGATATTTAATGTACCACCTCCATATGTTAATACACAAGGAGAAGCGAGGAACCTTACAGATGAATACAATGTTTTAGAGGCAAAATAGAGACAATTTAGACTATAATACGTCGCCTATTTTAATTAAATATGAGATTGTGGCGAACTCTATAAAAGTCAAAAAATAATTTCTTTCCAAATTCTGGATACGTATTTCGACAACCAAGTTGACAGCAACACAACTTTGCATACGTAAAGTAAATTTCTATAACAAAACGTACTACGCGGGTAGGCATCTATATTTCGGGAACTGGCAACACTGTCAGCTTTGCCTCCGATGTGATAATTGCATCGTGAAGTTTGTCATTTTTTAACAATATATTTACCTAGACAGTTTTATTATCCGGTCGCTATTTTTATTGTTGAAAGTAAGTTGAAAATTTTATGTCAGCGTTCGTGCAATTATTTTTCATAACTTTCGGCGTCTATTATCTCAACAAGAATACTTCGACGAGCTTAATTCTTTATATGGTGATGAAGCAGCATAAAAAACTACAGTATACCGTTGATATAGTGAATTCACACTTGGACGATGAATTTCGTGAAGGTGAATTGATAATGCAGGACCGTCATGTGACATACCGTGAGATCTAGGCATCTCTAGGTATTAGTAACACCAGCATGCACAAGATGCTGCATGAACATTTCGCCGTTAAGAATTTATGTTCACGTTGAGTACCACATAATTTGACAACCGCTCAAAAAAGGACTCGCGTCGATTGGTGCCAAGAAATGTACAAAAAATACAATGGCGGTGCTTCAAAGAACATATGGTGATGAATCTTGGATTTGTACGTATGAGCCCGATAGTAAACAACAATCGACTGTGTGGGTGATGAGCCAAAACCAACAAAAGTTTTTCGCGCTCGAAGCACATCAAAACAAATGGTCGCCTGTTTTTCCGGAAACACCGGTCACGTTGCAACCGTGCCTTTAGAGTTGTAGAATGGTCAATTCCGAATGGTACACAACTATTTGTTTGCCAAAAGTTTTTGAAGAAATAAGGAAAACAAACCAAAAACAATAAACCATTCTCCACCATGACATTGCGAGCTCTCACAGGTTTGTTCAAGCAATTGAATATTTGAACGGGCAAAACATTGAATTAATAAGCCATCCACTGTACAGCCCTTATCTAACACCCCGTGATTTCTTTTTGTTCCCACAGGTGAAGGATAAACTTTGTGCTCAATGGTTTTCTACGCCGAAAGCGGCAGTTAAGGCATTCTAAACTCATCTTTTAGAGATACAGTGGCAGCAATGCATTTCGGATTGGTTTAAGCGAATGGCATTAGTTTTCAAGGAGAATATTTTGAAAAGCAATAAAACTATTTTCGATAATAAAATTTTTTTTTGTTTGCTATTCCCGAAATATAAACGGCTACCTTCGTAATACAAATAAAAATTGAACTTAACCATTTATATATACATACTTATGTGTAAATGAGAGTCATTAAGTGTAATTCGTGCAACAGTACAATTAATGTTATCACTAACGGTATTTTCGAGAACTACCGTTTAAAATACAATTAGTTGTGCTCAGGATATATTTTTTATCTTTTTACATTGCTGACGACGAGAACTTATAATAGTTTCGAAATTCATATACAGAACGAAAACCCATATTGTGACAAAAGTGTTACATTTAAGTAACTTTTGCATTGTCAGCTGTAAATATTGTTATATGAAGACTTCGAAAAACTTTTTGCGGCGCAATTTCAAGTGCTGACCAGAAACAGAACTTTATATACATGAGACTTACCGCTTATAAGGACATTAGAAATTACGATGGAACTAATATAACGACGAAAAATTACCGAATTGACTGAATGAATACCTGCATTATGAAAAAAATGAAACGGTATTCATTCAGTGGTTAACTATGAGTTAAAGGTTGATTTCTTCACTCGAACTTTGCAATAAGTTCGCATAATACTCGCCGTTGATAGCTTTTCCTTTTTCAAGATAGTCAATGAAAATTATTCCATGCGCATCCCAAAAAACCGATGCCATGACCTTGCCTGCAGATGAAACAGCCTTCGCCTTCCTTGGAGCCGCTTCTCCCTTTTGAGTCCATTGTTTTGATTGTTCTTTATTCTCGGGTGTGAAGTGATGGACCCACGTTTCATCCATGGTTATGAAACGGCGCAAACATTCTGCTTTGTTGCTGTGAAACTTCGCTAAACACTCAATTGAAACATCTTAACGACAATGTTTTTCTCAAGTGTGAGCAAACGCGGCACCCGTCTCGCACGCAGCTTTCTCATGTCTAAATTTTCAGATAATATGCGATATACGGCACTTTTTGAAATGCCTACTGTGCCTGCTAGCTCGCACACTTTCAGTCGACGATCATCCAGTACCGCTTTGTGAATTTTCTTCACCGTTTCTGGAGTCGTCACCTCATTCGACCACTGCGATGTTCGTCTTGACAACTCGTTTAAACTCTGCTTCCCAATATTTCACTGTTGTAAACGAAGGAGCAGAGTCGCCCAGAGTAGAATCCAGTTCAGCTTTCATATTGGTTGATGCCTTTCAAATAAAAGTATTCTATCACGTAACGATGACCAATTTTCTCCATTTTTACAAATTCACTGAAAACGTTCACTACTGATGGCTGCCAAACAAATACTAAACAACGTGACGTCTTCAAACTTTAAACATATGCTTTATATATTATGTACTTTCTAATACAGTGATATTTTTCAAACAACAACCGCATTCTCTAGGTCTGGCCGGGTACTTATGGGACCGCCCTCGTAAATAAAATCTATTGTTCAAGATGGATATATTTTAATATAGTTTTTGCATATAGCGGCCTACAATTATAACTACCGATTAAATTTCATTATTTCATTCAATGTCGTATGTACATGCGATATCAAATGAGTATATAATAAATGAGTATTGTTAAAACTGTTATTTCTATTTCATAATTTAGTATTAAAAATTCGTTAAATAATAGTTAATGATTAATGAATTAAACATGCCGCCATTATATTTCGCAACGTTAATTTTGCGTGCTTATGAGCTTTTTTTATAGATTTCCAAATAATCTTGTGCATCAAATGAGATCAACTTATACTTTACAATTCATCATATTTACATTTTCAATTTAAAAGTTGACTTAATTAACAATAAATTCAAATAAGTAAAGAAGTCTTGTAAAAAAATCAATACAAAAGAAATAAGCTGTTCACTTCAAAGAGGAAAGACAATTTAAAAATCAAAACGTGCTGAAGGAAAGCGGAAACGAAGAAAATAGCGGAATGAGCCGAATGAAAGCGCCATCTTACATGAACTTCACGCCCTTCGAAATATCATGTGAAGCCCCGGAAGACTAAAGTAGCAGTCAGATGTATTCTCCGTGTAGCATACTGAAAGCCTCGTTGTGACCATGCCAAGATAGAGACCAAATGTTGATACGTGTCTTTCGACTACGTTCCCTTACAACAATAAAGATTCACCACCACTTAACTTTATTACCCACTGGGCTAGAATTTTTTTTCACCCGCGGGAAACACATCTATATATCATTGTAACGCTTTCACGCTAAACATAATGTTTCACTAGTAAATAGAGAGACAATTAGATATATAAACAGAAATAATAAAACACATGCTGAGTTTACATTTTCAATTTGAAAATGTAAGCTTACATAAACAAGGTCCTTATCTACCTAATCCTATATCAACGATACGTCGTAGAAAAAGGAGACCGTCCTCAATTAACGAGTTAAGATTTTTGCTTTCGTTGATATTAATTTTTAACGAATAACAAGTAAAGTAAAATTTGAATTATTCAAAAATGACACGTGCAATGCTTAAAATAATTCGGTAACAGAATTATTACCTTTTTATGTAACACGATTTAATTTATTTTATCTTTTAATAACACTGGCAATAAAATAAACACACATATTATCATGTACGTATATGTGTATATAAATATATTAGATTTTTCTAATCTAATGCTGATATACGCGACAATATTCACCGTTGTTAACTAGCGACATCTATCAATTGGCTACCCAACAAAGTTAATTTTATTGAAAATGAATTTTCATACCGTAGCGTTTGGTCGAATTGCAAAATTTATAATCTATTAATCGAAACTGCAGCCAGAAACAGAAGAGGAATAAACAATAGAAGGCTAATAATCGACTAGAAATTTAAGCAGGATATGTTGTTGACTAAATGATTGGAGTTAAACAAAATGTAATTCTTGACCTTTAGAAACTCTTTCCTTGACACTAAAAATCATGGACCGCAAAAAGAATACAGTCAACAAGTAATGTCGCAAATTTAACAATATATACAAGGGTTGAATTTGATGGAGCCTGTGGTTGATTGACTTGATCAATAAGGTTGATATATAACCCCTTTCCACATTAACTTTTGCGTATACAGAATTTACAAAAGTTAATGTGGAAAGGGGTTATATATCAACCTTATTGATCAAATATATACAAGGAATTAATTTTAATCTAATGTATATGAGGGTTTTAAATTACCGCATTATTTAATAAGATATGAGAATGGAGTAATATGTTCTCGGTCTGATATGTAAATAGCGGTTATATCAAATATAGTTCATTTTCAAAATACTCAGATTACGTCTTACAAAATAATATCAATGTCAATAACAAACAAGTTTTCATCCAAGTTTGAAGTAAACACCTTTTATACATGTGTTAATAAGAATCAGGATTAATTACGAAATACTTTATTTTGAAAGGTCTATTATTAATTAAAATTAAAACTGAGATGGTATCACTCTTGGACAGATATTAAAAAATTGAACAGTTAAACATAAACGTGGTTGCACATCGATTCATGATAATGAGGATATTCGGGACAAAGTAACCATCCAATAATGCTAATTATCATATCGAGGTGCGATAACCATATAGTGAATATTAAATAGAAGGATAAGATATATTCTAGGTACACGAGCATTAATATATAAAGCTCTCAATCAGATAGGAGTCGCTATTGCTATCAATCGACCAAGGACTTTGGAGACAAACATTTCAAAGCAATGTTTGAAATTTTTCTCCGATCAATTTTTGCACTGTTTTATAACAGTTAACAAGATCTGGATCTATTACTACACCCTCAAATCAAAATAACAGACTAGACAATGGATATGAAACTGGTTCAAGAGCTTCGAAGAAGACGGAAATAGTTCCAACAGCTTCGAAGATGTTTGACTATTGTTATGTAAGATACACGTGATGTTTTCATCGACTATCATATGAAAGAGAGAACAAGTTGGACAGGTTGGATCAGGTTTTACAACTTTAGGTATGTAAGTGTTAATATATACCTTAATTTTTCTTTGAAATTAGCACAAACCTTATTGTGCATTGTAACTGTATTTTTTCGCAGTGTTTTCTTTATTCTGTAAACAACAACTTTCAATTTGAGGAAACATTTTCTAATGTGATTTACTCAACTTTAGCGACTAACTGCCGATATATGCTCTGATTAAAAGTCTAGTAATTTAGCCTTTATCATTAAAATTAATAAAAATAAAGTTAATTCTTAGTTAATTTTATATTGAAAGCAGCTGTATGTTTCTGCGCGCATTTTTATTTAAAATTTTCTTACATTGAGAACGTTCCACCTATAGAGAGTCAAGTTCTTATAACTTCGGTTGCGAATGTAGCGAATTCGTAGGCAATGTAGACAGTCGTTCGAAACAAGAAACGTTGTCATTCACTTTCGAACATTTCTCATAATGTTGTTTCGTCGGTAATTCTCATTTCAGTTGCGACCATGGATATGATTCGATAAAATCATGTTTTGGAAATGTGCTCGTTCCAGTCTGTAGCGATGAGTGCCGCTATCTTGACCGCTGCACATCTACTGAAATACTTGACAGTTCAAAGGACCGAAAAGAACGATGATTCCTCCTACGACGTAGATATGTATAAAACAAACTTGGATTTTGAAATGTTTCCCAGTGCGCTGCTACATGTCAGAGCACAGTTTGAAAAGGCCATTTCAAATGCTCAGTCGATTCTAACTTTTGATGTGTATTGACTCGAAACATCATGGACATCCCCGTTAAATTTACTTCGTCTCTGGAGAGATATTATATAAATAAGTTAAGTTTTCTGTTCTTTCTTTTTGTTGTTCTTACACTCATCAAAGCATATAATAAAAATTGTTTTAGTTCTACTACGTGGAGTGGCTGTGTGTGAGTACACCATATGTGCAAATGCGTGACAGTATATGTGTATAAGTTTTCGCTTCGATATTCCGAAAAGAGTAAAATTGGAATACTTAATGTCCATTGCATCCGTATTGAACTTTCCTTACTCTCCTAACGACATGTGTGGAAAACCTTTCTAATCAGAACAATTTAAAAAGAAAAGCCGTACAGGATATAAGTTAACTATAAATGCAGTTTAATTAAACGGAAGGAAAAGCTCTCTTTATTATCTTTAGCTACTCCCCTAACGCATGTGGTTATAAACCAAATGAATTCAAACATTTCTTTTTATTCTAATTTTATTTGAAGGCAATTATGTTAAAAAATATATTTGGGGACATTTTTTGCAATGCAAAGAAACATTGTATTTCTTCTAAATAAAGCTACTTAATATTATAATACTTTGGGGCACCATTTACACCTTCTGAGTAAAGAAGTAAAAATTATTAATAAAAGGGATGTTCTCTTTCTGATAAGCCTCTCTTGCGGACTATGATATATTGTAACAGATTTTAATTGACATTTTAACTTATTTATAAGCTTATGGACAGTGGCAGTTGCAAAATGTGTAAAAGTGTTTTTAAACTACAGAGACTTAATAGTAGCTGTAACTTTTTACTATTGGAAACGTGGCTTAATCGTTAGCAATGCTTTGTAGAAATCAATAGAGTATTTTGTGACGAATCCTTTTGATACCGTAAACAGTCATTAAACGTTTCGAAAAACTAAAAGCAGCTGCTATCGACATGATTGGATGGAATTGTGTGTTACTGAAAGTATCATTGTATTCAAGCAACGGTAAAGATCTACACAAGATCGCTTTGCTATTGGACACTGCCATCTAATGTACAACCTCCCTACGATGAATCTTGTGTATAACCTCGAAAAAATCAACAATCGACAGTTTAGACCTTTTATAATGAGTCGACTAAAAATATCGCCATAAGAACATAGACCGTTAAGAGAGAAAACCATTGTGCTGTTAATGCAGAATGGTGCACCATAGTTTCTCCGAAGTTTACGCGAAAATAATCTAAGAGATATCACAATATCACTAGACTTCTCACTACTGATCGGATTATTGAATATTTGAATGCACAAAACATTTAAATAATGGATGATTCGCTGTACAGTCTGGTACTAGTGTAACAATTTTTATGCAGTTGAGACAACGTTTTATTGAAAATTAAATTCCCTTGTTATTGTTGAAATTTGATGGAGCCTGTGGTTGATTGACTTGATCAATAAGGTTGATATATAACCCCTTTTCCACAATTAACTATTTGTAAAATTCTGTATACGCATTTCGACAACTAAGTTGTCATCATCAGCAGATAATTTCAAAGTGTCGCACCTGGTAAAACACGGCGAAAAAATTGTACGAAAAATAAACTCCGTACGCGATCCGCACCGATGAAAACCAAGATGTGCACTGTGTCTGTTTCACAAGATTTTTAAAAAATACTTTTACTTAAACTAACATGCACTACATCGAAAAAGGTTATTATGGTCAAAAGTGTGTGATTTATGTGTGTTTTATGATATTGTTCCTCTTGTCTTTCAGTAGAGAGAGAAGAGAGGCGTTTGCAGAGGGCCGGCGTCATAAACGTTTACCAGATGGCCTGAATTCTTTACGATGTGCATGCTTTCATACGCGTCCAGTTCGCGATAATTGTACACGTTCTTTATTAAATGTAAACAATCCATATTAACACTGTGGTTATTTTCTAATACATGTCTCGCTATACCCGATTTTTCCAGTCGGTTGAATTTTATGTGCGAAAGGTGTTCTTTATACCTGGTTTCGATCGATCTTTTGGTTTGGCCGATGTATTGTTTATTGCACTCTAAACATTCAATTCGGTAGATTCCCGATTTTTTATTCTCTTCAATTTTGTCTTTTGCATTTCCTAACAGCATTTTAAGGGTATTATTAGGGCGTGAACATACTTTAAACCCGTGATCTTTAAAAATACTATTCAGATTTTTTGTCACACGATGGAAAGGTAAACAAACAAAATACTTTTCCCGATTGCTCTGTGGTGAAAGACATGTGGTGTCACGGATTGTTTTTCTTATGTTGGCCTTTCTAATTAATCCATTGATTATTTCCGAATCGAAACCGTTGTATACCGCGATATTCTTAATGAGGTTCAATTCTCTTTCATATCTTACTTTTGTTAATGGGAAATTGATCAAACGATTAATCAGAAAATTGAATGAAGCCATCTTCTGTTGCATGCTGTGATTTGAGTCAGCCGTAATGAATCTATTGACATTGGTTTCTTTTCGGAAAATATCAATTTCTATTTTGAGATCTTTCTTAATAACTAAGGTGTCCAAAAAAGGCAACTTGTCATTGTTTTCTTTTTCTACTGTGAATTTAATTGTCGGGAATTTTGAATTTAACTGTTTAACGAAATCATTTAAGTTGCATTTTTGTGTATTGAAAACCGCGAAAATATCATCGACATACCTGACCCAAATTCTAGGAAAATATTTAGCTTTATTTTTTAGTTCTATTTCAAAGTTACTCATAAACAGGTCCGCTATGAATGGAGAAAGACAATTGCCCATTGCAGTTCCCTGTTTTTGTTCATAGAACTTCCCTTCGAACTGAAAACAATTTTGGGACATGCAAAGGTTTGTTAATTTCACGTATTCCTTTATTTTCTCTGGTTCGATCTTATTTTTGTGAAGCAATTCTTCTAAATATTTTAAAGTTTCTGGGATCGGTACCGAAGGAAACAATGACGTTACGTCGAATGAAACTAAAATTTCTCCTTTTTCTAATTTACAATCTTTGATCCTTTGGATAAATTCTAATGAATTATTGACTGAGAGACTTTCAAGTTTTTCGGGCAAATTTTTGTATTCATTCACTAGCCATTTCGATAACAAGTAAGTAGGGGAGTTGATCCCTGAGACAATTGGTCTCATTGAGTTGCCTGGTTTTTGTATTTTAGCCCCGAATCTGAATTATAGGCTAAGTGTAAGTAATCCGTTGATCCCTAGACTATATTGTTTGCCTAAAATACACAAACCAGGCAACTCAATGAGACCAATTGTCTCAGGGATCAACTCCCCTACTTACTTGTTATCGAAATGGCTAGTGAATGAATACAAAAATTTGCCCGAAAAACTTGAAAGTCTCTCAGTCAATAATTCATTAGAATTTATCCAAAGGATCAAAGATTGTAAATTAGAAAAAGGAGAAATTTTAGTTTCATTCGACGTAACGTCATTGTTTCCTTCGGTACCGATCCCAGAAACTTTAAAATATTTAGAAGAATTGCTTCATAAAAATAAAATCGAACCAGAGAAAATAAAGGAATACGTGAAATTAACAAACCTTTGCATGTCCCAAAATTGTTTTCAGTTCTAAGGGAAGTTCTATGAACAAAAACAGGGAACTGCAATGGGCAATTGTCTTTCTCCATTCATAGCGGACCTGTTTATGAGTAACTTTGAAATAGAACTAAAAATAAAGCTAAATATTTTCCTAGAATTTGGGTCAGGTATGTCGATGATATTTTCGCGGTTTTCAATACACAAAAATGCAACTTAAATGATTTCGTTAAACAGTTAAATTCAAAATTCCCGACAATTAAATTCACAGTAGAAAAAGAAAACAATGACAAGTTGCCTTTTTTGGACACCTTAGTTATTAAGAAAGATCTCAAAATAGAAATTGATATTTTCCGAAAAGAAACCAATGTCAATAGATTCATTACGGCTGACTCAAATCACAGCATGCAACAGAAGATGGCTTCATTCAATTTTCTGATTAATCGTTTGATCAATTTCCCATTAACAAAAGTAAGATATGAAAGAGAATTGAACCTCATTAAGAATATCGCGGTATACAACGGTTTCGATTCGGAAATAATCAATGGATTAATTAGAAAGGCCAACATAAGAAAACCAATCCGTGACACCACATGTCTTTCACCACAGAGCAATCGGGAAAAGTATTTTGTTTGTTTACCTTTCCATCGTGTGACAAAAAATCTGAATAGTATTTTTAAAGATCACGGGTTTAAAGTATGTTCACGCCCTAATAATACCCTTAAAATGCTGTTAGGAAATGCAAAAGACAAAATTGAAGAGAATAAAAAATCGGGAATCTACCGAATTGAATGTTTAGAGCGCAATAAACAATACATCGGCCAAACCAAAAGATCGATCGAAACCAGGTATAAAGAACACCTTTCGCACATAAAATTCAACCGACCGGAAAAATCGGGTATAGCGAGACATGTATTAGAAAATAACCACAGTGTTAATATGGATTGTTTACATTTAATAAAGAACGTGTACAATTATCGCGAACTGGACGCGTATGAAAGCATGCACATCGTAAAGAATTCAGGCCATCTGGTAAACGTTTATGACGCCGGCCCTCTGCAAACGCCTCTCTTCTCTCTACTGAAAGACAAGAGGAACAATATCATAAAACACACATAAATCACACACTTTTGACCATAATAACCTTTTTCGATGTAGTGCATGTTAGTTTAAGTAAAAGTATTTTTTAAAAATCTTGCGAAACAGACACAGTGCACATCTTGGTTTTCATCGGTGCGGATCGCGTACGGAGTTTATTTTTCGTACAATTTTTTCGCCGTGTTTTACCAGGTGCGACACTTTGAAATTATCTGCTGATGATGACAACTTAGTTGTCGAAATGCGTATACAGAATTTGACAAATAGTTAATTGTGGAAAAGGGGTTATATATCAACCTTATTGATCAAATCCCTTGTTATTGTAAATCTATCTTCATTCTGCTTAATTTTTGGTTGATTAAGTAAAGTAACATTATTTTAGCCCAAATATTCAATCTAATTTCTGTATATGCAAGTGCCCACGCTATCGCAGCGTTTGCCTTTTAGACAATACAGGCGAGTTTATTTGATTAGGCGAATGACCAAACCAATGGACAATTATATTATAAACCTACACTTCTGCTTAGGGATAGCGTCACTTGGAATTTGGTAGAAATACCAACCAAAGTAGTTAATTATCTTAAGAGCTACTAGGTATCTATTAACTAAACCTCGTCAAAATATTGAATATTTTGGGGGTACACACGTGTTTGTTATTGCTTCCTTTTAATCTACCTTTGGAACAGCTTTGGTTAGAGAATCACATCTCTTGTGGGTATTTAATTAAACCGCTTGAATATGTAATTTTAAAAGTGCATTTACTAAATTATGTTCAAATATTTAAATCTCGACCTTTATATAACCGTCCTTCTTCTTCTTCCTCATTTACGTTACCGTTTTTCCTAACCATCTATAAATTTTATTCCTTTGTTGTTGGGTTTTTGACTAGTAGAGGATAATAAGACACTTAGTTTATATTAGCGACGTTTAAGGGCGTGAGAATAGAGATGCCCCTCTTTTAAGTTATTTATTTTGTCTTCTAACCTGCAATATATCGATTTTATATATATGTACATATTCTCATTTGATGGAATTTTTTATAATAAGTTTAAAAACATATTTATATTTATGAGTACGAACTTTTTTTTGCGGTTGAGTATTGTAAATTTACAAACACACAAGCTTTTAAATTAATAAAATTATATGGTGATTTTGTGTGTTTACACTTGTGTGTGGAACTGACGTAACTGTTACGTACATTTGGTAAAAGTCTATTCTACAGACATGTGTCGTCTCTTTCTTTCCTCTTTCCTCCCGCATCTATGTATGAATGTCAAGTGTACCCATGATTACAGGCATGTGTGTTTATAAACGCAGGTTGATATGTGTTTGTAAATACATATATACAGGAATACGCAGACAATTTATTTTTTAAGGATTAAGTTACTATGAAGGCCATTAAGATTGATAATATCTCTTCCATCATTTATAGTGGTTTGGTCTATATATATATATATATCATTTCTTCAATTATGCGTTGTAATTGTTTTCTATTTCGATGGTTTTGGTATTGTTGAAGTCAAATTCATGTTTTAACATATATAAGATGCATTCATTTTGTTACTATTTAAACTGTATTGGTGCTCATAAAGTCCTTTATGTAAAAATTGTTTCGTTTGTCCTATGTACCTTCACAATAATGGCATTTTATTTTATGTATTCTGCGTGATTTACTTTAGCTATTTGACGTTTGTTGTTTAGATTTTCTGATAGGTATGATACGTACGGTAAAATCGTGAATTTTATTTTGTCGTTCTCTGTGATAGTCTTATCGGCGCCATTTGTATTTTTTGTCTCTAGTTTATTTTCTCTGTTGTTTCAGTGTGAATAATCATTTTTGACTTATTTTTTTCTATAAAATTCAGAGGATAGTAATTTTTTACTAGTGTGTTAATTGTATTTATGTTTTGTGCAATGTTGGTTTTTTTTAAGTTCATAACACCTATCCACTAAGTTATGACTTGGTATTGCTAAAATACAGTTATCGAAAGATGTTTTATATTTTTGTTCGAAAAACGTGTTAGTATGTTGAGTCATAGATATAAATTTACAATATTTATAAATTCGTTTTTTGGCAGTGGTGATAGGTCCTCGGAGTCTTTTTAACCCCAGAAAGATCGCTAATATAAAGTAAGTGTTTAATTATTCCTATTGGTCGGAAAACTCAAATACAAGATATTAAAATTTATGGTTAGAATAGAACTACCAGCAGATTAAAAAAGAAAAGAATATGTTTTCGTCCCGTTAAGTAGGTCTTAAAAGTCCCTCTCTGCTGGATCGAGACGCGTAAAGCAACGCACTGAACACGATATTTTGGAACTGCCCCTATTGTTCAAGATCGGAATTTTATTTTATAGCGAAATATGTCATATATCACACTATTTATTTCCTTTTTTCTTAATGTTGTCACAATTTAATAACTACTTTTGATAATAGAAAGTTTTGTTTAGTTATCAGTATATGTTGTTGAGTTATTACACCTGTTGTTGTTAATTCAGTACGTTTCCTCTTTTGACGAGGGAACAGCAATATCGAAAGTTGTTTCTGACCGAACCAGTTTGAAGAACAATCTGTGGAGCTACTTTTATGTGACAAGTCCAGACTTGGCATTTAATGTTTTTTTGTTTATTTTTTTTAATTTCTGATTTGTCTAAAAGATACATATATGTACGATTCATTAATTTTTGGAATTTATATAAATTACATCTTCGACCTGTTATTAAAATGTTAAAGCTATATAACTATGCTTTTAATTAAACTAGAATTTATGAAATTCGATATAAAACTCTGTGGTTTTTCTTACACAAGGATGTTCATTATACCTATAAAGTTCTTATATTCTGTCGTGTGAAAAAAATGTTATTAAAATCTATGTAATTGTATCCAATATATTCGAACGGTTCCTTACTTTTGTTTAACTCTGTATGTAGCTCTTTGTGCCCTCTTAAATGTAACAGCATCGTTAACATTAAATTAAATAAAAGTAATTGAAGAAAAGACATTAGTTAATCTATCAATGATAGATGAGATGTACACAATTCCGTCTGAAAGTATTTTAAAGTACCCGTACATTTGTATCACAAATGTATACACATATGATGAAAAAATATCAATATTATGAACTATACACCGGACTAAACTCTAAGTTGTTTTACCTTGAATTAACCGGAATTACGTGTAGATTTACATTTAGAATTTATTTCATTTAATTTGTTTTTACTTATTCATTATCCTATCAACGTAATAAAATATTTTGAGAATAACAGTATAAACCTAAAATAATGTTAGCTTTATGTGCTGAAATAATAATAATCTAGGCATTTGCATCTCTGAACAGTTTAATGCCAATTACTGGGGCACTGGTGGACCATAAATTATTCTTGGTTCACGCACGAAGTACAACTTAAGATTTTTGACTGCCGGCGTTAATCTCAAACGAGAAGGAAAAACTTGAGAAACCTTGAGCAGTGGCCTTTGGATCCATTCTCAGGAACTCAGTGTAATAAGACAGTAACTTACTACTAGGCTATCAGCTGATTAATAGCAAGTAACAGCATATGTACTGCAGATATTTAATCGATTTACATATTTAGTTCATTAAAATGCGTCACAAATGCACAGTCTAATATCGAAAATTTGCGAAAAATTATTAAGAAAACCTTAGAGGTAATTAAGATAGATTGGCTTAAAATTTAAAATATACGAAATATACATAAAATAGATATTTCAACTAGAATTACTCCAAAAAGAATAGAATGTGAAATTTAGGGATGACACAAAGTATATATGCATCTGATCGAACTTGTATACTTCCGCGACTTTTGTTAGGTTATTTCGTCTAGGCTTCCGAGCTATATCAACGTATCTGACACTTAGGAAACTAGGCAATGATGCCAAATCCAGCCTGGAAACATAGAATCAATTTATCTAGACATATTAGTCGCATATTTGGAAGCGCTTAAAGAAAAAGGCTGCAGAATTGTGGTTTTGATATTGGCTTGGCTACATTTTTGCAAACTTTACGTATTACCTACTTCTAGTACGTATTACTCTCGTTTGTAAATAAAAAAATACACGCGACTGTTTGACTTTCAATTTGTTTTTATGTTCGTATCGTTATAAATTATTTATTGTCCAACACTAATTCTACTAACAATTTTATTGGAGGTCCTAAATTTAATAACCATAAATTAAAAGCACTTTATCATTTAACGCAAACGGTGTGGCAATAAAGTTCAAACTTATTTATGGTTCAATTTGATACGTAAACTGTTTGGGGTAGATTATGTGTTCTTCTAGGCGGAGCTAGGGACAGCAACAAGCATTCGACATGTGCACAATATTCCGTCTTTAAGAATAGAAAAGAAAAAACTATCGCAGAGCGTAATCTCTTAAATAAACCCTCCGTTAGTCTAAGTGTTTTTCGCAATAAACTGTCCCTAAGGGTTGCAGTATGCCAACAAAATCTCCCCTTCACGTCAGGTAACCTAAATAATAAATCATTGTATGCATTAACCCTAAAAAATGGCTACTTTATTGCCTAGCGAGAGCTCGTTTTAATTTAAACCGAGTCTGCCTCTTTTACAAAACAAACAGCGTTTTCATATGAAAGGTTTTCCGTTATTAAGGCCTTTTTTCAAAGTCAAATGGAACATTATAAATATTTAATATGTTTGACCCGCAAGTACGCACTTTGTGACTTACTCTCTTTTTTCTTTTTTAATTAAAAAAGCATTTCTAACAATCATGATTTTTTTAAAAATCATGATCGTTAGATACGGGGAACGATTATAAACTAAGATATCTATACTGTAGGATATTTCCTTTATATCTATTTAAAATAGATGTAAATATATTTATATTAATTTTATCACCCATATTTATATTTCAAATGATACTCGCGGTTGAAATTGTCAAAGATATAATACGAGGCGCGTATAGATTTGACTTAGACTATCTTGTATAGCATTAAAAATGGCAAAAGTTAGGAAAAGAAAAAAACTTTCAATAAAATATTCCCGTTTTATTATACATTTGTTCCAAAGCTCAGCCAACGTGTAAATCGCACTAGAGAAAAAGTCTTTTGGTTGGGTACGAACATTTCCTTATCCATTTGAATATCTTGACTCTAAATTAATCCAAAAAATGCACTTCCCATGGCAACTGTTTAAATGTTGTATATTTTTGCATTGATGATCTTCCCGTCAGTTAGAAAATTCATCAAAATTGGACCTTGAGTATCCCAAAATAATGAAGCCAATAAATTGACTGTTCATGAAATGGATTTGAACACCATTTTGAACAAACCGCTTGCTTTCCTCAGTTACCCTATCGACTGAATCATATAAAAAGCGGAGCTTATTGAGATATTCTTCACCAAATTGTGTTTGCAGCTGACGATAAATATTTACAGCTTTTTTACTTTAAACACACAAAACTTATTAATAATAATTTATTATCTAACAATGACAGGTACATGACGCGCTACTGTAATTAACTAAACATAATATCTGCTATACGTAGGCTGCATAAGTGTCTTAATTATTTTGAAGTAAATTTAGATATAACTCATAACTGAAAGCCAGAAATTTAAGGAATCTAGCCCAAATCTACGAGGGAGCGTTTTTATATTCGCGGAATGAGCGGGTTGTAGAGGGGTGAGCAGGCGCATTGGGGGCGTGGCCTGTGCAGCGACTCATGATTAGTATAAATACGAAGTTTCATTGTTATTAGACAGTTAGTCTTTGAGCTATCGTCAACCAAGTAACATAATCAGGAGTGAAAAGTGAAATATGGAAAAAATCGAATATCGTGCCGTTATAAAGTTCCTTACTAGGCAAGGAAAATCAGTCGCGACCATAATGAATGAGATGTCATTGGTTTACGGCGACTCTTGTCCAGGAAAAACCATGGTGTACAAGTGGCATAGTTTATTTAAACAAGGAAGGGAATCCCTTGAAGACGACCCGAGGCCGGGCAGGAGCATTGAGGTGACCACGCCAGCACTTATCCAAAAAGTTGAACAAATTGTACTCGAAGATGCTCGACTAAAGAAGAAACAACTCGCAGAAATGGTTGGAGTATCCGATACAATTTTTAAAATCTTACACGATCATCTCGGCATGTCTAAGGTCAGCGCAAGATGGGTGCCGAGAATGCTCAACAACAGCGCGTAGAGTGTTCGCGTGCATTTTTGGACCTCTGTAATGAAGACAAGGATGGTGTATTAAGTGGAATTGTTACTGGAGACGAAACTTGGGTTCATCATTATGAACCTGAGTCCAAACAAGACTCCATGCAGTGGCATAAAAAGGGCACAGTACCCCCAAGAAATTTAAAGTGTCACAATCAGCTGGGAAACTCATGGCAACGGTATTTTGGGACTCGGAAGGAATATTGTTGATTGATTATAAAGATAAAGGTGTTTCTATAACCGGAGAATATTACGCTTCAATATTAGAGCGACTAAAAGAAGCCATTAAAGAGAAAAGACGGGGAAAATTGACAAATGGTGTTCTGCTTTTGCACGACAACGCGCCCGTCCACAAGAGCCGCGTTGCGTTAGCTGCCCTGCATAAGGTGGGCTTCGAAATTGTGAATCACCCACCCTACGGCCCAGAGCTGTCCCCGAGTGATTATTACCTGTTTCCGAAAATGAAAAAAGAGCTGCGGGGTAAAAAAATTACTGCCGATGATGAAGTCAAGGAGGCAGTTTCGGCGTATTTTGCAGATAAAGAGAAATCATTTTTTTATGAGGATATAAATAAATTAATTGAAAGATGTGAAAAATGTATCCGTCTTGCAGGTGAATATATTGAAAAAGAAAAATAATTTGGTTTTTTTATTTCCACCCCTTGTCCCCCATTCCGCGAATATAAAAACGCTCCCTCGTATATCTGCGTAATATAGCTTATACGTAAAAAGTTAATTCTTTGTTTTTATTGAAATGAGACTTTGGATGGACGGAATAAACTTTTTAATTCAGGTGATAGCTTGAAAGAAAGGGAATAGTTCTTCACAGTCTAGACATATGGCTCGATCTTGGTGATATAACTACAATATACATAGTCGATCAGATATATTTCAGTCGTATCATACTTTCATGATTATTTTAAATTATAAAGAGATTGTGCGCAATTCATTTTAAAGAAATAACCGCACATTTTCTAGAAAAGAGAAGTAAAAAGAGAGAAACGTAAAATTAGCTTTGAAATACGAGATTTTAAATTAAATGCATCTTTCGCTAGAACCGGAAGTATCGGTCCAAAAATTGTGTGAGAACTGTTACATAAAGTGGATTACCAGTAGAAATTGAGTAACAATTATATTCGAAAAAATGTAAAAAACAACTGAGACTAGAAACAAATAATGAAGACTTAGAACTCTGTCCTGCCATTTCCTTCACAAAAGAATCTTACTATTAAAAATTTGGTTAAAAACGACGGCAATGGTTTTGGTGTAAAGAAAAAAATAAAAAAATTTTGACTTTGCAAAAATTATGCGTACCGACTATGTATCTTGGCTCTACTTCACTGGCTCAAATATTTATTTATGATGTTATTACGTTATGAGACTACCAATAATAAAATATATACGACTAGAATAATGTTTAAGTGAATTGATTGGTGGTGATAATTCTATAATAGTTTAAATTACATCTAGATTCTTCTAGAGATAAAAGATTTTCTCCTACACGCACTCCTAAAATGGCTGCAACAGTTCAGGAAATACTCATATTGTATGTCAATATCTTGTCATAAAAACTAGTATATTTAAACGCATTCGTTTTTTCTAATGAATACCTTAAATACAGAAGTGATATACGGTGTTTTTTTTAGAGGTATAGAACTTTGAAATGGAATAAAACAAATATGATTTTTTTAAATTGACATGAAATTTACTTTATTCGAAAGACCATCTTCTGGCATTATAATTTAAATATGACTTCTGGCATATGACCGCCACGGCTGGCTCGGACGTAGTCTAATCTGGAGGGCCAATTTTCGATGACTTTTTCCAACATTTGTGGCCGTATATCGGCAATAACGCGGCGAATGTTGTCCTCCAAGTGGTCAATCGTTTCGGGCTTATCGGCGTAGACTAGCGACTTCACATATCCCCACAGAAAATAGTCAGGCGGCGTTAAATCGCACGATCTTGGAGGCCAATTCACGGGTCCGAAACGTGAAACTATGCGGTTACCAAACGTTTCCTTCAACAAATCAATTGTGGCACGAGCTGTGTGACATGTTGCGCCGTCTTGTTGAAACTACAACTCCTGCATATCATGATTGTTCAATTGAAGAACGAAAAAGTCAGTAATCATGGCTCTATAGCGGTCACCATTGACTGTAACGTTCTGGCCAGCTTCGTTTTTAAAGAAGTACGGATCAATTATTCCACCAGCCCATAAAGCACACCAAACAGTCAGTTTTTCTGGATATAACGGTGTCTCAACATACACTTGAGGATTATCATCACTCCAAATACGGCAGTTTTGTTTATTGACGTATCCATTCAACCAAAAGTGAGCTTCATCGCTAAACAAAATTCGATTATGAAAATCGGGATCAATGGCAATCTTGTTTTGGGCCCATTCACCGAATCTACGCCTTGCTAGGTGATCGTGTGGCTTCAATTCTTGCACGAGTTGGATTTTGTAAGCACGCAAACCTAGATCTTTCCGCAAAATCGTCCATAAAGTGGATGGACACATATAAAATTCCTGTGCACGATGGCGGATAGACTGATTCGGGTCTTTCTCTACGCTACGCTCTACAGTAGCAATGACTTCTTCTGTACGCACTGTATGACGTCTCTCTGGATGGGTGTTATCATTTAGAGTATACGTGGTGCGAAAACGTTCCATAGTTAATCGAATTAATTGCTCTGATGGACGATTATGTTGACCGTAATATTGACGAAGTGCGCGATACGTATTTCGAACAGAACCATGATTTTCAAAATAAATTTGTACAATTTGCAAGCGTTGTTCAGGCGTGAGTCTATTCATGTTGAAATGACAAACCAAACTAAATATAAATCACTTAACAGCTGACAAAATGGCCGCCAGTTAAAAAAGTGTTGTCAACTTAAAGTTCTATACCTTTAAAAAAAACACCCGATACTTTGCCACATAAGTCATGAAACTTGTATAAAAATAGTTTCTTTGCCACGAAGTAGTTTTTAGATTTGAATAAGTTCTTCTTCGTAAACTAGGTTGTCATAAAATTGTATTTAAATATTTTATATATTGATTGTGTGGTGTTATACTTTATTTACGTGAATAGTGTGCTAGTGTTGCAAGTGTTATTATTATTTGTGCTGCTGGCGATGACAACTTACGTGATAACTTAGTTTAAGAACTACGTATGTCCTATGTCTTCATGAATTAGTTTTTTCAATTAACTTTCAGAGTTAGCCATAGTCTCCAATTTAATTATAAATATTATCATAAGTTAAATATCATATACGATGAATTTGATATAATTAATCAGTAATTTGCAGTATTAAAATTTCACATTTGCATAGTTTAATTATCTGCTGATGATGACAACTTAGTAGTTGAAATACGTATACAGAATACGAAAATTCTGTGATCGAATTTGCGCAGTAGTTTAACTAAAAGATAAATAATTTGTGGATACCCAAAAAAACGCCTATAAACTTTTCCCGTTTTCTTGGCTGCAAGAGGTGTCTTACTAGGCAGTGTTTCTACTACGACGAAGGCGCTTAAGAAAGAAGGAACACCTCTTCTTGCAAATTTTTCATAGATCAAACCAGTGATGTGTGCATTTGTATCAAATCTAGTTCTTTTCAACGCTGATTTCATCTTCGGTGAAAATTGTGGAATTTCTAAGATGGACCTAATTGTTGGGCAAAAACTTCCAGATAGACAGTGCAATATGGGCCAAACCGCTGCCCTGATGAAAAAAACTATGACTTGTTTTTTCACATTTCAGGTAGTCGTCGTTATAACTCGTTTATGGCGGGTAGTCAGGGCCTCAATGTAGTAATGTTAGTCCACAGTTTTGCTTTGCTTTACGTGAACACGTAATATTTTTCCGAAGGAGCGCAGATGCAGGGTGCACTTTGAACAAAAAGCCATGACTCAGCTGAACTGAGTGGCAATGAATCCTGACGATGACAGTAATACAGAGGGGAGATGTCATGTGACGCAGTCAGATATTGTTTGACTCTAACGGGCTCACAGTTTGCTTACAGAATGATCATTCCGGTTTCTTATAGTCGAGCCTCGTTTATGTAATATGGCACAAGTTTAATATATTTTAGTAAATAATATTTTATTAGTAAAAGAAGAGGGGCATTTACTTTTAATAGGAAGACTTAGACTAAAATTAAATTTTAATAAGACACAGAATGTCAAGAATAACATAGACACCATTGAAAATTATTACATATGTTAGAGCATCCCGTAAGTTTCCTTCTTTTTTTTGATACGAAATAAATACATTGTTTCATTGTTCAAAAGTAGATTTATTGCATTATATATGGACCGTTCTGCTCTACCATCTTCTTCCATCTCTCTTTGCAAAATTGTTAGGGCTTTCTTGCAAAATTTTCAAGAGGTACGTTTTCATTTCGCTTACGGATTGAAAACGTTTATTATGAAGAAAATTTTTTAATGACAGGAACACGTAATAGTAAGTTGGGGCAAAAGCTATCGCAATGAAAATCGACGCCTCAATTCTAGTTGTTTTTTCTTTGCTATGGTGGCTTTCAAATTATCAAGCTGATTGCAGCACTCGTCAGAATTGATGGTTTCCCTCCCCTTCAGGAAACAGTTCATAGTAGACTACAACTTTTCAGCGCCACCAGACGAACAAAAGAATTTTATTCGGGTAAAGTCCAGGCTTCGCGACAGTTGAAGGTCTATTGTCCTTAGACAAAGTGCATTTTCAATTTTCAATGTACATTTTGATACGAATTCTTAATCTCGTCTCCGGTGATAAGCCTCTTTAAGAAATGATCTCTTATATGTCGCTGGCGAAGCAAATCGCATACAAAGACGTAGTTCATAAGACCGGTGTCTGTGAGTAAGTTTAGAACCCAAACTTCACATTGATTGACATATCTTATACCGTTCAGGTGATTATGTACTGTTGTCTTGAGAATATTAGCGGCACGCTATCTCACGCACACTATATCGCGGATTTTCTGCGAGCATACCTTGATAAGCACCGTATTTGTCGTTGCTGGGCAATCGCGACGGTCTTCATCTTTCAAGTGAAATTGTCAGCTCTAAATCCTTTAAATCAATTGCAGACGGTCATAATAGTTGTAGCACGACTCTCGGAAATAGTACAAATCTCATCTGCAATACCCTTCGCACATTTACCTTTTTAAAGCAATGAATCATGGAATTTAATAATTTAATGTCATTCATGTTAAAAGTGTTAAACACTCTATTCGAACTATACCTTCTATATAAGAAGAAAAACATCTTCGAATGTTAAACCTTAACATCACATAACATTAACAAATATTTTTTTTATATTAATATTTCTCAATATAGTGTCACAATTATATAAATAATTTAAAAATTTTTCATATGATCATAGAAAATATCAGTCGCGAAATATATATTCGCAAATGAAAAGAACATGAAACAATTTCTATAATTAATTTTCCCGACTTTCTACTTACGATATATGCTACATAGGATCACCTTCCATTCATACATGAATACTTATTCGCTTTATGGCCCAGAGCAACGGAAAAATACAAAGCTTTGCGCGCCGCCAACGCTAATGACGTTTCTACATTTCACTATAAAGAACGTCTCTTTCTAAACGGAAACGGTACATATTAGAACGGAGACAGGTAATATATTCGTTATATCACTGAAGGTTCGTTACTGTATAGTACCATTGGGACGTTGATTAATATACATATGTAATTTCTTTCTTTCCGTCATAAAACACAAACAAGCAGGTTTACGTGAACGTAATTGGAGAACAAAGACCCTACCAATATAACAAAACGAAACTAGAAGCCAAATAAAACAGAAATTAGGGTTTTGTGATTAGACGCATTCGAATTATGAACAAAATCCATATCCTCTAAATTTAAATTAACTCACACGTCTCCAATTGTTCTAATATCGCTTTATTTTTTCGAATTCTATACAGCTTCTGCAAAATGACACTAAACATCGTTTGTGTATCAAGTGCATCAAAAAGGCGGTGAAAAATTCATTCATAAGTTTAAAATACAATAAATAGTTATTAATGTATTAACACATTCTAATGGCCTTTGTCTTGGAGAAATTGCGGGTTTTGTTTAGTATAGATATTTCAAGGATTACTTATTACAAAAAGCAAGACTATGCACTGCTAAATTGAATTTTTGTTAAACAAATTACTGACTGGGTGGAGGTAACGTAACGAAAATTGCATAACCGTAAGGAAGTGCAGTAGTTTCATTTTGCCTTAACAAGTCAAGCAAGACGCTGATAGAGCTGCTACCGTTGCTTTATGTGGCACCATTATGGAAAACTAAGCCAACAAGGCAAGCATAAATCAGTCATCCATACAGGTTGCAGTAATCTACACATATAAATCTATGAGAGTCTTCACTGTAAAGAAAATGGATGGAGAGACCCGACTGGCTAGACGATTTAGAATTTCTGAGGCTAGAGCGAGAAAGCTGAAAAAATAAAGTCAAAATTACATAGGTCTGGAGAAACATAATCAAGGCCAACTTCACCAGTTATATGCAAAAACTAAGAGTCTCCAGAGAGACATGAGGAGTACAACAGATCTGAGAAGGTCGCACATCAATCTCAATCTTAGGTGATATTGTTTATCCGCACAATGATTAAATTTATTCTAAATATAAGTCATCATACATATTGTTAAATAGGATGCTTAATTGCACCAATCTTTGCCATAACAAAAATCATTCGTTTTCTACTAATGATATCATCTTTCTTATTATTAATTAAATTTTTTCATAATTCATAATATTCTTGCATTT
This sequence comes from Dermolepida albohirtum, assembly GCA_031893035.1. Taxonomy (NCBI): domain Eukaryota; kingdom Metazoa; phylum Arthropoda; class Insecta; order Coleoptera; family Scarabaeidae; genus Dermolepida; species Dermolepida albohirtum. The sequence goes on from JAVIWB010000620.1 coordinate 1,343,060, forward strand.
AAGTTTTGACTTTCCGATTTTTGCTAACTTTGACATTTCAGTTTAAGGAAATATGTTTCTTTTCCTGGCATTATGAAATTCTCGTAGTTCCATGTACGTTATACAAAAAAGGACTGGACCTGAGTTACTAAAAGAAAGGTAATTAGGAAACTAATATTGTAGACCAAATGTGGTGAATTATGAAATAATTCAGAACAGTAAATAAAGTAAGATGGGATATAAGGGATTTTCCGTTAGCAACGACGCATTTGTAAATTAAGATTTCTTTCAGGTGACCTTCAACAACGTTCACAAGTTATTTAGATGTTTATCAAAATTCATATTCAACACCAGCTTCTTTACGTTCACTAACTTCAATTTTCGGTCGTTATGAATGCCCAAATTGAAGAACGATTGAATGTCTTTTGCATAATTTGGAATCAACATTCATTTCATAAAGTTCCACTAAGACAAAAATATAAGGAACGAAGATTATGTTGCAATTATAAGTTAAAGTGTTTGTAAAGATCAAAATGTGTTAATTCCTCGTCACTTTTAGGGATTGGGTATTTCCAGCACCAGTTTATAGCGAATATGATTGCTGTAATTCAAGTATTCAATCCAAATGATCATTAGATGCACCGCTGTTTCAGTAATTAATTAAACTTAAAAATGATCCCGAATTTCATATGAAAATCATCTTCAGCGACGACGATCACTTGTTGCTTAACGACTTAGTAAATAATGTGAATAAGTGAAACTGCTGTAACTGGTCTGAAAATCAACTAGAAGTGATGCACGGTGAAACATTGCACCCACTTAACTACCTGGTATGTAAGTCATACTGGGGGAGCCGCTGGATTTTTCTTTTTTCAACGATGCTGGTAATCTTGTTACTATAAATGGAACTATCGCTCAATGAGATGCTTTCGACTTGGATGACATATGGTTTCAATAAGACAGCGTCTCTTACCACACTGCCAATCAAACAATTCACTTATTCAAAGAGAGATGACATTGGTAAGACAGCGTCTCTTACCACACTGCCAATCAAACAATTCACTTATTCAAAGAGAGGTTTGGTGAATCGATTATTTCTAGACATCACTTGTGCTTCAAAGTCATGTGATTTAACATCTCCAGGCTTCCTTCTACGAGGCTATATTAAGTAGCTAGCTTACGTAGACAAATCAGCAATATTATATGACTTACAGGCCAGCTGAATATGTTATTGACTTGATTTATGAGAAAAAGTCGTGGAAGATGAGTGCAACAAATTCATTCCTGTCGGCGCTTCCGTGAAAGAGTCACGTTGTGCTCCATCAACAATGGTATTAAGTGCACTTTACACTGAACTAAATATAATCTTGAATTTCCGTTTATTGTAAATAATCTATATATTCTTTCTGTCTCAGATCTAAATTTATTAGAAAAATCTATATAAGAGTAAGATAGTTTGCACGATGCGTTTTTCAAAACTAGTTTCTACCCGTATCGAAACTATGTATTAACTACACTATTTTGCGAAAATGTCCATTTCTGTGACGGAGTTTGTTCTCAGAAGCTTAAATAGATACACTTTAAAATTACATGCCTTTTAATAAAAAATTGGAAACTCTTTCTCCTATATGATGTAGGCTGTAATTTTGAATGTTTATGTTTTCATCTAGAATAGTTCTGTTATCTCTATTTTATTATATACACATATTAAAATCGTTCTAATAACAATATCTGAATTTGGAAAACTCGCCACTAATATTTTAATTCTTCCTTTATTTGTGTTTGGATTTAAGAAATGGTTTACTAAAACTATAAAGTTTATTCATATTTATATATCTTGCTTATGTGAGAATGAAAATCCATAGAAGTCTACTACAGCTATTTTCCAGTATTTAGAAATTTTATATAACTTTAAATTTTTAAATGAACCCGGCATTATCGATTTACAAAATTACTTGAATCTGTAGAAGTATGATTGAACGTAACTTTTTTCTCATATTTGTTTTTCCTACCGTAATTTACTACTATTTTGAATGTTGGGCTTTATAGTGTTTTCCTACAAATGCTTTGGACTAGTTCAATTTTATAATTTCCCATATAATGGTATATCATTGAGCGAGTGTCACAAGAAATATTGAACATACGGGTTCGCGGTAGCGTATAGTCTTGCCGGGAAGGCTAGATAGATGCGAGCTATAGTTCTTGTACATTCTGACGTAGGAAAACGATTTGGAAATTTATTTACACCCGCCGCAGCTAACAATCAATCTTGGAGAGGCATTTTCGCGTCACTGACATAATGCAAGCTATCGACAATGCCTCTTTTACCCCATCGGTTCCTATCGCTAGTTACCCGGCGGATTGTTCAACCCTAGTAACAAAAGAGTTGTTATCGCACGAACTTCGTTCCTCCTTCTGAAGAACTAAATAGCACAAAACTGAAACAGTACATTTGCATTGGGTTATCGGGAAAGGAAGAAACGCACATCAAACTTGTGGAAAGTTACGTAAAGTTTACGGTGACAGGCGAATCACATTGATATAATGCTATATTGTTTTTGCAAAAACAGTAGTAAATAAATGAATCTTCGGGCTTACGTTCGTAATTTTCTTGTCTATTAATTAGGTTCTAATTAAACGTGAATAATTCCGAAACAAAAAAAAGATGCATGGTTTTAATGGTGTCTTTATGAAAAAAAAATTAACATATACGAAAATAGTTCAGATATAATTTCATAATTATCTATAGGATGATGATTTCCTTTGACACATGTAGTTAGCATATATGAAGTAGTTTCTATGCTTGTTACATTGTTTTTTCAACTCTCCATATCGGAGCAACTAAGTAAGGATAGAAAATACGTTAGGATGATTGTGTCTACTAACAGGGCACATCGAAAAATGTATCCGAGGTGTTCCCGCGAATGTTGTTAATGTTCATAAAAAGAATCTTCGACCCTACTATAGGGTTAAGGTAGAACTGAAAGTTAAATTCTGAAATAAATGTGAAGAAATACACTTACGTTAAAGCAGGATGAGTTCTAGGTTCATCTTTACTTTTAGAAAAAAAAAGGTGAAAGTATGCAAAGGAAACACTGTGCTGTCTGCTGATTTTCTTAGACAACAAGAAATGATTAATTCTCTTCATCAGCTGTTGTCATTAAAAGAAAAAGTGAAATCCATAGTTGGAACTAAACAGTGGACTTCTTTCTCTCTCGCAAGATGGATATGCATTGAGTTTGAGTATGAGTACGTTGGATATTGATAGTAATTGTTTTGTAAGTAAAAGCTACTGGAATCGTTAGTTACATCTGAAATATGCTAGTAGTTAAACCTTTAACGTATAGCTTCATATTTGTACTTGTACTAATCGACGCAGTAGAGAACTACATGAACTTTTTGTAGATTATTTGATAACCTTTCCATATAAGTACTGTGTTTTTAAAAAATATTAAAAATTATCGATGTAATTCATATTTCACAGAAACGATATATTTATCAGCGCCAGTTTGTTATTAGTTAAAATAAAATTTTAGGTTATCACTGGTGGAACAACTCATTTGAAATTAATGTTTACGGGATTAAATAAGTTGAAGCTTTTGTACGGGCATTAATGCTACTTACGGTATGTTAATGATATGCAAGAAATAATAAAGAAAAAACTAGAATGCGTCACGTAATGTTGCTCTCTCACTTATTCATCGTTTCTATTATACAAAAAGGAATGAAGTTTCCTGATATTGCGTGTCTGATATCCCACACTTCGGCCCACTCAAAACTCGGTTGCGCTTAGTGGAAGTCTATACTAGTGAGGTAACATTTTCATGAAAAATTGATTTTTTCGACATTATTTATTATAAAGGTAATGAATAATAATATTTTCAATCGACGGAATATACTTCTACAAAAATAGAACCCAGTGACTTTGTATTAAGTGAAAAACATTCGAAAGGTACTTCAAACTTAAAACACAAGTTCATCTAAATATTTAATATAAGAGACGAATATCGTATTTTAACACTCTTAAGATATATGACTTTGTCACGGTTCATGACATAACAACTATGGAATCAAGGAGATAAATGAATTGTCAGAAAAAAGTTTCCCAAATGAGATGACAAATATACAAGAAAAAAGAAAGATTATCTTTGTCGTAAATGTCTCCCTTGCTACAAGAGAAATCTCGCATGATCCATATAAATTTGATGGTCATACACCCCTCGAAATATGCACATTAACGACCCGAGTTTAACTACGTAGGATTCAGTTTTTATGAGAATTTAAACTGCCATTATATAAAGAAGTAAAACATTTAATTTCCGTAATATAAAAGTAGTTAAAAATTGTGAAAATGAGAAAGGAATTTAAAGAGATGAATTAATTACAAAATTTTTACAATTCTTTTCTGTTGTTACATGTTCCGTAGACATGCAGCTTCCTGAAGTTGTTCACTTTTAGGTAGTGTTTAACTGAGCATTGCGGCATTTGATTGGCACGAATCTTTCAAGCTCGCCTAGCGACGATTCATGTCTGAAATTATTTTAGTCCAGTCACGTGCATTATCCTCTTCCGGCCATAAACGTCGTTTAGTTTTTTTTTCTTTGGATCAATTATTTTAATCTAGTGCCTTCATTTGATATTATAGACTTGATAAGTGTTTGGTTGTAATTGAACCTATATTTATAACTTTTGTGTGAGTTTTTCTTAAATTTGGATATTGCTGAAACCAACACACTATCAATTATCTATCCTTTTTGGTGCGATTCCAAGAACAGCGCCTCGAATCTTTTTAAATACGCATTGAACCTTGGAATCCAAGAAACAGAAAAAAACCGTTAATGAAAATTTAAAAAATTTGAGATAATCATAATACACTGTGGCTCGTATACCTTCGCGGATATTTTTATAGAAGTATTCGAATAAACCCTACACTCATGGAACCTACAACCAAAATGTTTCTTCAGATACATAAATGACGCTTCATTACTCGGCCGCCTGATCGCAACTCCTTAAATAACTTCACTGCTTTCCCAAATGGAATTGTGCTGGGAATTCCATAAGTTTTACCATTGAATTTAAATCAGAAGGTTTTCTTCCTTTCCTATACGTCTTAGTCGTCTAGAAAGTTCACTAGGTGTTCAGTTTAGTGCGACCTCACACACTAACCTTTCTGCATCATCATCCCGCCAAAAAACAGGGTGTCGCCAACTCCTTATTCCAAAGTGCTTTCAACATGTCTGGTCAGTATTCTCGGCCCCAGGAATAAAGTCATGTCACCAACATCCTTATAAACAATAATTTTTCCTAACATAATATTCAACCAACCAAATACCAACATCTTAATCCTAGAGTTCCACAATCGAATACCCAGTATATATATTATATCCCCTCTCTAAAGCTCATCTACCCTATATACAGTAGAATATTTCTTAAAAATAACATTAAAACTATCTGCAAACCCTAATTCCAAAGTTTCATACCTATTTTCGGTAAAAGACCGTGTTTCTCTAGAAGCGCCTGGTTTGTACAGAATTCCTTGCTCGTGCGGCAGTGCGGCACTCTTGTTTCAGAACACGAACTTTATACTACACTGCTACGTGCAGCTGATTCTGCACTTGCTAAACATAGGCTTGAAACTAGGCACCACATCCAGTTCAGTTCGAGTAAAATCCTGTCCCTCGCTAGCAATTACTATGGTCGAAAAATCCGTGACCCTATAGAGATCTCAAAACACTATAATAACTTAAACATTGTTGATGGTTACTTCCTACAAAATACCTGTCAATCCTGTATGTCCAACCACCTCAACCGTAATCGTACGCTTCATTGCCCCGTCACCAATATACCTATATAAACCCATCTAAAACAGACTTACACTAGTCTGTGAAACAACCAAAGCAGTACCAGCAGTTAAGGCCTGAAGATGTCCCATACAAGTGGAGACAAAATGTCGGCAGCAGAATTATCGAAGACGTGGTTTCAGTCCGGAAGCAAAGATGGAGAAAGTATCATAATGCCTGGCAATTAAATTAGAGTCACTATCTGATTTTCGTATTTTTTCAAATATTTCAAAATAAAAGACAAAAATTGACATCCATACATTTTCGATCGGATTGAGATCTGGTGAGGAATAGGGGAAAAAGGGTATGTTATGCTCCTGAAATAGATTTTCTATCGATTTCGCTGTATGACACGGCTCCATCCTGCATGAAGGTTTTTCTTCATTTAGTTAGGAGAGGGGGAAAATTGTTTAATAATCTTTCTACATAGCACTTGATTAATTGTGCTCTCCATAAAATTCAGAGGTTCTGTGTTATTAGTAGTTATGCACCCTTTTATCATTATTTATGGTGGGTGTTATTCTTTTTTCTGTAAAGCTTCGTCACTATAACGTTCCCACATTGTTATAAGTCGAGATTCATCGCTAAAAATCATCTGTTGCAAAGAAAATGTAACTTGTAAAAATGAAGTTTATTATAAAAATTGATACTTTAAGTTTATTAATTACAAAATTTGTAGTCACTCAACTTTTCCCAATATACAACCGTAGAATTTATGTGTTGTTTTTGCCCATCGTAGACGTGCTTTCTTGATTTTAGATGTCAACCTGGATTGACTAGTCTGCAATGTGATCGCATCGTGCGCTCAGATGTGTTTTTATTATGCATTTTTAATTTAATTTTAGAAGCTCTCTAGTAGAAAATCTATAATCTTTATAATTCTTTCATCTCCGTCAGTAGTTTTACTGACACTAAGGCAATGACTTCGACCGCTGGTTATTGAGGAAAAATTTTCTCGAATTAATTAATTTTCTCAGTCGATTATATGCCGAGAAACTTTTTGTATTATATTAGAATACATGCTTGTTTTTTTTAATAGTTTCTATTTTAATTTTATCCGTGCTACTAATATCATTCACATTTCCCATTCCGAATAAATTATAAAGCTTAAAAATTCACCAAAGATACTTATAAGAAAATTCGCAATATATTATTAAAACATTTGGATACATGAGCACTTACAAATTTCAACTAAAATTGGATATTATTCGTAGTGCTTTCACATATTTTATTATTTTTGTTTAGACTCTGGTCGCAGGTATCTGATCCAAGACCGATAATAACAGGATTTTTCTAATAATGTAATGATTCTCAAATTTATATAAAGACTGAAATTACATTATTTGTTTCATATGAGGTAAATGTACATTTATACGAACGCAGATGTACACTACCGTCCATAAGTCTAATCGCACTACAGATAATTTTAATTGCAGAAGGAAATAAAATACTTAAGTTAATATACTGAAATTTTATCCAAACTAAAATCATTTTAAATATTTGCACGTTATTTAACCGAAGTATTTTTTATAAACGAATGAACGCCTTTTTTTCTATTTCGGGAAACAATATTCAGGTAGGAAATGTAATGATGGTGTCACGGAGATTACCCCTTACTCGGAATTGTTTATTGTATGGTTTATTACGAGGACATAATAGCCACTCTTTAACTGACATTTGTGCGCTTGTAAAGGTATATTTTATGTCTATTACACAGTGAATACTCAGTATTCACGTTGTTAATGAAGTGTTAGCAAGTGCTATCGAGTGAGCGTATTTTTTTAATTGTGTTCAAAACATGGCCAGGAAGAAGCAACTAACTCTTGAACAAAGGGCAAGAATTATTGCTTTGCATGAAAGAAAGCTTTCTAATAGAGCAATCACCTGAAAACTAAAAGTTTTCGAGTTTTGTGTTCGTCAAACTATGAAGAGAATGGCAGAGACTGCCCAACTCGGGGACTGAAAACGCAGTGGACGGCCGAGGATAACTACTAAAAGAGAAGATGGATATCTGAAACTAATGTCCTTGCGTAATCGTCGCCTTACAGCCCCGAAAATAGCAGCACAATATATCGTACACTACAACGACTAAACGCCGTTTAGCTGAAGCTGGACTTAGAGGTAGAGTAGCAGTAAAAAAAAAACCACGTCTCTGTGCACAACATAAACAAACAAGATTGGCCTGGGCGAGAACACACAAGTAATGGACTGTCGCAGAATGGAAAAAAAGTCTTATGGACAGGTGAATCCAAATTTGAATTTTTTGGAAATAAACGCCGTACTTTTATTCGACGTCGTGTCGGGGAGAGAATGTTAGATGAATGTGTGGTTAAGACAATGAAATATGGTTGTGGAAATGTGATGGTTTGGGATTGCTTTGTAGGTGAGCACATCGGAAAATTGGTGCAAACCACAGAAAGAATGACAAAAGAAGTCTATTTGAGTATATTGCAAGAGCGTGTTCTTCCATCAGCGATGGAGTTAATGGGTCCGGGGTTTGTTTATCAACAAGATAACGACCCTAAATACACAGCAAAGATTGGAAATCAAAGAGGAATCCTTACATTAATGACATGACCACCCCAAAATCCGGACTGCAATCCGGTAGAGCTGCTATAGGACTGTTTGGATCGTGAAGTGCGTCAAATACCTCCTACTAGCATGACAGATCTTTGGGGTAAGTGTAGGAATGCATGGGACTCCATTGATGAGGAATATCTCGATCGACTAGTTGAACGAATGCCGCGCGTTTGTGAAGCCGTGATCGCAGTTAGGGGTGGTTACTTTGACGAAAGTAAAATTTAAGTTAACTTAATAATATTAATTTTGTACGTAGACTTCCGCGGTCTTGGTCCATGCTATCTGCTTCTGGGTTTCCGGGCTGGAACCGCGTCACTAGTATATCTGCCGACGTTTCGTACCCATTTGTATGGGACATCTTCAGGGCTGAACTACTGCACTGAAACTGTTTCAGTGCAGTAGTGCAGATATACTAGTGACGCGGTTCCAGCCCGGAAACCCAGAAGCAGATAACTTAATAATATTGTTTAGATTAATAATTTCAATTGCTTAAATTGTAAATATCGTATATATCGTCGATAATTTAGTATTTTATAAATAAATTTGCCATGCAAATAAACAGTCTCTTCTCTCTCTATCTATAGTGCGATTAAAGTTATGGACGGTAGTGTATGTACAGTGTTAGACAATAAGAAAGACTGTCCATATAATAAATCACTTTCTATGCAATAAATAATTTATCCGCCCATAATAGTTTATATTGATCAAATACAAGGTAAATAATACTTATCCACTTACTCATGATTACTCATACCGCTACATAACTGTAAAGGAACTGCATAGCAGTCCATAAACTCATTGGAAATAGATTTAATAGTTGCAGTAACAAGAACCTGTTTATAACAATTACAATGATACGATTATAACATATTATTAGACTAATATGACCAGAAGCACATTATCACCTGCAAATGTACGATATTCGTGCATTAATTAAAAACAATAAACAGAAACACGTCAGGAGTGGGAATGCTCTCCACTAAACCAACAGTTTCCAATTATCATAATTGGGCTTCAATGTATATAGCAACACATTAATTATGTTTAGGCTAATAAGCCACAAATAGTATATCAATACGCAGTAGCACCAGGCATTAAATATCATTAGTATTATAAAACAAAGAATGCTTTCTAAAATTATATACTGTATATAATACATTTTGAAAATCAAAAAGTAGAAATATTTATAACAAATTTTGAAAACTCAAAGCCTTAATTTTATAATAGAAACAATATTCATTCACTAATTGCCCAAATTGCTTACCAAATTCAATTTAAGTTGAAAACTTTAGAAAATTTCATATTATAATATCTGTTTATTTTGATGTAGACAAAAATGTACGAAAAAAATGTATTGAAAATATATAGATCTTTTTAGATTAAATTTTCATTGGTTGTAAAATGATGTTTATGAGAGACAGAGGGAGCTTGTTTACTCCGTCGGAGTTTGTGATATAGATAATGAATTTGCTGATTTACTTTGTAGTGTATACCAGGTCGGCTGAAAAGTTCCCGGTCTGACACATATATGGCGTTACTGTTATTAAATCCATATGTTTTTTAGATAGTAGCAACCTTCAAACGAAACGTGTCAAAATTTGACAGCAATCCGACCATTAGTTACTGAGATATTGCGTTAAGAGTGAAGCTACTTTTGTTATTTTAAAAAAAAGGAAAAAAAAGAATTTCGTGTGCTGATAAAGTACTGCTTTTCGAAGGGAAAAAATACCGTTGAAGCAAAAGCATGGCTTGATGAGGAGTTTCCGGACTCTGCGCCAGGAAAATCAACCATAATTGATTGGTATGCTAAGTTTAAACGTGGTGAAATGAGCACCGAAGACGGCGAACGCAGTGGACGACCAAAAGAAGCTGTCACCGACGAAAACATCAAAAAAGTTCGCAAAATCATTTTAAATGACCGTAAAGTAAAGTTGATCGAGATAGCTGACATCCTAAAGATATCAAAGGAACGTGTTGGACACATCGTGTATGAATATTTGGGCATGCGGAAGCTCTGTGCAAAATGGGTGCCGCGCGAGCTCACATTCGATCAAAAATAACAACGAGTTGATGATTCTGAGCTGTGTTTGAAGCTGTTAAATCGTAATAAAACCGAGTTTTTGCGACGATATGTGACAATGGATGAAACATGGATTCATCACTACACTCCAGAGGGCAATCGACACTCAGCCGAGTGGACTGCACGCGATGAACCGGCTCCAAAGCGTGGAAAGACGCAACAGTCAGCTGGAAAAGTTATGGCGTCAGTTTTTTGGGATGCGCATGGAATAATTTTCATAGATTATCTTAAAAAGGGCCAGTCCATCAACAGCGACTACTATACAGCGTTATTGGACCGTTTGAAGAACGAAATCACAAAAAAACGGCCCCATATGAAGAAGAAGAAAGTGCTGTTTCACCAAGACAATGCACCGTGTCACAAATCAATGAAAACAATGGCCAAGTTAAGTGAATTGGGTTTCGCATTACTTCCCCATCCACCGTACTCTCCAGATGTGGCCCCCAGCGATTATTTCCTGTTTGCAGACCTCAAGAGAATGCTCGCCGGGAAGAAATTTAGCAGGGATGAGGAGGTGATCGCCGAAACTGAGGCCTATTTCGAGGCTAAAGACAATTCGTACTACAAAAATGGTATCGAAAAGTTGGAAGAACGCTATAATCGGTGTATCGCCCTCGAAGGCAACTATGTTGAATAATAAAATCGAATTTTGCCAAAAAACTATGTTTTACTATGGTACACCGAGGACTTTTCAGTTCGACTGTTATACTACAAAAGCGCTTTCAACTCAGTAGTTGCTTTAGTTTAAAATATTTCATTCAAATTTCAAATAAATATACTCCCAAGCTTTATTCACGAAGATGTTTTTTTTAATTAATTTAATTGTTGCTTAGCGATATTAAGTTAACTAGAAATCTATGTCTGTCTACTAGAATTTTGCGAAAGTTATGAGCAGAATAATTAATACGAACAAGATTCCCAAACCATTTCCGTTAAAAATAGTGAATTAGTAAATTAGTTATTAGAGAATTATACTCTCGTTTAAGTCAAATAAAAACTATTTTCACGTAATCTATTGTAATATTTTAGATGAATTCTAAACAGCATCTTACTCTGTTGATTTTTGCAGAATCGTATTTTTTATTTTTCAAAATTTAACGTTACTGTCTCTTGGGCAAATGTCTACTTTTTACCATTGATATTTAGCTTTTTATAATTTTTATAATTGTGATATTAAAATAATTTCCTTTTACAATTTAACATTGATTGTTTAGTTCAAAATATTCTCTAAAATAAATGTCGACTAAATACTTTGGGATGTAAGTAAAAATCATTAGTGGAAAAGCTTGATATTTTTGCTTTTTTCTTTTATACAACATTGTGTCACGAAATACAATTAATTAGTTATTAAACAAAGGAGTTTTCAATTAGATTCACACACCGCTCTGCTGACCAAATTGCGCTTCTTCCTATATTATTATGTATATTATATATACGAGGGTAGTTTGACAAGTAGTGAGAATGGAAAAGAAAAACGAATTTTTTAAATACAAAATAATTTTTATTTTTCAATATATTCTCTTAAAAGAGCAATACATTTATTCCAACGGTGCTCCAATGCCCTTATGCCATCTCTAAAATGCGATTCCGGAAGGCTTGCAAAATACTCATTTACGAAGATGATAAGTTCGTTGTTAGACGAAAATTTCTTTCTACCTAGTGCCGTTTCCAATTTTAGAAAAAGATGGAAGTCTGAAGGGGCTAGATCCGGCGAATAAGGCGCATGTGGTACTAACTGGAAATGCAACTCGCGGATTTTGGACATCGCAACTGTTCTGGTATGCTAGGAAGCGTTGTCTTGGTGAAACAGAATCTTTTTCTTTGCCATTCCTGGCCGTTTAGCACGAATCTCAACATTTAATTTTTGTAGAAGATCTGCATAATATTGTCCGTTTATTGTGGCACCTTTCTGAAGGTAATCAATGAGCAAAATGCCCCATGAATCCCAAAAACTTGATGCCATCACCTTGTTTGCCGATAAAGTGGTTTTCGCTTTCTTTGGAGGTGCAGGACCACGTTCTAGCCATTGTTTCGACTGTTGTTTAGTTTGGGGTGTACTGCAGTGTATTCAAGTTTCATCGCATGTAACAAGTCGCCTACAAAAATCAACCGGATTCCGCTTATAAAGGTCCAAACACTCATTGGAAATGCGCAAACGAGTGAACTTTTGATCAGTCGTAAGCAATCGCGGCACCCATCTTGCTGAAAGCTTGGAAAGGCCCAATTCTTTCGTTAAAATGTGGTGTACGCGTTCTGTTGAAATGTTTACCATGTCTGCTATCTCTCTCACTTTGAGTCGTCGATCTTGCGTAATAATATTATGGATTTTTATAATCATTTCCTTAGAAGTCTCGATTTTGGGTGCTCCGGAGCGCGCTTCATCAACACAGCTTGTTCTACCACGTTTAAATTCATTTACCCATCTACTTATTGTGCCGGATGATGGAGCAGATTCATCTAGTGTTTCGCGTAACTCATCTTTTATTTCGGTAGCTTTCATACCCTTAATTAGGAAGTATTTAATTACCGCACGATACTTTTCCATTTTAACAAAACGACGTGTTGCTTCTTTTTCAATCAGCTGTCAAAAATAAACTACTCAACCGATTTATCTAAATATCGGAATGTAAATATACAAATAAGCAACCTAAATTACAGTGCATTTGTTTTACCAATTAGAGCGCCACCTATGTGTCATTCTCACTACTAGTCAAACTATCCTCGTATTATAAGCATATAGTAAATAACATACATGTTGACGTTATTTACTAAAAAGTAAATCAAATTTCGCATATTTTATGTAATTATGTAATTGGGATTATGTTATTGCACTACAGGTAGCTATAAAGAACATAAGTGTTGTTTAAGATTAACAAATACAGTTTTGATGGTACCAGTAATCTCATGTAAGTATATCTGCAATAAATGGGGCGGATTTTGTATTAACAAAGCAACTAAATCGTAGTTCTAAACTTTTAGAAATCTTTATGTGATCAAATTTCAAAGAAATTAAGAAAGTTTAGTGCATTCAACTGGCGTAAATTGTATTCCATATACACCATTATATTTATGGTTAATATAGTTTTTATCATTTTTCCTAATTTTCCTAATTGGGAAATGATTGATATATTATATACTGGTCAATTTCACTAAGAACTATTTAAGTTCTTTTGTAATGAACATGCTGTCCAACGTATATCATTGTCAATATTTTTACTTATTTTTTGTTTGGATGAAGCTAACTCTTGTTATTTATACGAATTATGATACATACTTGCAATACTGTCGTAGATATTTCAAACAATTGGGTTGATCTTGAGGATAATAAATAAATATTATTATCCACAAATATATACTGTCCTCGCGAAAAATAATGTTTTAGTGGAACAATAACAATTATTATTGTAATATTCTCTTAACTTATACATACTAAATTACGTTCAATTTCAACTTGTACAACGCAGCAAGGAGTCCTTGTGAATATTGATCCTTCGGACGTAATTACTTTCGTGTTTCCAGTCAATTCGTCAATTAGAATAATTAGTCCGAAACTAACGGGATATTTTTTGATAAGAATGAACGCTAAGACGTGAATAATGCATAAGTGAAAGAGCACAATTATGTAATTACTTCAACTCTTGAAACTATGAGGTATTAATCTACTGTCATAATTACTGATTTTTAAATTTATTGTAAAAAATTGAAAAATATAAATTATGAACGAAAACTATTGTTTTAAAATAGTTTGATACCTGGATTTTTAAGAACAACATTTCAGCTAAGCTGGCTTATTTAAGTTGGTATCGTATATGTATGGTCAAGGGAAATCTTGTTTAGACTTACTAAGCGCTCACTTCTCTTGTATTTTATCTTTTACTTTTTCCAGTTTTACTAAACAATAAAAAATGTTTTTGAAAAATAGAATGATCAATCCTTAATATTATGCAAAGTCCTTCTTGCTCATAAAAATGAATGGATAACATCAAATAATGTAATAATGGAATTATTTTTATTAAAAACAAACATAAAATAGTTTTTATCTGGTACGTAGACTTCCGCGGTCGTGGTCTATACTATCTTCTTCTGGGCTTCCGGGCTGGAACCGCGTCACTGGTATAACTGCCGACGTTTCATACCCATTCGTATGGCACATTTTCAGGGCTCAACTACTGCTACTGTTTATTGGACTGAAACTGTTTTAGTGCAAGAAACAATGGTAGTAGTTGAGCACTGAAGATGTCCCATACTAGTAATAAAAAAGTTTTATTTCTATACATAGTTCCAGCTTCATAGAATTGCTTCATGTATTTTAGGATATCTACTCTTGCCGAAAAAGTAACAGTTACAAGTATTCTTAATATAGAAATTGTCTATTAAATAATATCTAGAATTATATTTGGAAAAAAAGAAGTGCAGGGGTCTACGGAAAGGGGGTTTATATTCGGGAAAGTAAGTGTATGTAATTAAATAAATTAAATTCACTTAATATGTTTATTCTTCAGCACACTAGACCATACACCGTTCGTTAACTGGAAAGCGGCTAATATATTAAACACTACTTACCAGGCTATTTGCTTGACCAGCCTTTCTAGATGCTCGAGGAGTAAGGATTTACATACATATCTTGATGTATATAACAAAGTTCTGAGTTTACTAAGTGTTAGCAACGGTAGCTAATATTTATCCTCAAGTAAGTAATAAAAAAAATTACACAGATAATGTAATATTAAAACAAAGATAGACATTAAAAGATACTAATGCTATGAAATCAGAAATTAGATTATTTTTTGAAATAAAAGCGTTCTTGATAATAAAAGGAAAAGGTATAAAATAAACATAATCAACACACTCTTCAATCGTAAATTATTCATATTTATGAACATTGAAAAGCAAGGTGTACTGAACGATGGTGGTCTATAGTTCAATGCTGGAAGCGATCGGCGTTGATCCAGAGAAGTGAAGAAGCGAGGGTTACAATCAAATAAGTAGACATTGTATCTAGTTTAGCACTAGGAAAGCTAGGTTAATAGCATGTGCTTCGAAGAAGCGCAATAGGTTAGGAGGTAATAGGTCTAAATAAATATAAGCAGTTGTTTCAATATACAGATCCGCTAAGAGGATCGGTTAAATAACAACAGTTTCTTTAAATAATCGTGCTTGCAGTGAGGAATAAATGTTCTTATATGCAGAAAACAACAAAAAAATGCATTTGCGAATTTCACAGACAATATCCTGATACTGCACAAAATTTTTCCTTGTCATTAGGAGTCAATGTAAATAGTAAACGCTCTACAAACACAGTTACATTCATTGCATTCAGTGGCGCAAGAAATATGAGTGTTATTGTGGGATGTAGTTGGTCTACAGATCTTTATATTTAAACGAAGATTATGTTAGTCATGCAAGTATTTTATCATTAAATGTCGAACGGCCATCCTCGATATTTAAGAATATTTACTTCCTCATGGCGGACACGGTTACATGAAGAAATTATCCATTTTGTGCATCTATAAAAAACGCTGCTTAAAGGGTAAGCGTTTATTTACGTTTATTATCTGCTAAATCTCTTGCACTTCTTTGAAGCACGTGCTACTGACCAAATGCCCGCGGTGCCAACTCTAATGATATCGCCTATGACACGGTTACATGAAGAAATTATCCATTTTGTGCATCTATATACTGAAAACGGTACTTAAAGGCTAAGCGTTTATTATGTGCTAAATCCCTTGCACTTCTTTGAAGCACGTGCTACTGACTAAATGCCCACGGTGCCAACTCTAATTATATCGCCTATGACCCGCTTGTTAACACATCAACAAAAAATATATTATTGAAAAATACATAATTAATTATTTACAACAAATAATAAAAATCCAAATAAAAAAAGCTTTCCGCTGCAACAACTGAAAAACTGTCAAAACTGTTTCCACTAATTTTGCTTTTTAAGTTTATAATGCAAAATTAGACCAAATATATCGAGGAGGCGGGGATCATTTTGAGAAAAAAATCACAATATCAAACCGCAGCTCTTTTCTTTATTTTCACTACATGGACTTTTCAGTCCACCCTCGTATAAAATTTATTATGTTTAAAATGTTAAAAATCTGGTTCGAGTTGTATGTTTAATGGAAATAATTTTACATGGCATTAAATATATACATACGATTGCTATTAAAATTTTGTCGAAGGGCTTAAATTGTTACGTTTTATGTTTCTAACTTCCATGTGTTTAATTTACTCCGTCGTAATGTTTCCGCCAGCAAAAAAAAACGAGACATTAAAAAAATAACAATTTTTTAATTCGTAATCTGTCGGTGTTTAAAATTAATTTTATTTCACCCCGGGTAGTAAATGAGTACTATCAAAGCAATTTATTTCATTCGTATTTATGGTTGCTCATATCTACTTCAATTTACTTAAAACAAGAGAAATGGAGATGAGAATCACATTTTGTCAAATCTTATATGGTCAATTTAACTTGCGATTGCTTACTTTAAAGTATGAGGTGCGACCCCCAGAGTTATTTTGTTAATAATTATGCACTCAATACTTTATGAAACATCAGTTTGTGAAACTTGTGATACTATTTACATTTTGTAGTTCTAATTAGTTTCATTTATCTTAAATACTACATGTTTGTATATGTATGTATATAGCTGATTTATTTTAAACTGAAAAAAAGTCTTGTTTCACGACAATTAAGTAGTATTTATTCTTCTCATTCTATTAATAATTTTCTTTCTTGCTAAATATTTTGTGTATTTAAAAATTTACAAAAGCTAAACAAGTTTTTTCAAATTACACTACTCAAAAACAATTAACATTAAAGTCAATTTTTATTACTAATTATTCTAAATAATTAATAATGAAAAGTAATGCCAGTTAATACAATTACATATATTTGCAAAAACTAGCTTCACGCTTTTCAATCAAGAAAACGAATACGCAGACGTTTTGTAACAGTTTACGTTTGCGTTAAAGCGATCGTCGCGGGTGTACATAAAAGCGTATTTCAGACTGTCCGATCAGTATCCAAAAGTACACCCCTCCAATTAGTAATGAAAATTTGCAATTTTGTATGTTGTCCAAAGTGGAAACATAAGATAGAGACTTGAAGACATAGATCAAGAGGAAAGTAAAATAACATAACAAAGTGTTGTTGAAGTGAGTTAGAGCGTAATTTCTAATCTTTAGAATTGCTTTTTGAAAACTGGATATGCAGGGCAAGATCAAGAATGGCCAACATCAAAGCACCAAGAGACGATCGATGCCAGCCACCATATTTAGAAATGGAAACAACAAACTTACTAGGAGCTCGTACAACGCGGACAAATTAGCATATTCATCATAATGGGGGGATTATTCAGTAAGCAATCCATATTTACGGTAGAGTCAGATGAGAGGCATATTTTGATTTGGTGTAAACCAGACACACGCATAACCCTCAACTTGTCCGAGAAACACCTTAATATTGAATGACGTATGTAGTTGTTTATGCTAGTACAAGTATTAGAGCGCACACTAGCCTTTATTTCATAGAAAACGGAACTCTCACAAAATTATATATAGAATTTTTTTGGAAGAAAATGCACCAGAATAGAAATTAGTTATGCCTATATTTTGACATCAAAATTTGGATGTGTTAGTATAAGACTGCGCCTTTTCTAGGACTGCGAGCAGACTGTTTGTTCAAAATATGAAGAAGGGTACTAAGATTTCCGATTGTGTTCATAAAGTCACCACTAAGAATATTAAAACCTCCATACGAGAGAAGAGATCTTAAAATTATGCACAATGTAGCTTTTCAAAGTTGGGACATCTTTTCTACAGTTTGGATCCAGTACCCAGCAATTTACTGTCTTTTTCTTTGGTTGAAAAAACAACACGGAAGTGAGAGAAAATGATCTGAAAACTTAATTATTATGATGAGGAGATATTGAAAAATTTTTGTAGGAACCTCGTCATTGTGAAAACTTCGAAATAAGTGTATAGATGTTGGAAGGAATACGTAGAAAAATATTTTTTTTCTTCATATCTAAATTACATAAAAATTTTCCCTCGTACGTCTATATATTAAACTAATTCGAGGAAAAGGTTTTAATAATTCGAACTCGCCACTTTTTTAAAATACCATTATACGTTCTACAGAAGTGTGTTGTATAAATACATTATTTTAATTCTACATTAACAGAGGATGACACTAAGTATATATACAGCCTTGGCAATATGTCTGAAGCACCCCCATAAACGTGCAATATTACCTGAACCCTAAGAACGTAATGAAAGGGGCCATTACTAATGTGTATATAATGACTGTTTACCAGGAAAATCTCAAGAAGTATACAAATATTCTGTAGTTTTAAGGTTTATTGCTGTTAGTTGATCTTTACTGTTCAATAAGTGAGGTGTATTAGAAACGATATTGTGTTATAAAATTGATTTAACCAGTTGTATTGAATATTGTGTTTTTGTATAGTGTTGTACATTGTGACAACATGCCTAGAAAACGGGAGTTAGATGTAATAGAGCGAAGTAAAGCAGTGTTATTACATACTCAAGGACTATCGCAATCAAAAATCGCGAAAATAATGAAGCGGTCGCGCTATGCCATCCAAGCGGCAATAAAACGTTTTAAAGAGACAGGTTCTTACGAAAATCGACCGAAAAGTGGACGAAAACGTATTACAACGGAGAGAGATGATCGATTTTTAACGCGACTTTCTCTGAAAAATCGTATGAAATCATCAAAAGATTTATCTGCAGAAATAAATGAGCGCCAAGGAACTTCTGTATCAGCGAGAACAGTGAGAAGACGACTGGTAGAAGTAAATATACATGGTCGTAAAGCTCGCCGCAAACCCTTATTGAGCGAGGAGCAGAAGAAAAAACGGTTGTTGTGGGCAAAAAAACACAAAAATTGGACAGTTGAGGATTGGTCCAAAATCATATGGTCCGACGAATCCAATGTAGAGGTATGATAAATTAATGCAGTTTTACTTTTGTGTTACATAAATATGATATTTTGAATGTGCTGAATAGTGAATTGGAATTTTTTGAACAGCTATTAATTTTTCTATATCTTACGTAGATTTTGCCAACACCTGGGGCTCAGTTTGTTCGTAGAAGACCGGGGGAAGCGTTTGAGCCACATTGTATTGTGCCTACAGTAAAGTATGGGGGTGGTAGCGTGATGATATGGGGATGCATGACCACTAAGGGTGTCGGCGAAGTGTACGTCTGTGAAGGCAGAATGAACAGCAGTAGGTACATCGATATGTTAGGAGAAGTACTAGAACCGTCTATTGTAAAGCTGTTCGATTCCGATGAAGAGGCCTACATTTTCCAGCAGGACAATGCACCCTGCCATAAATCCAAACGTACAATCGAGTGGTTTAGCGCAAATAACGTGCCCATATTCGAATGGCCTGCACAATCGCCGGATTTGTCGCCCATAGAAAATTTGTGGCGTATTTTAAAGAGAAATGTCGCAAAATATAGACATAAAAACAAAAACGAATTAAAAGCGAGGATATTTGAAGAATGGGAAAAGATTTCACCCGAGATATGTAGCAAATTAGTGGCTACAATGCCTAAACGGATACAAGCCGTTATCAAATGTCGCGGTGGTGCTACAAAATATTAATGTATATTATTAAATTTGCATTCAAAATGTATATACACTTGTAGTTTAATTTTTATACCTCCTAATTTCATTTTACATCCAAAACTTGAGGGTGCTTCAGACATATGGCCAAGGCTGTAGATGGTAATACATATTCATATCAAACGCATTGTCTAGAGTTTTCATATAAATCTAATATATATATAAAATAAGGCCAAACTTCACTTTTATATTATTTCGCATATGTAATTTTATATAGAGCTCATAAAATTTTATTTCCACATTCGAGTGAATGTGAAATATGAGTGCTTGATATTACCGATAGGTTTTCTTTATAGATACATAGAATATTAGGTTATAGTTTCTCGTAAATATACATTTAAGTAAAACGGACAAACATACCAGAGATGATGACATAAAATTTTCCAATACATTCCTAATAATATTCGAATATATATTATAAGAAGACTCACCAACATTAAAATAGGTTTATATAGGGTTTTCAAAATGCGAGAAATTACTTTTATATAATATTAAAGTTTACATATGTATGTAATTTTATTTGTAATTTTTTCATGATCAGAATTTTAATAATAATAATAGTAATAATAATAATAATAATAATCTTTAATGCCCAACAGTGACCGTTTACAGGACATAATGCACTTAAGAATAAAATTAAAATTGAAACAAAAATAGGTTCAGTTCATGTAATACAAAGAAAAATAAAAATTCAATTAACAAAAAAAAATATATACACACTTATAATAATGTAATCCAAGTCATACCAATTTTTCATCTTTATAAGACACAGTAGACAAATACAAATGTTATTGTCACAAAACTACGAGTCAGAATCAACAGACGTTCAAGAATATGCTGTTCTAAAATAATATTCGCGATACGCCGGGTTAAGTATGACTGTTTCTTACAGAACTATAATGGAAGCTACACTACCGTGATGCTAAATAAGTTAAAGCAAGATCAAATCATAAATGAAGATTTTGCATCAGCTGTAATCTTGAAACGCTACTGGGCACAATGGGATATCTTGGGCCTTAGAAATGGTATTTTGAAATGAGTCTAGGAAAACGCTAATCGAATGAAGCATACTAAACAAACGATTTTATTCAATTCAAGTATACACCATGAGTACCGTAGCGGTGTGTCTGAAAAACATTTTGGCATTAAAAAGGCTTTAGTAAAAGTTTCTACTGGTTAAGATACTGAAACGATATAAACAATTATGCCAAAACTTTATAACAAGCAAATTACCAAAGACTTAAAGACAAGGGCAGATGAAACGATATCTGGAAAGTGCACGGTTTGAAAGAATTCGGTAGGATCGGCGAACTAACATTTAGATTTTAAAGACATGAAAGAGTTTTCTTTGACAACGCAAGGTGTCGAATGAAATGCAATCTCAAGTTACAAAGGCTCTGGGAGGGACCTTGCCATCAAGCGGTTTAATAACGAGATGTATCGGATACAGAAAAATGTTCAAACTAAATCGAAAGAGGTACATGTTAATCACATAACGCCCTACAATAGAATCTGATTGTATTCTAATAAGTACAGTAAATGTTAAGGAAGGGGCAGTGTCGCATAACTCCCAAAAACTCAGAAAAAGAATCGAGAGATGTTCAAGACAGTGGCGTCCGAGAATACAAGGACATTCGCTGTTTAATTTTAGTGTTTTCGAAAATCTTCCTGATGTCCATTGTGGTATGTTGCGTTCACTATCTCACTCTTGCAGTTTAAAAATACTCTCCTAGTTTCTTTAGATATATCTATATATCTGATCGAAACAAACTGATAAATTGCCTTCAAATTGGAACTATATGCAGAACGGTGTATTTGACCTATATATTAGAGCAATTCGATTTAATCAGTTACTGAAATGGTATCCATAGCATACTCGTATGAGAAAAAACAAATAAATTTGGGAAAGCTACGCCGAAAACTTTTTTCGGGAGAAAAAATATACGACCAAAAAAGATGGTTCATTTGATGATTATGAATGACAAGAAGATCAAAGTAGTGATGGCTTAAAATGGCTTTAAAGATTCTCTCTGCAAATAAAATTAATATCCATGTAAGACTAATGCTACTATTTTGCAGACGATTGTAAGTGCATACACACTATTAACTAAGACATTTTTCTTTTTCCAATAATTCGGCAACTTGTATATAAAAGTTGAGGCTAAGGTTTTTAAAGATATAATAATTTAAAGAAGACAATATTTTATGAATATATTACATATTTAACATAAAATATTTGGAAGTACAGAGTTTTAACAAAGGTACACAAAGAATAATTTATAATTTTAGTTAATATGTGATAGACTTTTTAAATAAAATTGCAAAAATGGTTGATACATCAACAGCAATTAATTTTACTCAATTCAAATTCTTTGGCAGAACCTAATAGCTCCAAGCACAAGCAAGATATATTAACATGCTAATTACTAATATTACTTTTAAGTTATCTTACTAGATAATAATAGCTTTAAAATCTTAATAAGTTCATCGCATCAAATTCTTAAATGTGGTTTGACATAAGTTTCGATAGATTAAAATAAGTGTGATGTGGACAAGAATTTATTAATAGTATTTAAGCTTGTTTGTTTAATACTTTGTATAAATAAATTTTGAACATTTTATCCGTTCACTATATACCGAAAAAAATTCAGTAGGTAAAATTGTTTAATAAAATTACTATAACTTTTAGAAAATTATTTATATAATTAAACGATTACATTGATTAAAATATTCAGTAGCTAAATTCACCTTTTCCATAGAAATAGAGGCGCATCTTACATTTCACATACATACACATATTTGCAGTTCCGATTCAATTTGAAATTTACAAACCACAGTCACAATTTGTTTGATCACATTTAGCCCAGCGTAGCGATGTCGAGAAACAGACAATCGAGTAGTTCCTCATTTGCAATCCACGAATTTGGATCTAAAGGAGATATAGATCTCTCAGTCACTCGTTTCTTCTGTGTCTCTACTACACACTGTGATAGCAAAGTCCCCTCTGTTCGGTACTTGGTTCTCTCGTGGAGGTATTGTCGTTCGTCGAGTGGCTTCATTGTGCAAATTTATCTCTCATGCAACTGACACATTTCTCAAATACACGCTCGTTCCCTATATTCGCTTACTCAGTTACACACGTCGTCAAATCTTAATGGAAGGAGTTCGAAACCGCCCGTCACACTCTGCCATGAATGTGCTGATTGATTGATAGAATAATAAGTGCTGATTTATCGGATTTAATTTAGGCTTTTGTTATCGATTCCATAAAAATGGTAGGGAATTGGAATTACACGTATATACTTCAGAAAATGTTTGAAGTTTTTGAAAAACAATTTTCTAATTTTCCATTTTATTTTTTAATAAAAAAATATGTTATGATAAAATATATAACAGAGTATTTTCTTGTCTAAAAATCACGAACCAAGCAATGGTAAGGAGCTGTGCGATCCATATAACAGTATTTAATTGCACAGAGATTATGTATGTACGACTCTAGTATGAATATAGTATGAATTATCGTTATTTTCCAATTCTCCGAAATTGCAATACGAAAATTTAATAATAATCCTGAAATCTAATCTTTCATAAAACTTTTGTTCAGCCAAAAATTTAAGTAAATAACGTAATTTAAATTTTAAAGCATTCACTAAATCTAGTTTATTTCTCTTTTACATTTTTAGTACAGCGTTAGCATTGTCTATATTAATTCTCATTCAGAATCATATTCTGGTACGTATTCCCTTTACTTACATTAAAGTTGTCAATAAGTAAGTCATTTTATTTCCCCTTAAGTTGTGAGCGACGTTCTATAGGCATCAAATGTTGTCGGTTTCCAACATTTCATTGATTTCCCACTCATATTGATCTACATATAGTGAAGTATGATTTAAGTTTGTTTGTTAGAACTCAATCTTAAGGACTATTTTCAGACTTATATCGTTATGGGTTTTGTGGGACTGAATTGTGAGTTTCGTTATGCCGATTACAGTTTTATTGGAGTAGTTTTTACTGAATTTGTATTTAGTCTAACTTGTTTTTACATCATCACAACCACGTGTTAGCCTATCGTAATTTTGCTATTCTTCTTCATTGTCTCTTTTATTCTTAAGATCTTGTTCTATGGCTTAATGTTAATCGTAATATCAGTTTCTTTATTATTGATATGCTATATAGAAATAATATACTATTGCTTTTAATCTCGACTATCTTTAAGGCCAGAGAACTTTATAAACAATTTCTCTATAACTCTCCATTCCTTTTTGTATGGTTTTAAGTTCTAACTGTGGCCTAGTTCGAAATCACCGTAGTTAAATCTATATATAGAGAAAATCCATCATGATATCGAGGAAACCTGTTCTTTGTTTTCTTTGTTTGTTTTAATTCCAAAGAATTTTAATTAATCACAGTCTCAATTTAAAGCTGCTCAAGCTAGATTTAACAATATTTTTGAATAGTCTTTGAGATATTTTAGAATACGATAATATATACACTTATCTCATTAACAATATTAATACTAGAGGATTCTAGTAATATTAGTTTGTAATAATTTATGTGCCTAGAACCATACCATATTTTCTACGTATCTATTTTGTTTCTTTATGAAATACTATATGTAATGAACATTCTAATTGAATCTAATCAATGCATTTGATAATAATTAATTTCGTCATAATTTTGTAACTTCTAGTGTTGTTCTCTTTCTCCATTATTGGTCGTAAATTTATTTTTAATTTAATTAAGCTAAAGCTAATTACATAGTATGTTAATTATTTTCTAAATTGAATCTTTTCTTGTTTTATTTGGGAAACCTTCTTTTTTTACCATTGATAAATAAAAGAAAGCTTATTGAAATAAGTAGAGGACTGATTCTTAGGGTTTGGAATATCTTTAACAGTGCTGGATTTTAGCTTTTGTAAAATAACACACTCCCTTCCGCGAACCTAACTCTCAAACTGTAGCCCCTAACCTGCTGATCACTGAAACACCGCCTATACAGGGATTAAAAAGGTAAGAAATAGTACAATTTTATTTCAGCGTGAAATTATGTATTAGCTATCGTATCTGTACCTTTGCAATTAAAATTGTGAATTGTAGATGCAATAGTAATTTATCCAAATAAAATATAGCAATTCTAAAACTTCTATGTAAATACAAGAAGAAATGAAACAAATGCTTTTGGATACACTCTAAATAATTAAAAAATATTGTGGTCCTGTAATTTGTTGAAATTAAGATGTAACATTGGCGCATAACTACGTCTAAATAAAATTTTTCTTTAATGATAACTAAATACTGTTTTGAACAAACAGACAAATGAATGTTGGTCATTTGCATGAATACGTTAATTTAATAAACTTAGAGTAGGGCAGGTTGTTACAGATTTCTTGTGATCATTGCCTAAATATAAACCATTCGAAGTCAAACGCTATATAATTTTTTTAGTGCAAAAACGGAACCCTGCACGGCATGAATATAAATATAATTTCAGAGACATGCTTGGTAATCCTCTGGGCGTTCAGACAACGAATATACAACTAAAGTTAAAAGAAACCAGAACATTTGTATTCGATTTGTTTATGGTTTTAAGAGATGTCATTCTTAATGAGTGAATTAGGCTAGCTCAATATACAGGGTTACAGATATCTGCATATTTGTTTTTTTGGCCAAATACACTGCTACCCTCCTAACCAGAAAAAGCAAAATTCATTCTAGACAACTTTGATTTAATGACAACTTTACAGTGTCACAACTCTCCTCTGTTATAGTTGAGAGATGTTTTTTGTGTATAGCTTCAACTAGTTACAATGTTCTTCATGGAGACCTGAAACTTTTTCTCAGTATTAATACTTCCAAACATAGGTTGAAAAATAGACTATTGTTTAAACAAAGAACTTCACATAAGAAGTAGAGAGTTATTGCATATTATATCCTATTTAATATAGATTTTCCTTTCTTTCTTCTTCTTTCTTTCATCCTCATTTATTTTGATATTTTGCAAGAGTTTTACACACAATCACATGCAATTAATGTCAGTTTCTAAATCAACAAAATTAACAGTAACTTGAATGTCATTTTTAAAAATGAAATATACAAGTTAATTTAGGTTTAATCAATAATGTCTTGAATTGAACAGCAAAAACAGACCCCGACAAATAAATTTCTTTAATATTATTATTATTAAAACAGGATTGTGGGACTTATTAAAATGTCCTATTCTTACTATAGGAATAAATCGGTAGTTGAAAATTGGCGTTCGGTTTTTGCTTCTTTTTGTTGCTGATGAATTCGTAAACGTCCCCATAAAAATTAATGGTATATGTGAAAGGAGAGCATTTTACAAAACTATAGAAATATAGTCGTGCCTATGGTGTTTTTACAGTATACACTGTAAAAACACAAACACCAGCTCAATCGATCCCTTTCGCGGTCAGGCTTTCATACTAATTAAGTTAATTTAAACATATCTACATATCGATAACTTTTATGTGCAACTGCTACCAATTAAAAATTGAAAACAAAAAAGCATTTTATCTTCAAAAACCGTTTGCTACAGAAACAGGAAATTATTTTTTCATGCACACAGAATATTAATTGCATGTGTTGCTAAGGCATTTATTTGCTGTTCATAACTATGAATTCTGTAAATAAGAAACCAAAAAGTTGATGGCTAACTGTAAGAGTAATTAAACGATATATTTGATTTTAATTATTGCATTTTGTATACGTATTTCGATAATTAAGTTGTTATTATCAGCAAACTGTTTATCACTTTGTCATATATGGATCAGCTGAAGAGCTTACGCAAAAACCATTTTGGCGGAATATGTGCACAGAATTTTTTCTGTGTGAACTTTACCGTGGATCTAAGTGCGACACTGTGATCAATAGTCGATTATGACAACTTAGTTGTCAAAATACGTATGCAGAGTACGAACATTGATGTGGTAAAAGTTCTTCTGCCTTTTTTGATTAATTCAAGTAACAACTGTCTCCAACAAAATTTACTTTTTAATGATAAGAGTATTTTTAAAATATAAACAAAAAAAATCTGCTATCTATGATCGAAGACATGAATATGTTAAATACCCTTTCTAATATCAAAATAATAATAACAAAAACCTATTGCATTTGAGTACTGGGAAGGGCGAAATTGACAAACAAATGTACTTAAAAGAAGTCTATCTTATCATCGTAAGAAAGAACACTTCGTAAACGTAATTACGAGTGGAAAATAAGTCTGTATGCGTCTCCGACATACGTACAACAAATAGTTTCTCTCACTATGAGTATTTGGTATTAGATCTCTTATTAACGCAACACACTAGTAACTTCCTAAATAAATTGTTTTAACCGAATTCTATATATTATTTTATATGCAACTAGATTTTATAGTAAGGAAGAATACAAATAATTAGTAACATAAACACAATGGGCGTAAGCTTAATATGAACACATAAGTATTCAATGTTCTAAATTTAACGTCCAAAACTGAATTTTCTCCACTTTTTCCACTAACATTTTTCATCTATTTTTCAATCAATGGGCCGGTATATTATTGAGAAGAACCCATATTTTTCAGTTAATAGAAAATAATGCGTGCGTATACGTTCCTTTCGTTCTTGTCCCGCGTTCCATGGTACTAGTTTTTTATTGTATTCGTTCATATAGAGGAACTGGCAAGGCTTATCTGTTAAACCGTGGCGTGTTTTATTTTATATTCTACTGGATCCCTTTGCACAGCAAGGAGAAAATGGCTACTATGTAGGTGTCAGGGCAGACGGAACCGGCGAAAAGACAAAGACGAAACGATAACGTCAAAAAGAGAAAAGAATTCGTGGAATGTGGTTCGCTGCCGTGCACAGATTATCTGGAAAACGTTTTTGGAAAACAGTAAAGCCGAAATGAAATTATATTTTATGAACGGTGAGGGAGAAGCGTACGTCGACGTTTCCTGGCGAGGGAGGAGAATGGAATCGATATTGGGAATTGTCACCGTACAAGCAATATCTATAAAGAGGACCTCTACTGCACACTCTGTACGAGTTTATTTCTAAAAGTGAAGCGCACATTAACATCGTTCGGCCGATTGTTCACCAAAATAAAAATGATCAGTGATACCGACGGTTGAGAAGGTGAGCATCGTGTAATGGATAGTATTATGTAGTCAGTGTATGATGTTTCCACTTTTCATATTGGTAATAAAAGGAATATTGTCTCTGTATATTTACGTTTCATTTTTATTGCAAATTCTCAAATTCATATTTAGCTCGAATATTTTTGTTATTATAACATGTGTACGTAACGAATTTAGTATGTCTATTAATCCATCAAATTTGGACACCAGGGTTTGATGCCAATGAAAAAACCAGTAAAATAAGATTTTATGAAGCAGAGATGCATTTGCATACTATACAAATGTACTTGGGGAAATAATATGGGTTATAGAAACTTATAAATGATACGTACTTGAAAAGAGCTGGAAACTGTTGTTTTTTGGTGGAAACTAGCTTTGAACAATTGAAAATTTAAGAAAAGAACCTTAGGTATAGAATTTGCAATACGGAACCAGAAAAACAACACATATGCTATATGACTATGAGACACCAGAGAAATTCTCTTACTTGAGAATACACTTTGCTAAAGACTTGAACAATTCATTACAAGGGACTAGGGTACTGAAATGGTAACTGAAAGCCATGACAGATTTACAATACTACCAATCAGAATAAGCCTATAAGCTGCAGTATAAAGTAGGATTGATGACTTGAATCTAGTAATAAACGAATCTATCAACTTACGCTAATGTAATTAAGTTGAATTAAAATTTATTTAAAAATGACAGAGATTTGTTTTTATGAATGGTGTCGCTCAGTTAATAAGACAGTTTCCGTTACTTCTAACAACACACATTTTTTTCAAAGTCTCTTATATTTTTAGCCATCGTAATTAACATATATAGAATTTCGAAAGTTACAGAATGTTACTCCCTACTTGCACTTTCAAAACTCATCTACAAATTATGGCATTATCTACAGTTAATCACATTAATTAAAAAACTTTCACTTATCTATATTAGCGCGGTAGTGCTATGTCGTTTTAATATTGTATATACTTTCGAGTATCAAGATAAACGTCTTTTCATTTTTGTTATGCACTATTGAATACGTTTTCAGATTCTGGATCTTCCTGGACTTTTCGTAAAACAAAATCTTTTTCGTTATTTCATAAGTTATATGGGTTCCGACGCCTCATGCACTTCCCATGCTTTTGTTTTCTAAGTTTTGCATAGCGGGACATAGTGGGCGCCAGCAATCAAATGCCCTAAAACTAACCTCCATCTTTAGATAATCTAAATCCAAAGTTTCAGTGCGATACGCGTAGTGGTGTAGCTACAGCGAACTGTCGAAGTTGACGAGTTAGTTGAAAAATGGAATTAAACCCAGAACATTTTCGCGGAATACTTTTTTATAATTTTCTAAGACAATTGTCGCAACAAGGATACCCCGCTGAGTTGGTTACTGTTTTCGGCAATGAGGCGCAACATCAGTCAACAATTTCTCGTTGGTATGGAGAACTCAAACGTAGATGGATTAGTCTTAGCGAGCAGGTTCACCAAAAACGGCAGTCAGTCAAGAAAACGTGGATGCTGTGCGCAAGATCATCATCGAAAATCGACATGTGATATATCGCCAGATTAAAGCATTATTGGGGATTTCAAAATTTTGTATAAAGAAATGTGTGTAAAAAATATTAGTTTCCCATTGGATACCGCATCTGTTAACCGAAGAATAGAATGAAATTAGGGTGAATTGGTGTCAAAAAAACTCTAAATCGCTTCAACGCCGTAAACTCTAAATACGTGTACAACATTGTCAGTGGTGATGAATCTTGAATTCACTCATATGAGCCAATACGAAATAATTCCGTTTATTAGAGACAAATTATAGTTCTTACCTATTTTATAATACACTCTCTTCAACTACAAAACCCTTTGGTCTTTAAATTTTGGTATTTTCACTAAATGTATATGATTTTATGGGCAGTTTTTTTCTCATTTTTCGTTCTATCGAAAAAGATACGACGAACCTACAGATAGTAGTTCGCTAATGAAATCAAAAGTTGCCTGATGAATAATGAGTTACTTTAAACGCGTTGCAGTCATGAACATCTAAATTGTTCCCTTGTGTGTACACTATATGACTTATGCTAAGTTTAAAGTACACGTTGTGATAAAATTGGTTGTATATCTGGCGAGATGAACACGAATATTTTCTTCCTTCGGATAACAGCTTCTTTGTACGATCGAAGGAAGTATAGTTTTTTCTCATTTTTCACTATACCGCAAAGGATACGATAAACATACAGAGAACAGTTCGTTAATAAGATCAATGTTTGCGTAATGACAGTTGAATTACTCGAAATACATCACAATCATTAACATCTGAATTATTACATTGTGTGTAACTATATAGTTGATGTCAAGTTTAAAATGACGTTGCCACTTAGTTGTACATACGGCGAATGAAAACGAAATTCTATATATATATTTTCTTCTTTCGGATAGTTGCTCGTTTGTACGATGAGGAAGGTATAATTTTTTCTAATTTTTCGCTCCATCGCAAAACATACGACAAGCCTACAGAGAATAATTCGTTATTGATACCAAGAGTTGCTTAATAAGAGTGGAATTACTTTAAACGCGTCGCAATCAGGATGTCATTAACATTGAAATTATTCTCTTACGTGCAAAACTATGTGGTTTATACAAAGTTTAAAGAATTCTATCCATACACGCTCCGTGGCAACTTAGTTGTATCGTACTTCTGGCGGAATGAACACGAACTTCTATACATTTCTCTCTTTCGGACAATTACTTGTTTGTACGATATATAGAAGTATGGGTTGTTTTAACAAATTGACTTTGAATTCTAACGCATTTTATTTTCTTCAAAACTATAATTTATAAAGGGCTTAATTTTTTTATTAATTTGTGTCAACGAAGAAATCTGAAAACTCTTTTCACTTTTATTTATAGGTGTTCATTGCCTACTGTGCTTTTCATTGAGAATCTTTAAATATGAATTTGCATTTCTAATGCATGCTTTGTTGCATCTTTTAACTTTATTGGTGTCATATAATGTATATGATTTTATTACATTTATCAAATTGAATTTGAGTTTTGAGGCAATCTACTTTCTTCAAAATTATAATTTATAAACAGCCTCCATTTTTTTATTAATTTCTATCTAAAAACTTTTTCTAATTTTGATTTGTAGTTTTAGGAATTTTTTTAAAATACGAACTTGCATTTCTAATGCGTCATTTATTTCATCTTTCAACTGCATCAGAAATAAACTACAAAAATATATAAATATTATATTTTATGCTAAATTATCGAAGAATTTTTGAGTTTCATTTTATATATAAATACTTTTAGTTTTAGCATAATAAATGTATTAAAATTTTACGAGGCATTTATTTAGAAATAATTGATCTTTTCAAATAAAGAATTGCGTTTATGAAATTAATCTTCTGGCTCAATTAGCCCATAGGTTATTCAAAACAGAACAACGTAAAAAAAGTTGCACAATACTAGATTTTTATATTAATTCACACATATTTAGCAGAAAATATTCGTTTCGGGTAGAATTACCAAATGAAATTGAGTTGAAAAAATACCTTTTTAAGTTAAGTTAGATAGTTTAAAATTCTAAACAATTTGTAACGATAATGTGTGTAATATAAATTATTAGAAGCAAAAATAAATATTTTATGTGGGAAGTATATAATACTAAATTATGAAACATAAAATTTTTAAGGTACACATATGTACCGTCATTTACAAAATACAAAACTATCGAACATATAGTGTGAAAAATGACAATTAGTTTCATAGGTTACATTTTAATGCCATTAATACAACATATGATTTATGCTTCAGTAGTTTATAGGTATAAAAACTACGACACAAAAATAAAACTAAAATTCAAAAATACTGCTAGGCAGTTATTATAGCCGCACATACGTCAATTTCGCACGCCAAAATGCTACATCATATTTTACATTTAGTTTAGTACCGAAAAATAAAATGATGAAGGATAAAATCGAGAGAGAGAAAGGAAACTGCTATACACTTTAATTAACATCGGTCATACATGAACGTAAAACAAATATACGTGATATGTGCGATGTTTTGTGATAAAAATCGAAAATAGAGAACGTCAACTTACCAATTATGATGTTGGCCCCCGGTTCAGTGGCGAAAACTAAGGTTTGTCTGGAAAGAGAGAACAAGTTCAATTAGACACATTGAGCTCATTCAATTTTTTATTTCGCCACAGTTTCAAAATTGAATTAACATAGAATACAGAATTCATGGCTGACATATATATATATATATATGCTGAATTGAATACAATAATGACAAGATGTGCATAAAATATGTTTCGTGCATTTCTTTCCTTTTATTTGTAATCAAGTAAAGTATCCTATTTTCAGATAATCATTATTTCAGAACAAGAATACACATTAATTACATTACAACTTATTCGAAAAAAATAACGAACATTTTATATAATTAATAAACAAGAGTAGCACAAGTTAATATAACACCTTCAAATATTCCTATAAACTAATTTCAAGCTCCTCAAATAAGAAAGCGAATACACAAACGTACCTTAAATTATTTACGCATGCATTAAAGCGATTGTGGCTACACTCTCCTCAGTCAGTATACAAAACTCACTTCTGTGACTAGTAATGAAGCCTCGCCGTCCGAAATGAAAATACCTCACGATCTGTCAGGAATAGAGTACTAGAGAACTTAGACAGAGTCGCCTTATGGAAACTGTAGGTGTACAATAACAGCAAGTACAAGTTCGGTCAACATCAAAAACTTCTAGAAACAATCAACACCTCTCGCAATTGGCACAAAAAGATTGCGTGTTTAATATAACCTAGGTTCGAAGAAAGCTTACTGCTGCCACTGGAAAACTTTTGTCAACACCGACAATAAGAAATCGTTCGCATACAGGGTAATAGTATCGGCCTTCACTTTATAGAAAATTGAAATCTTACTACCCAGAGATGTCTGGATAAGATTCTGCGATCTATTTTTCTTTCATAAGTAGCAACAGTAGGAAAAGAGCAAGCAAACATTGTGAGAAACGAAATTAATGAAATCGATATAGAAAAAAGGTAGTGTCCACCCAATACCCCAGACAGTAGTACTTAAAGCATCACTAATTCATGCCAGAGGGAGTGTGATATTATTCTCAAAGAAATTCTCAATACACTAACCCGGTCTATACCAATAAGATGCCAAGAGTATTTATATGTTAGTGGAGACTATACATACGTTATTGATTTTGAAAGAATTATTGGAATAAAATTTCGGAAAAATTTTTGTATTCTTTCTAAACAAAAAATGTAGCATTTTAATCTCTCCCAACAAGATCACTTCGAAACTTATCCAAGCAAATTAAAATATTGTGTTCATATACTTGTTCAGTTTATTATACTTCTTATGAAATATATCTACGTTAATTGTTTGGAGCAGTGTGCTGTACGTTGCATTTGCAAAATTAAGGTGCAAGTAAAGATGCTTGTCACCATTTAAGATCTACAGACAAAACAATTTCTCAATTGAAAATCTCCATTGTAACATTGGCCTCTTAGCTTCAGGATCTTGGAAAAATGGCTCATATTAGTGTATAATGTTTTATGTAACGGTAATTGATATAAAAAGTGTCACGATGTTTTTTTAAACCTACAAACTCGAATTTTACATTTACATATGTGGAACGAATTGTAAGAGGTTTTCTATAATCTAACTATTCGTTTTGCTAAACTATATATACTATATTATAACAAATTCAAGTCCCTGCGCTTTTTAAAATTAACCAGTTAAACACATTTGATGAGTATACACGTTTATTCAAAGCTTTAGTTCGTTGCGGTTAACAAGTATACTCGTGTAAAACAAAAATTGGCATCTACTAAATATAAGAAATAAAAACTTTCATTCACTGGTATGATTCCTTGATATTACCAGTAAAACTTTTATGTATTTTATAGAAAAAGTTTGACTATTTGATTATTCTTTTTGCTATATGGATTATGCTCCACATAATGTATTGTTTTTTATAAATTGTATTGATTACTTTTCCTAATGTGTCGGCTATATCCAGAATTGTTATATATACTTTGCTGCGTATGTCAGGTATTTCCATATAACAACTGAAATAATATAAGATGCGTAAAGTATGAAGGCCCTTAGTAATTTCTGATTTATTACAAGAAGCTGATGTTTATGAGATTCGAAAAAAGCTTCAGTTGGATCTTTTAGGTACTTCTTTTAATATCAAAATAAAGTAGAAGGCGGTGTTATAATTATACGGATCATCTAACTGGTATTCGACCTGCTAAGTGTCTTGTTGTGTGTTACCTTGCATTGAAAAGTACCACGACTCAATCAACTGAATTTCTTAATTTTTTTCTACAATCAATCTTTTTATGAAATTTATAAGCTTTTAATAATCTTCAAAAATGAACCGTTAATTTTTTATCGAATAAAAAATTCTTTCTCCTTTTACTTTACTTTTTTCATAAAATTTATAATATAAAAACCATAGCTTGATTTTTATTACATACCCTGTAAAGGATTTTTAAAACTAAGTTTCTTGTTAACTGGTTAAAAGGTATAATATTTACGTGTACTTAAAACATTTGATGTTAAGGGTATTTTGATATTGTTATGAAGTTTCAATTAGGAAAGCAAGAGCAGGGAAGAATACTAAAGTTTAGGTTCTTCTCAGTAAAACATGAAAGAATAGCAGCAATCAATCAATTGAATGAAATGAAAAAAATGCTTTTCTGTGCCCCTCTAATATGTTTAAAACAATATGACAAATTAAATACTAAGAAACAGCCAATTAATTGTAGTGGTTATAGTATTAAGTAAAACCGCATTCTTCTACGGCCAACAACATTTGTCCAACTTCCATCACTTTTAGACAGCTTCTGATTTTAGTTTTTGTTTAATACAGTTTCAATTGTTCTTGATCTTCATCATCTCAGCCCAACCCAACCCAAACATTGTCGTGTAATATCCTTCACGATATAGACCAAAAGTCTTTAATGGGTCGAGCTTTGGTAACGTTGGGGTATTGCAGCTTTCACTTGGGTAACCTTGTTGATTCTAAGTCATTTAAGCGTTACCAGTGAGAACCAGCTAATCATATAGAGAAATAATTTTAATCTCTGCGTAATGTATTCGATTGAGTACATTTTTATTGTCCTTTGTTACTCTTCACGCCCTCTTATATCTGCCGGCCGAAGAATCATTACGTTAGACATAGATCACGTCCATATTCTAATTTTGTTTCAAATAATAGAATTTAGTTAATCAAATCGTATGATTATTGTCCTTATATTGTTTGGAAGTTTTGTAATTATTTGAACATAATATAAGCGTTCTCTTTTTCATGAATATGTGTCACCCTGAGTTCCATAAAAGCGAGGCGGTTGCCGTAATTGGCCTCTTTTAATCGATGTCCTTGTGTGAGTTAACAAGTATCTTCCTTTGCGACATTTAGGGGCTCATCTTTGAATTGGTGATCGTGCTCATTTTTGTTGGAATGGTTAATTACAATTAGTGGCAACGGTATTGGTATATTGTGAGCCGATTTTTTGATTTATCGTCTTGGTGGGAATGGTTGCATAGGTTGTTAAAAAGCTCAACCCGCGATCGACGGGTTCGAGTAGGATTGATGTCCTCAAAGCCAACTAGCGGTCTGTAATTTTTGTATTTCAAAGTGGCCTAATTCCTCTCTTTGTTTTCTTTTTCTATATTAACTCTGGGGTGTTTTTCCTACTTACCACTTTTTTGGTAATTTATTAATTGTCAAACAGACGGAGTAATGTGAAGATTTCACGCCCATCTCAATAAAAAGACAGAGCTTAATCTGAAGACGTAAGGTTCAGCGAAGTCTAGGTAAACCGCTATTTTGACTGCTCGAGGTATTGGGGAACTAAAGACTGCAATAAAAGACGTTCGTACTATTGTTGCTATTATATTAGTTTGTTATTATTGTTATTTGACTTTTGAGACTGTGGTATCAACGGCCGAATGGTTTGCTTGGGGAATCGTTTGGACCCCACTGTGTGTTATTTAAGTCCCGGAGTGAGTTTGGGAGCAAGAGGTTAGTAGGAGGTAACTGTATAATTATTTATTCATATAATTTGCAGAATTAATATCTGGAACCAATTATTGACTCCTTAGGTAGTCTTTGCTATTATAATATACCTTCATCAATTTATTAGCTTTCAGTTTTGTTAATTAAGGGCCTCGTTAATATGTAGTTCAGAATTTATATTTTGCTTGCTTTTTTGTCAACTTTAACTTTAATAAGAGCTCGCTGTACGGTTGGTAATATTTGTTTATTTTTGCTCATTAACCATTAATTAGTTTATCATTAGCTAATTACAATAGTTTTTTTTAATACAGTTAGTCCTTTGCTTTTTTATATACCGCACTCAACTTTTTTCTTTTGGCATTACATCAATTATTTAAAGCAACTCTTAATTCAATTGTAAGCTGAACTCCATTATTCTTTGCAATTTATTATTTTGTTTGTGTTCCTTTGTTGTTGGGAAGTGTCCAACAACACAGTACAGGCGAGGATAATTTTTTTTATATTTATATTGGCGATTAGAATAATCAACATAAGCATTTTATTTTTTTAATATTTATTCAATTCACTATCTTTTTCTATACCATGTAATCTAAAAGGAAATTAACATACAATAAACCTGAAGTTTACCTTTTTTTTATTGCAAAGGAGACCCCCTCTTTCTTTATGGTTTTAGTTAACTGAATAGCGAACGTATTTTTTTAAATCCATCTTTGCTTCATTATTGATATAGGGGCTTTCAGGATAACAATATTGACGCGTCCTATTACAACTTATTATCAAGGAATCCCCACTCTCCGAATTTAATTAGTTTAGTACTCTGATGGTCAAGCGAAAGGATCGCTGGTTAGGTATGGATACGGGAGTTTATTTATTCTCCTATTAAGCACAGAACAGGGCTTTATGCAGACTGAAATACACATTTACCATTCATATATGTTATTGTTGTATAAACTTCAACAACTTAGACGTGACCTCCTATATTTACACCTGAGAAGTTACGTCTAACGTCTATTATTTAGTATCATGAATAACAATATCGGATATTTCCGATGTATTTTATACTCTAAGCTCATATTCTTTAGTATGGGTTTACGATATCCAGCGTTGAAGCTGCGATAATGATGACAGTATTCAATCCATTTACCCTTTTTAAAAGAAGGTGTTACATAACATAGTTAATGTAATGTTTCTTGGTACGTTCTGTATTCATAGTGACATTTAGTCTAAATGTGCTAAATAAAAAATCAAAAGATTTGCTGGCGAACACGATACGAAGATCAATTTTTATACTAATGCAAAAGTTCTTTAGCTACTCGACAAGCGACACTATATCGGAACATTGACCAGGACCAAATAATGAGCAAATGGCAGTGTTATGTTTTTACAAACGGTCTGGCAAACACATGGATAGACTCTAGTCTTCTATAATTATTTTAAAACGAAAATTTTAAATATTTACTTATTTACCTTTTATATAGTTCATACGATTTTGATAGTTTCATATACCTACTTAACGTGCTCCATTATTTTTAAGCCAACAGTTCTTATCTGGTCATGCTTGATCTATACATCTGTTGCTTTTCAGAAGTTTTAGTTCCAAAACTTCACTTTTAGATTCAATCTCACTAAATTCTGCAGCAGTTATGAAAATATTTGTTAGTACCTCAGTCACAATGTATTGGCTACATGCTATCGAATGTAATTACTTTAATTCAGGTAAATATACTGTTGTTGTCAAGATATTTAATGTTAGATTTTTGTTTTCACTTGAATTTAATTTATTCTTTACTCATGATCGGTCAGCATACTTCTAAAAACCGATTTGTTGTTTTCGTAAACTAATAGTAAACATTTTCATTTGTATTACTTTTATCTTAGGTACTGTACATGACAATTGTTACACCACACAGCGGCTTCATCAGATGTACGAGTATAAAGTAAACTAAATACTAAAGTATAGTATAAAACTCTAACAGAATAATATTTTATATAATATGTAACAAACAAACTAAAATAATAAATTGGAATAGTTGGGAGAAGCACGCTTTTATGTGCTATTAAACTTTTATTTGAAAACAAATTAAAACGGGGAGTTGTTTACCTCTTTATTCGTTTATTAAATAATTTTTTTTTTTTTAGTTTATAATTTCTAAATATTCTAATGAACTTAGTTCGTATCCTTTGCTCTCAATATGCTTTACTTTATATTTAAAATTTTGCATGTAGTTATTATTAATTAAATCATAAGCGAAAGAAGAATCAGTTTCTTTAAATTTATGTACGAGTTCTTCTAACAGATCATTAAGTAAAGTATCATTATTCAATCTTCGTTAGCTGGAACTTATAAATGAAATTTTAAATGCTCAATACCAACTAGGCCTTGGATTAATATGTTTATTAGAAGAAATATTTTACTTGATACATTAACTTGTTGAAATTATTATGGTAAAGTGTAAGAGTTTGAAGGGAGCAGCGTGTAATCGAATTTAGAAAAATATATTTTGCTGATTTTCAAATTTTGATATACTAAACCACCTCCATATCTACTATAAACTCGCTCTATTTGAGAATTTATAAAAGTTGCATACTAAGTTTATAAACTTTGTATTTATAATATACAATTTAAAAGGAAAAACAACACCCCGCTTCAAAATGTAGTATCAAAACAAATTCTTCGCAATAAACTCAGTTATTTTCGAAATTAAACAAGAGAAGTTATAAATGTAGCATTTAATCAAATACGGTTAAGCAAATAGAATTCAAAATAGAGAATCGGTAAATGTAATTAAACTGTTGCTCGATTTCAAACAACAAGAAGCAATTAAATTATCGAATAAATAAATCGCTTATTGAGAAACCCTCTCTTCAGTCGAGGAACAATAATGCGGTATAATGATTTTGTATAGATCCGGGTGGATGAATTAAAAACATTGACTTCAGTTTGATTTCGTAGGAGACCTTTTTCAATAATCTAATGTGTGAATGCCTTTTCACGTTCAATGTATCAATTAAAAGTTTTCGAATACAACACTCGATACGACCATTTTGTTCTCTATATGAAATCAGGACAATGTTGAAATTGTTTATGTTAGAAAGGCAGTAGGCAAATACGTTTATCATATGATAGTATAGTCTATATTCTTCCATTGATAAATGAATCATTCTTTTCTACTTTTTGGTTTAATTCTAACTTAGATTCAATTACTTTCGGTTATTATTAATAACTACTCCGTTTATTGTACTACTTAACTTTGCTTACAAGTTTAACCGGTCTTACATTATTGTTTCTATACCTATATGTACATATCGCCATTAGCTGGGTTTTGTCTGATTTATAATACATCATGTACAAACGATATAAAAATAAAAAGACGACGGCGACATTACAGTGAAATACATTTACATGAACTCTAAATATAGATTATGTGTACAAATTAAGAATTAAGATACCATAGGTACATTATACGTGGGTTGTCTTTTAAGTTTTGCATATAAAACTGGAATAAAGCAGGAGATAACTTTTAAAGACTTCACTGTTTTTCAAAGTATTCTTCAAAAAGATTAATGCACTTTGCATGCGATCGAACCAACTCTGCAGTTATTCCATTCGTTTGTTAGTACAGTCAAAATTGCGTTTTTGAAGGCATCGACTGCTCCTTCTGATTACTGGAACCTTTGAACATGCAATCCGTTCTTGATTTTCGGGGAGGTAAAGAAACTGCTGAAATTTAGGTCCGGACTGTACGGAGAATCAACAATTCGACGTCTTAATGCGTTAAATATTAATTTTTTTGCGTGCTATGTGCGAAATTGCATTGTCTTGGCGGAGGATGATTCGCTATTCGGGGTTGGTTTTTCGAAGCTCAACTTGCTGTAAACAAATAGTTGTCTACCAATCGGCAGTAGCAGTTCTGTAATCTTGTAGAGGGATTGTTGTTACATGACCTGCTTTCAAGACAAATGTCACGACTGTCTTTTAGGAGATACTTCGAGAACGGATGACTTCTGTCGGCTTTTCTTTACCTCACCACAGACAATGTTGTACACGTTTTTAGAGTTTCTGGCAATGAAATGATCTAGAGTTACTCCTGCTAGAATAGTGTGTCAATTACTTCACTTTAGTCTCTGGTATTGAACAAAAAAATTTAGAAAATATAAAAAAAGGAGCATCAATTAATTTATTTGCTTATTTGTTGATATTAGAAAAATATTGTAGTCCTTAAAAATTATGTTCATTTAAAGTAACCACATCTTTCAAAAATATTTAAATTGTGACCAGTGTTTTCATATGATACATACGTACAGTAAATTTCAGCAACCAGGAGCATGATTTAAAAATTAAAAATATTCAGATAAATTGAAGAAAGTTCTTAATAATCAGCCACATTCACTACGTTGGAATGACGAATTTCATTTCGACTGTGAATCTTTGAAGAACTAACATCCGTCCGAAACAATTGCCACGATAATGGAAAAATGTCATGTTACTGTTCAGTAGTATAGATTCTAGTAACCCCGAGTCATGGTTTGAAAGCAGCCAACAGTATATTGAACGATAATTTGGGATGTGCAACCTACACCATATATTCACTGTACATCCCACAAATCTGTACATGAATCTTCCCATCAGATATATAACGCTACAACAAGCTATTCATACGATCTTGAAAAAAGA
This sequence comes from Dermolepida albohirtum, assembly GCA_031893035.1. Classification (NCBI taxonomy): domain Eukaryota; kingdom Metazoa; phylum Arthropoda; class Insecta; order Coleoptera; family Scarabaeidae; genus Dermolepida; species Dermolepida albohirtum. The sequence goes on from JAVIWB010000620.1 coordinate 1,384,077, forward strand.
AACAGCAGTCGGCTGCTTAGGTTTTAGCAGAAAAAAAACTTATAATAAAAATATTATTGACGTTCTTAGCATACTGTCATAACCATAATCGCGAATGATAATAATACAATCCATTCTAAATATATACAATAATAGGTTTGTCCGACATCCTAATTCTTGCGTCATCCATTTTATATTCCATAGCACATAACGTTTTTTTTATTGCCAAAGTAACATGTGGCACGTTCATTTGGCTTTATTTAAAAATGGATAGTAACATATAGGAACGTGAATAATATTTTTAAGACTAGTTTCTTCGGCTGTAAAAAAACTCTGAAATATTTTGGGGAAGTGCAACCAATCTTCAGAAGACAACTCTCAAATATAAGAAATAGATGCTTTGTTGCCGCAGGGTTATTTAGGTTTCTACATTTATTAGAAAAATTGTGCATTTACGAAACAAAAACATTTTAAAAAAATCAACCAAGTACATATACCAATGCTTTTTTAACATTATTCTATTATATTCTAAAATATTCTTTAAAATATCTTAGATATTAAATTAGTTAAAAGTAAATGCATTTGCTTAGTGACTTCGATTAATTACATGGTGTCGAGGTTTGGTGACAAATTCATTATTTGAAACGGAGTTATCGATATACCTATCAATATACTTTTCAACAAGATAATGCGCGTCTGATTTTAAAAAAAAAGGTGGGGTGGGGGGCGAAGATCAGAAAGAGAACATTGTGGCTTTAAAAACACTGAATTATTCATACAAGCAAACAGTGTTGTCAAGAATCCCAAATGTACATTGCAAACAGTATCCGTCACGTGCATCACGGTTTTTAAAAAGAAATATTTAGATATAACGAAATTAAGGAGTGGCAATAGAGTAACTTAACTAACTTAACCCTTTGAAACAATTATGTTTTAAATAATTACACTTGCGTTTAATTTTATAATTCATACTATCGCCTTGGACAGTTTATTTTCTAAACGATTAAACCAAATTGTTAAAAATACTTTTGCTCAATAATTTTAAGAGAATCTATGCGACATCCTTAATTGGTTCACTTCATATGTTAAAATTTAACATGCAATCAAAAAACAAGAACAAACAACTCAAAATGAAAGGTAAACATTATAATTGTGTTGCATTTATAAGTTACGAGTTTAAGCAACAATCTCCACGTTACATACAATCAAGGGCTAGAAAAATGAATATAGGTCTGAAAGCCCGAAAGCTTATTATTCTTTCTTGACACGCTTGCCGAGAAAATAGCTGTTTGCCTTCTGTACATTCATGATGAGATGTTAGTGGCAGAGGTGTGAAATAAACTCCTCTTATTTTTCTTTTTTTTTCACCCCTATACATAAACGAGTTCTGCCGTCATCATCATTCACCGTATTTATAACGCTCGTGTTATGTTGAAAACATTGTATGCACGTATCTATACGTTTTCTATACAACGTTAGTTTTTCCACCAGGTTTAAAACCTATGGTTTGTAGTCACAGTGCCATTGTTATGCGGAAATATACGTGAGGAAATGAGCCTGATACGTGACTTCCAGCCTCAAGGGATTAGGGTACTTTTTGTTAACTATTCAGTAATATGTTGCGAAAAGTCTAAAAATGTAAACAAAATACATATATGACTTAATATGAGCTACTGATATTGTGCTCGAAATGTAGATTATATACGTATATACAGTTTGCTGCAAAAGTAAAAACAATCCTTCACAATAAACGTAGAGTACTAAACTTAATAGTATAAAATAGTTGGCTAGCATAAATAATTACCTCATTGTCACGAATAATATGATCCGTCCCAAAACAAACACCCCAAAAGTGGATTTACATCACGAGACGTAATTCAGATGAGGAATAGGAGTGGCATACGCTTAGTATACATGTTTTATTATATTAACGGTATAAAGAAGAGAAAAAAATCTGTTAAAATTGCCAATATAAAAGCCCGATAATTATAAAAATTCTCTAAATAAAATTTATACTGAATCTTTAATCAAATTCCTTAAAAGAAACAAAACCAATAAAAATACAGATGCTCATCGCTAAAAATAAAATAAACTATGAACAGTACAATTAAGCTTTGTATCGGATAAAGAAGTTAAAATGATTTCAGTCCTAAATTTCATTAAGATTAGTGAGATTTAAAAATACTACAGTCATTTTTAATAATTATTACGCCTTTCAAAAAAGCAAAATAAGCATGTAACAGTATGTGAGAGTCGAAATGAAATAAATGTTTTAGGGCATTAATTTTTTTATTATTTTTAATGAATTCATCTTAAATTTCAACGCACTTGGACCAAACATGCTAAAACGCCACTATGCAAAATTTTCAATAATCCACACCAAGATTCTCAAAATACTACTCCATTACTACAAGATTATTTATTACCCTATAGAAATTTTTATCGAGAAAAAAAAAATTTGGAGAATCAGTGAAAGTAATTTTGATGAAGCCTGTGGTTGATAAACTTAATCACTGAAAGTTGGTATATAACCCCTTTTCACATTAATTTTGGTATTCTGTATACGTATTTCGACAACTGAGTTGTCATCATCAGCAGATAATTAAACAGTGTCGCACCAGGAAAACTACGGCAAAAATACCCATGCGAAAAACAAATTGCGGGCACGATCTGTACCGTTGAAAGTCAAAACGCACACTGCCCATATAATGTGCGGAATTTGTTTTTCGTATAGGTATTTTTACGTCGAAATACATATACGGATCATGAAAATTAATGTGTAAAGGGGTTATATATAATATCAAGCATCAGTGAATAAGTCAAAGTGCACACTGTACATACATTATATGGGCAGTGTGCGTTTTGGCTTTCGACGGTACAGATCGTGTGCGGAATTTATTTTTCGTGCGGGTATTTTTGCCGTAGTTTTCCAGGTGCGACAATGTTTAATTATCTGCTGATGATGACAACTTAGTTGTCGAAATACGTACACAGAACACGAAAATTAATGTGGAAAGGGGTTATATATTAACCTTCAGTGATTATGAATCAGTGAATGAAAATAAAATTTGTAAGTCACTTAGGACTAGATCTGGGGAATAGGGTTGTTGAAGCACAACCTGAAATCACAATTAATCCAACTTTTCACGAAGAACTTGATTGGTGTGAGAACGCGCCTTGTTATGAACAATTTCTAGTCGTTTTTTCAGAAACTGCTTTCTGTTTGGTTTATTTCTTTGACGATAACCTACGACCAGAATTCTAAAAAATCGTAGCCATTGCCTTAACCACCCATAGAAGTGTCATGGTTTCCTTTATTAAATGAGTTCGGATTCAGGAACACAATTTAAAAGATCTATAGGGCAGTAGGATTTTCCATTTAGGTACACAGATGAAATTAATCAAATTTCGTTATAACCATAAAAAATGACAGAGTTAAAATATATTGTTAAATTTTTCCGAAAGATTATGCTAATAGTGAAGTCCCATTTCTCGCAAAATCATTCCGATTAACCATATTGGCATTAGTGAAAACAGTATCTATATAAAAATTGGAATTATTTTTCTAGAATTATCTCAGGTGTATAGCCTTAAAATAAAAATTTAGACAATGGAAACGATAATGGATCTAAGGATACATATGAAATTTCAAGGAAATAGAAGTTTGTGATTACACATTAAAAAACTAATATATGGAGGGAGATATAAATACAAATTTAGAAAATGAAGGACAAATTGAATCGTATTAAACATAAGAATATATAGGGTATACGAGCTATAGATGAAGAAAATAAGTTCAGAAACATAAATAAATCAGAAAAGCGATTGGACATCTTAGTAAGTTATTATGAGGTAAGTGAAAAAATAACTAAACCAGACTATGAAAACATCATAAAACAGAACTTTGTGTACAGGTTAGATACATGGGGAACGGTTGGTTCCACAGAAGAAACACCATATATAATGAAAATGTGATAAACCGCATGCAAATTATACTTACATTAAGAAAATAAAAGTGTTAAGAAACCAAGAAGATAACAGTAAGGAAATTAGGAAAAAAATAAGAATATACATATATCAGCCGAGGTTGAACATTCGGGTAGAACGAAATTAAGTTTGACATCGAATAGTGAAAGATGTCATAAATAACCGGTGACAAAACGATTTTCATTATCTTATTCAAAAAAAAACATTTGTTAAACAGCACAATTCAAAGCAAAATATATGGATTGTTACCCAAAGCAAAGATTGAAGGTGAATAAAAGACTTACCGAGCAATGAAATGAAGGACAAAATGCATTACATAGTACAGAAATGACATGAACTTATTTCTATTATTTACGATAAACTAATTTGATTAGATTATGTCTAGAAAATTAGAATAAATGCTGTTAATATTCACTGTTTCCTCTATTCGTAACAAAATAGATATAATATTGTTATACTCACAAGCACATACTGCAGAATAAATTAATGGACAGAGTACAACGAAAAATTAAAACTGAAATATTTGCCTCATGTGCATCGGTATTTTGTGTTTGCGAACTACCATTACATGTCCCTTCAGGATTTGCGCATTAATATGCTATATTTCTCACTAAAAGCTTGGTTATAAAACGACGTCTAATGCTAGTATAAACGAAACGGCGGTATGTCTCTGCGCGTCCTCTAGAACGTCCCTGGACGGGCTTTTATCTTCATAGTTCGCTTCTTGGCGATGCATATCTGCGCTATCGGTTTAGCTTATGGACGACATTAAGTGGCACTAAACTAGGCTTTAAATATAATCCCGGGTTACTTTACTTTAAGTTAAAGTGTCAGCCTTTAAGAACGGTTTTCTTGGTATATTCAGTTTTCAAATAGCTACACATCGCACGCTTGACAAGGTGGGCGGGTAAGGCAATATTGTATGAAAAACTGAGTTTTTCATTCACAGATCCATAGTTTACATTGCTATTCTTCTGTTCCTAAAAAGCATTACCTCAAATTATACTGTCGTCATTTGGACGCCATCGAATAAATTTAGTATTTAGTGGCTACTTTAATAATGAATCTTTTAGTATGCAATCAATAGAGGACGGTAGTTAGAGTGATTAAATTAATTATACGATAGACTATGGAACATAACATACACACAATTAAATAACTAAACCTAGAATTATAATGCCTGCCGAGAGAAGCCACCCGTAATGGTATTTAATGCCCTCCCATTTTCTTTAATTGTAGTATTTATATTGATATTGCGTGATACGATCATATAACCATAAACAATAAATTTAATAATGTACTTATCATATGTATATATATATATATATATATATATGTATATATATGTATATATATATATATATATATATATATATATATATATAGATATGTCTATTTTAAACATAATCTCTCTTAACTTCAATGCACTTGTGTCACCTGTCCTGTGACATTATGCCATTAGCAAAAATTTATTTCTGTTATATATATATATATAGGCATCGGTCGTCTCTTGCAATTAGTTATAGCTTGGAAAATGACGTCCTCTGAGCTGCTTATTTCAAATTTCTAAATAAAATATATATATGTATATATATATATATATATATATATATATATATATATATATATATACGTTGAGTTTTTCTCCAAAATACTCACAGACAGCTATGTGGCTTGCGTACATTATCCCAGTAACAAAGTTATAGTCTATGTAGTGGGTCTATAAAGGTCCTCCGCCTCCAAAAAAAGCTTTCACACAATCTTCATGCGGAAGCAGTTGTCATTCTTATCGAATTTACAATGAAAGCAGTTATCTACAGTAATACGTTAACAAAATTTAGAAGGGTGACTTTCCAAAGGTTTGTGTCAAAAAAGGTTCTCTTTCGACATGCGCGAGTTCACTAGGCAATCAAAGTCCAAACTCTTCGCGAGGATATCCTCTTTAATCTGGATCACCCGCCATATACATAGTTCAAATTTAGCTCCACACGACATTTTATTTAGAAATTTGAAATAAGCAGCTCAGAGGACGTCATTTTCCAAGCTATAACTAATGGCATAATGTCACAGGACAGGTGACACAAGTGCATTGAAGTTAAGAGAGATTATGTTTAAAATAGACATATCTATATATATATATATATATATACATATATATATATATAGATATGTCTATTTTAAACATAATCTCTCTTAACTTCAATGCACTTGTGTCACCTGTCCTGTGACATTATGCCATTAGCAAAAATTTATTTCTGTTGGTCTACAATATAGGCATCGGTCGTCTCTTGCAATTAGTTATAGCTTGGAAAATGACGTCCTCTGAGCTGCTTATTTCAAATTTCTAAATAAAATGTCGTGTGGAGCTAAATTTGAACTATGTATATGGCGGGTGATCCAGATTAAAAAGGATATCCTCGCGAAGAGTTTGGACTTTGATTGCCTAGTGAACTCGCGCATGTCGAAAGAGAACCTTTTTTGACACAAACCTTTGGAAAGTCACCCTTCTAAATTTTGTTAACGTATTACTGTAGATAACTGCTTTCATTGTAAATTCGATAAGAATGACAACTGCTTCCGCATGAAGATTGTGTGAAAGCTTTTTTTGGAGGCGGAGGACCTTTATAGACCCACTACATAGACTATAACTTTGTTACTGGGATAATGTACGCAAGCCACATAGCTGTCTGTGAGTATTTTGGAGAAAAACTCAACGTCTGCATCCAAAAATGTCATATTACTTTTAGAAATTTGTTGGCCAAGTAGTTATTGGTAGGAAGTTAACAAACTTGGAACCTATATTGCTGAAACTTTACTAATGTCAAATTTACTGCAAAAATTTTTAAGACGGATTTAGCTATATTGCATGGTTCAAAAAATTGACAGAATTTCAATTGACTACACTTCCTGCATGATACGCTATATTCAATTCTGCGATAATATTTGAAAAAGAATGCTGTTAAAGTTTTCAGTTTGCTTCTATGCAACAAAGGATTTTTTTTGTATTCGTGATTTTGTTAAAGGTGGACCTGCGACTTAACAGCGACCCTTGAACGAGGAAGAGCATTTGTTATTGGAATAAAAGAGTTAATGGAGCTGGCTCCCTATGTAAGGATAAAAGCCCGAACCGACTGCGTCTATTAGAAAAGAACGTCGAACGGATTATGAGCGTGGCCCAATGAAATCAAATCGTGGACTGAGTAGAGAACTTGGAATACTGCAAATAACTATTTGGCATGTATCGGGGAGACGTTTATGTACAAACCACACCACCTACAACTGTAACATGCCCTTCGCAAATACGGCAATATAAAGCATGTATAATTTTGTGATCATGTGTGCCGAAACACGAAAGAAGAATTGTTTCTGCCTTGTATTATTTTTAACGATGAAACGATATTTCATTTAAATGCTAAAATCAACAAAGACAACATTCGCATATAGGGGCTACAGCACGAAAATTAACGTATTCTGTATCATATCGCTAATACAGGTTTATGGACCGTTCTTTTTCGATAAAAACACGATTACTGGAGTAACGTGTCATACAATACTTCAACTCAGCAGATTAAATTTTTCAGCAGAACGAAGCTCCTTACCATTGAAATTTGTTCGACATTTCTTGAATAAATCTTTATTTCAACAACGGATAGGCCAGATTAGGAATGAAAACCTAGTTTAGTTCTGGCTATTGACGTCTTCTGACCTTCCGCCATGCGATTTTTTTCTGTTTGAATTAGTGAAAGATGCAGCTTACGTACTACTTATTTCCACAAATTTGAATGATTTAAGAAACCGTATCACAGCCGCAGTGAACTTAGTAACTCAACATATTTTTAAGTGAGTGTGGGATGAAGCCACCACCTAGATGCTATCTATGCAGCTGAAGAAGGGCACATCTATAAATTACATTGTATGTATAATCAAATGTAATTTACAGGATTCAAATACAACACATAGTTCAAAAAATATACGACGAAGGCCTGCTTCTTGGGTCATCTTCAACGAGTTAACGACCCACGCAAATTGCTTTGACAAACATTTCACAAACAAAACACACAAAAAAACACATTTTTTATTGCGAAACACTTCACTATTGAACGTTATAAGACAATTCACAATTATTTAATTCCCCTCGTATATATACGTGTATATACAAGGGCTGATTCCTTTGGTCAGCCCCTGACCTATTTATAAACCAAAACAATTATTTATTTTCACGTCGTATTGTAGCCAGTTATATACACACTAACGCTACAAATTTACTAGTCTGAACCTCTTAAAGTGTGCCTACAGTAAACGCCCAAGGTCGAAAGAGTCTCACATCAGTATCAAAATGGATCGTGTCGAGCCACAAGCGGTGATAAATACTTGCATTTACAAAAGGTGACACCAACTCAAATTCATTATGATTTAGTGGATACATTAGGGGAATCTGCAGTATCATAGACAGGTGTCGTGGAGGTGGTCTCGTGAGTTTAAATGTCGTAGACAGTCGTGTACAAACGTGTACAAAGTCAATGATCTAGTGTTGCAAGGTCGACGTGTGACTATTAGACAATTAGTTGAAGAAACTGGTCCTCATCTCAAAACATTGTGGTATACAATATAATTACTGCCGAATTAAACATGAAGAAATTGTCTGCAAAATGGGTACCACTAATGTTAACAGATGCACACAAGGAGACAATGGATGAGTCCTGAATGCATCATTATGATGTAGAGACTAAAATACAGAGTAAGGAGTGGACATTTCGAGGTTAACTACCGCAAACGAAATTCAAGATGCAACTTTCAGCAGGGAAGGTCGTGCGATCCGTATTTTGGAATGCTGAAGGCGTAATTGTCATAGCTTTCCTGCAGAAGGAGGTCACAAATATAGGTGCTTATTATGCCAACTTAATTCCACAATTACGTGACGTGATAAACGTGACGGGATAAAAGAAAAATGGAATTGCAATAGCTGCAATAGCTCAGCCAGGCTTCAAATTAATTGAATATCCACCATATTCACCAGATTTGAGTCCCAACGATTACCTACTGTTCCTAAACCTAAAACGCTTGCGTTGTAAATGACTTTCATCAAATATTGATGTGATATGTGTGGTAAATCAGTGGTTTGGAGATGTTGAACAATTTTTCTTTCGGAAAGCATTATAAATGCCAGAATATCGATGAGGAAAATGTATCAATTTTAATGGAGACTATGTAGGAAAAAAAAGTAAAATATTTGCAAATTTTGTATTGTGAGTGGGTATTGGAACAAAGGGATCCACCCTCGTAAATTAAATTAATTAAAATTGAGGTTATTTATTAACTTTTTATTCCATTCGCATTCATGGTGTTCTATAAGTCACGAGTGAGTTACACATATTACATGAGAGATGTAGGATAAAACAATATAATACAAAAAAATTCCTGCGTTTATCTCTGTCCCATATTCACGACTATCACATTTTAAAATATAAAATATATATAAATACAAAATATAAGAAATTCGTAAACAGAGAATCGGAAGTTAGAGTTAATTTGCTTTGTATACGCATGTATTTTAGCCATTAATGAAAATATTGTCAACTTATATCTTTAGAGGCCGTTAACACAATTAAATATACACTGCAGGCCATAAGTTTGGAATCAGTTCCAGTAAATTCATAAAAATTAAAATTTATCTATGTTACGTTCGTATTACTTTGTTATAAGTACAAAGGATTATTCTTAAGTACATTATAAAGCTTTACATAAAAGATGTAGTTTTAAATGCATTAATAGTTGGAAAATAACCAGAGATTAAGGAAACTCTGCGTGCGGTATTATTTATTCGAGCAGGTAATATTTCTGCATAATGAACGATTACCTGGAATGGACAAATTTTATTGCAGACCCTTCCGCATAAACCTTTTGTAATTACATTTAGTTTTTATATTTATAAGTATTTATACATTTTGAAGTAATGAGAATATTTTAGTTGCTTCGTATGATTTAAAGTGTGTAGACACATAAAAGTGTGTAGAATCAGTAAACATCGTTTGATTATGGCGAAGAGAAAGCAGATATCGCTAGAAAAACGTGTAGAAATTATTAGTCATCATAATCGGGGAGATTCTATACGGGATATCGCGAAAAGAATGAAGATATCGTACAAAGGTGTACAAAATACAATTAAAAGATACCAGTCTACTGGAGGGTATACGGACAGAAAATGATCAGGAAGACCAAAAATTACAACTCCTGCAGAAGATCAGACAATTATATTGACGTCGAAAAGAGATAGAAGATTAACGGCCTCGCAAATCCGCGGTGAGTTTAACAGGGAGCGTGAAACTCGGATCTCTTTAACCACAGTAAAAGGCGGCTCAGAGCGGCTGGACTGATGGAACGTGCAGCAGTTCGCAAACCGCTTCTACGTCCGCAAAATAAAATAAAAAGACTACAATGGGCTAAGTTACACAAAGATTGGACAATAGAACAGTGGGAAAAAGTACTATGGACCGACGAATCAAAGTACGAGGTCTTCGGTTCCAGACGTCGGATATTTGTAAGAAGAACTGCTACGGAAAAAATGTTACCGCAATGTGTGGTGCCCACGGTAAAACATGGTGGCGGTTCTGTAATGGTTTGGGGATGTTTTTCTTCGGCTGGTGTAGGAGATCTGGTGAAAATCGACGGAGTTTTGAAAAAGGAGGGTTACAGACAGATTCTCGAACACAACGCTGTGCCCTCCGGTCTGAGATTACTTGGAGAAAACTTTATATTTATGCAAGACAACGACCCAAAACATTCTTCTCATTTATGTAGAGGATATCTCCAACAACAGGAAGCTGACGGTGCTTTACAAAACATGGTTTGGCCGGCACAATCGCCAGACCTCAATCCAATAGAGCTGTTGTGGGAAGAATTGGATAGAAAAGTGCGTGAAAAGTGTCCGACGTCCCAGACTCACATGTGGCAAGTTATACAAGATTCTTGGGCAAATATACCCAATGAAACCCTTACAAAATTAGTGTCTCGTTTACCGCGATTGTGTGCTGCCGTCATTAAAGCAAAAGGAGGGTATTTCGATGAAAAGTCCGTTTAGTTGATAATAAAAATAAGTGGATGTAAATAAATAAAATTTGCTTTTTTTCCTGCTTATTTTATAATAAAACGTTTTGGTATATTAATATTGTTTTATTTTTACAATGTTTGTTAAAGCCACTACAATATTTTCATTATATTCAGAAGTGACTCCTAACTTATGCAAGTGATTCCAAACTTATGGCCTGCAGTGTATATGTATGTACTATATGTATGTATATATGCACATATATAGTCTTCTATACTAGACGCGATTACTTTTAAAAATAACACGATTTGTAGTTAATCAAGTTCAATAATTAAGCATGTAGAAATTATTCCTAGATCTGAATATTGTAGAGACTGTCCAATTATTTGTACGATCGCCCCGAATGCCGAACAGTTTGAAACTGTTTTTTATGCACGCATTCGGAAGGTTTGAATACTTGTTGCAGCCGCTGCTGGATACCTGAAATACTCGCAGTCATTTGCTAGGAAGTAGGTGTAAAGATGTAATGAAGCACATACCGCTTATAATTTTCCGGAACGTGCAATTTCTTTTGCAACAACAAAAATATGGGATAAAATGATTGTCGCTCTTATTCAAGAACACGATCAACAATTTCTTGGCTACTGGATAAATTATATTGATATTATATAAATTTTCATTAGTAATCATGCAAATTATTATGTAGTCTAAGAGTTAATACCAAAATCTTGCGTGCTTAAGAAAATTATTATATATATATATATATATTCGTTTTCGTGATAAGACCATCCCAGTGGATCACTATTTCTTACCAACAATGCATGCAAAGCCTCAGGTTTATTTCTAATTTCTTTTTTCTTTTCGATAATTTCGTTCGGATAAAATTCTCAAATTGGTTTATCGCAAACATAGTAATTGAAATTTGTCTTTTACGCCACATAATTATTGTGCATCATAGAAAGTGTACATAAATTTTCAAGAATTTTGTAGTAAATAATTTCAAATATTAAGCAAAAATTGGATTCAAATTCTATATACTCAGAGTAATAGAAAATATAATTATTATAGTTACTATATTCAGAAGTGTTTTGAAAGGAGTAAAAGGTCATAAGATGGTATGTCTGGCAAATAAATTGCTTATAAAGGCTGTTTCAAATTGCGCGTTTTTTTTTAAGAATAAATAAAATATAAATGGCGCAAAAAAGTTAAAAATACAGTCGTAGTAGTCGTTCACAAGAAAATATTGGTTTGTTTCGTGAAAGCGTTGCTGAAGATCCTGAAATGTTCATTAGACGACGTTCATAACAACTTGGACTTAGTGGATCAACAACAGGGCGTATTTTACACAAGGATTTAGCTCTGAAGCCATATAAGTTTCAAATAACACAAGAACTGAAGCCATTAGCAACAAGCTGATTTTTCTCGAAAAATAATGTTTTCCGATGAGGCACATTTTGAACTTGGTGGCTACGTTAATAAAGAAAATTGCCATATATGGGGTGAGGAAAATCCACGAATTATTCATGAGAAACCTATGCATCCTAAACGAGTTACTGTTGGGTGTGCAACATGGTCAGGTGGTAAAATTTGACCTTACTTCTTTAAAAATGCTGCTGGTGAAGCTGTAACTGTCAATGGGATCGATATCGTTCGATGATAACCGAATTTTTGTGGCCTGAATTAACGAATATTAATCTAGAGGATATGTGGTTTCAACGGGATGGCGCTGCACCTCACTTTGCACACGAATCAATTGATTGATTGAGAAAAATTTCCTGGACGTGTAATCTCAAGAAACGGTGATGTTAATTGGCCACTAAGATCATGTGATTTGACACCGTTAGACTATTTTCTTTTGGGTTATGTGAAAAGTCAGGTTTATAAAAACAATCTACAATCAATTCCTCCTTTGAAAGATGAAATTATTCGTGTCATGGGTGAGATAGAGCCTCAATTATGTCAAAATGTCATTGAAAATTTTAACAAAAGAGTGGACGTCGGTGAAGCTGCAAGAGGAGGCCATTTGGCAAATATTATTTTTCGCATATAAATGTCATAACTAATACCTCAATTACCAATAAAAAGTTTTTGAAAGTGAATGCAAATTATGTGTTTTATTTATTCTCTCAAAAAAACCGCGAAATTTGAAACACCCTTTACTTTCATTGAATTCTTAGTCTTAGTTCTTAGTTTCTGGCTTAAACGTTCTAAAACGTTTCATCAACATACAGATAATATTATTTGTTGACTCCCTGTCCCACCGAAAGGACTTCTAAGTGGCCCTTAATGCAGTTTTCTGATTTCGTCTCAATTATGGCGGGCTTGAATTTCACGCTCATAATCGCTTATGATGAATTTCATGGATTTCCAATTGGTTAGTCACTAATGCCTTAAGTAACTTATTCGCAAAACTTTTGTGAAGAAAATTCAGCTTCTTTGAAGCAAGCTGTGTTACTTCGTTTTCAAAACGTCAACTAAAACAGTATCACGGATTAATAGAACATGTTCATATCCGGAGTCATCTTTTGAAGTTCAAATAAAGATTTTCCGCCACAATTTTCTTTATTGTTTCGTTGTATTCGTCGGTCGAGAACATTCGGTTGGAATGGAGCAAGTCTTCGACTTGAATATATTGCACTCGTATGATCGTGTTTTCGATTAACCTTTGTTACTGTAGTCCCTCTCCAATATTTTGAACGATTCATAATAGCGAAGTTAGTAGTGTCAAACAAAAGTCTTAAAATATAAAAATTTGAGAAATGTTTGCAGGAATGGACGATAAGACAATGAGCACAAGAAGCTGCATATGTAGATAATACAATTGGAAAATCTTAGGTCCGTATCGAAAAGAATTCCTTATTTAAATCAGCTTGTCTAATCAAAAATATTCCGATCCACTGAATAATTATATGCAATTGGATTATTGTATTTAAAATAGGTAATTATTCGGCGTTGGAGACATTGAGCTTTATTTTATTAGAAACGCACTAATTGCATATAATAACAAGATTACCTCGCCAATTTAAACAGTCAGAAGCAGATATATTTGAAGAAAATATTTTAAAATCAGCCTACGCTAGAACTTCACAATAGATGATACCTTTAGCCTTTAAGAGAACTGCACAAAAATATTGCTTCCAATCACGCAGTCTGCAAACTTCTCTCCTTCTTTTTCAATCTTTGCATTTTTACGTAGAATTGGACATTTCGATTTTGGCCATTTTTCTCTTCCTGCAAATCTTCCGGTCGTGTATTAATCGTTTCAACACACTGTGGGCTCTCCTTAGTTCATAATTCCAAAATATATATGTTAATATTCTAGCGTATAATTATGCCTGATACCCCACTATTACCCGTAATTAATACAGGTATAAAAATTATCCCCCTGAAATGGGTTAATCATCTGTATTTCAGCATTAGAAATGACAACATATGGATAAAACGCAATCGTGTTGTCTTTGTGACTCATTAACAACCCTAATTACCCTCTACATTTCCCGGAACTGTTTGTTTTGGTGTAGTAGTTTTTGTTAATGATAATATTTAAGTAATGTGATTGGTACAAACATGAACAATAGAATTTGAAATTGTTCATGTATTTCTTCTTTTCTGAGACTTTAAACTACTTTCCCTCATGATTCCCCGTTTATAATATATATGAACATGAAGCGTACAGTATGAAAATCATAGAGTATTATCATCCACAAATATCTTCCGCGCTTTCTATGTGACTTCTACACCATGGCAGGGCACCCGTAGACTGTGTCTGCAAGCCGGCAAAATGCGACATTTGGAATTGCATCCTTTGTAATTTATTCCAGGCAAGTGTTTATTCAGTAGAATACATTTTTTGACCTCTGGCTGCCAAATTATGGACGATATACATAGTGCTAGAGCACCTACCGTATCACAACGTTTACTAATTATGACCACTTGTCTTACAAAGCGGAACCACAGTGCAACGTCTTATTGTACTTTTTCCACATACCTTTAATTTCTTTCCAGTACGTCTTTTTACATATCCCCCTATTCCATTCCATCTATTTCCCAATGTCAATATGTAGTATTGTAATATTTGTTTGTTAATTTCTTGTAGTGACTCCTTGTTACACGAGTATACTGAACCTGTTTAGTTGCCCTTTCTCTTATTTTCATGCTATGGATTCTCCATATTTTATTATGTATTTCATTCTAATATTCTCATATTTTATCGCCCTTGCGTTTCCAATTTCTATATTTAAACTACCATTATTGCTTGATTGATTGTTATTTTCTTTATTATTAATTATTATATGATCAGTTTAATTTTACAATAAAGTTCATAAAAACCGTGTTCTATGTATTAAACAAGGTGTAGTTAAATTTGATCAGAAAAAGTGTGTTAATAAAGCCTGTTTTTGCCTTCTCATGGAATATCAGCCGCCTACGCATTTTCTTTCAAGTAATATTAGTCTGCCTTTAGTAAAGAGACTGTACTTCTAAAAAATAAATAATTTTCTCAGTCCTTTACAAATAAACTAAGGCACTGTAAATGATAGCGGCGTAATTATGAACTTTAACTACAGTATACTTACTATCATGAACATTAACAGACTCTTTATTATTATTAGGGTTTGAAGGAGCTGAAAGTCGCATGTCGTTATTAAGAACGTTCTGAAGTGCGAAAAACGTACAGTTGATGCAAGAGACTTTGTTCCAAGAGATATCGGAAAATGTTCTAACAACATTCGCAAGCTGCGCTCGAATACAGGCCGTTATCGCGCGAGCAAAACAACTTTTATATTTTTTAGTGTCGTATTTTAACAAAGTAGCAAACAAATGCCCGCGATGGCGATATGAAAATTTTATGTATTCCAGCCCGTGACAATTTCATTTTATGGAATTGAGACGTAATACTTTTAAGAAATAGACCGTTCTTACTTGGAGTGCACGTAGTCATGTTTCCTGATAAAATGTCTGATAATATCTATCACAAAAGCAGGCTATATTGAACTTATAAAGTTTAAGTTTTAATACCAATTAAAGAACGGTTATGGCATTTTTGTGGGAAGTTTATATATTTATCATTACTACACCGTAAATTTTATAAATTGCCGTCCTGAGTAGAAAGAAGCTGAAGTAAAACGATAGGTTTCTGTTAGATAATTTTGATTCAGTATTACTGGCATCTTCGACCACTTAGTATGGTTTTTTTGATAGACTATAGAATTAATACTACAATTCAATTAACGACTGTAGCCAATCAAAATAGCAATATATACTTTATAGATTCATAGTGCAAATGCATATTTTTTCTAAGCTTTTGAGGTGATATAACTAAGAACACTTCCCATAAGATTTCAGTATTCGTCACTATACTTGTGCGGAGTTACATTTTTTCTTGAAAAATCTTATTATTATGCCATTGTTCAATTATATAACATTAAACATGATCATACAATTACTCCATTGTTAATCATGGCAATGTTTTATTCTACATCAATACGATTTCTTCTTTTTGGCTTTAGGACTTTAAGTACTGATAGGTAAATAGCATGTGATTACTGTATGCGAAAGTGAATTAAGCTTATTTGCAGAACCTGTGAGGTTCGAGATATAATTCCTCGACCTTACTATGTTCTTCAAGAAAAAGAAAATTTTGCATGTAAGTACAAATTGACAATTATAGTTCGACCTTATTATCATGTTATTAATAACACCCAAGAAGACCGTTGAAAACATGTTCCACGCATAAATAGAGCGGGCTGTACTTGCTTCAATTGAAATAATTTTTCCTTCTAAACGTCAACTCGAATCCTCTTCGAATCACTGCTGTCATTAATAGTTTACCTTTACTCCAACATCTGGGAGGCGAGAGATTCTTTGGTGGAGATAGAGAAGAGAAGCAGGTGTGACGTTAGCGAAATAGCACGCG
Source organism: Dermolepida albohirtum (assembly GCA_031893035.1). Taxonomy (NCBI): domain Eukaryota; kingdom Metazoa; phylum Arthropoda; class Insecta; order Coleoptera; family Scarabaeidae; genus Dermolepida; species Dermolepida albohirtum. Next base: position 1,401,002 of record JAVIWB010000620.1, read on the forward strand.
AGTGCATTTTCTGGCTGAAAGAAATTGTTTTATTTTGTGGCCGTGATCCAGAGTGAAATCATTGTTCGAAGCATACTTTTTTAGGTAGCAAAATTGATTAGCCTAGAACCCGTATCAAGGGATTCGCTTCGATAGATAAAGATTGTTGTTGGGCAAGGCTCGTTGGGCACGACGCACTTGCTGAAACTCATCCTTGGATGGATTTTTGGATTCTGGAAGATCACATAATAAAGAAAAGAATAAAAATAAGGAGCAGGACTTAGGAAAGTCAATTCTTAAGCTTGTCGCAGAGCGTCATCCGTCACAAGTAGGTAGGACACAAACTTTAAGTGTTCTTAACGACAAAACAAAGAACCACGCTGAACTCGGAAGCCGATTATCTATTCGTCGTAACTTCTGGTTATCGCTTGTGTGAACGTTGTGTTCTGTATAGTTCGGTAAACCGGCGAAGCAGCAAGAGACATTCCTCTTCCTTTCAATATATACTACAGACCATAAGTGAGGGATCAGCAGATGAAATTTAAAAAAAACATGCACGCTTAGTGAAACAAAACGTATACTTCTACAAAACTATATCTACGAGACAAATTAACAGTTTTCCTTATAAAATAAAATAATTTCAACATATTCTGTAGAATTTCTTATCATATTCGACTTTCGTCGAAGTATCCACCTCTGCGCTTAATGATTTCTTTACAAATACTAGGCAACCGCGATACAAGTTTCTGGAGCGTATCCATTGGTAAATTATTTCACACCCTTGTAAGTTGCTCCCAAAGCTGTTTCTGCGATTGTGGACAGCTTTCTCTCACGTTTCTATCTAATTCATCCCACAGTAATTCGATAGGTTTGAGATCGGGTGATTGTGGTGGCCAAATCATATTTATCAGCACCCCTTCCTCCTCTTTTTCATTCACGTAGTTTTTACAAAGTTGAGAAGTGTGTTTGGGACCATTATCTTGTTGTAGGTGAAAACCTTCACCGATTAACCTTAATCCAGACGAAATTGCATGTTCCTCCAAAATCGTCAGGTACCCCTCTTTTTTTTAAAATGCCTTCAATGCGGTACAAATCTCCGACACCATCAAAGGAAAAGGATCCCCAAACAAGCACAGAACGTCCCCCGTGTTTAACAGTTGGCACTACACATTCGGGTAACATCCTTTCACCCACTTGTCTTCGAACGAAAACTCGTCGATTACTACCAAACACTTGGAACTTTGACTCATCTGTCCATAACACCCGCTTTCACATTTCCATGTCCCAGTCTTGATGGTCCTGGGCCCATTGTAACCGTTTTTTACGATTTCGTAGATTCAATAATAGTTTTCGAGCTGCAATACGCCCATGTAGTCCCGCCTTTGTCAAACGTCGTTTTACAGTAGTCAGTGACACCGACTTTCGACGGCCTTCATTCAGCTCTGCTCGAAGCTGAGGAGCTGTGAGGCGCCTATTTCGTTTTGATAGTATTTTTAGGCGTAAATCCTCTTGTCTGGTAGTTACCCTTGGCCTTCCGCAACGTTTTATTGGTTGTAATGATCCACTTTGTGAATATCGTTTCACTGTTCCTTGCACCGCGTGATAAGATCAACTTATACATGTGTTCAGAACCCTTTTCCTTTACTTTATAAAAATATGTTAAAAAAAGAATATTCGTAATTGTCGCTGTTAATTTGTAAATTAGTTTTAATTTCCTTGACTTATATGTACCTTATGGTTTGATCTTGTGTCACCACAATTTCGAGATTAGAAAGAAGCCATCGTACATTTGCTATTTTATCCTTTCCTTGATCTCGAGATTGGGGTAACAGTTAGGTTAATTCCTTTGTTAGTTATATGTTTATTGTGAAATTGCCGAACAGCCATGTTAATTTATATTAATTATTTATTGGTTTATTGCTGTTCCGCCATTAATTGATAAATTTAACGTATCTTTATTATTTAATTATTGTGTCATATGTTGGACGGTCTACAAATATATATATATAAAGTGTAATTTTTTTTGGTGTAAGAGTTTCAACAACACCGCATAGCTTTCTTTTGCTATTAACTTTTGTTATACCGAGGGTTAGCTTTCTCGGAAAGTATTCATTAAATATTAGTAGAATATCTTGATTTCTTCCTTTTGTTTTGTTGGACGATTGACTAACAAACTTGTTATTTCATTGCTGAATGCAAGCTTTACTTTCTGTGTGCTTCCTCCTCACCACTTTTCTTTTCTTTTTTTTAACGGGAATCATCAGCCCGTATTAACGGCCAAGTGTTATTTTTACCCCGACGCTTCTCTCCGAAGAAGAGGACGCTGAGCTAGGTGTCCTAGCACCAACTTTGGCCGTAATTGGAAGAACACAATCCGGGCAACAGGATAAAGTCATTTCCCCTTACCTTTTTTTTATAGGGAGTGACTCGCCATAACAAACAATCTAGTCAAACTTCGTGGACTTTCATGAGTCTACAAAAAAAACCCTTGAAAAGTCTAATTTTATTTAAAAAAAAGTCGGTGAAATTAACAATCACTAAAGCTTCAACCGAGAGAAGAGATACAAGCTAGCAATATTTGGTAGAATTTACTACGACAACCCATCATAAGTAAAAAAAAGCACGAAGTTTATATCATAAATAAATCACATGATGTATTTCAACAATCTTGCTCCTTGAGATCGCACAATCAGCGTTACAATTGATCCTTTGAAAATCTCTTTTAACTCACAATTTTTTATCTCCAATCTTTTCCTCCCAGACTCTTACCCAATAATTTTTTGTTCGGTTCCTATCTCAGACATCCATGTAGTATTGTTGTTCTTATTACTGTTGTATGTATATAACCTAATCTTCAGACCTAGATACTAAAATTTCATGACTGTTTCAAACACATAGTCTTTCTGGTCTTTAATCTGAGTAACGAACTTGTTCCTTTTGCGACATTTTTCTTTTATCTTCATAAATGTATAAGTATTTTACTTATTGTTCATTTATTGTTAGTCCTTACTCTCCATGTAACAACCCAAAAATCCTTTTCAATTGTTTCTTATTTTCTGCCGTGAGACGATGTCATAGGCATATGTTAGACACTTCTGTTTATAGCTTTAACTACTGTATCAATAAAATTATAAGAAAACATATGATTTAACTATTTATATTTGAATTTATTAGGGTGAAAACTATTCATGTGGAAATCCAAGTAGCTCTTTAGAACAGTTTGGTCAATTGGGCTTTGGCTTTTTGAGAAAAAAAATTGAAATTAACATTTTTCTCTGGCGATAAAAAGGTTTGAAAGTTTGTCAGAATCGATCGGTTCTATAATATTTCTATAATTAGTATACTCCTTTAAAATTTAAACATAATCTGAATAAAGTTTGCCAATTGCTTTGTACGCGATATTTCGACAACAGTACTGGCTGCAGTTTTATTCTAATTTATTTCAGTAAAAATACTTCCTTGGTAAATTATCACTAATGTATTAATCTCGAGTAACAAAGTTTACTTATAATTTTGTTACGCAAAATATTTGAATAGTTTTCGGAGAATATAACCTATTAACTTCTGATACAGTACAAGTGTCTTGTGATTCGTTTTTAAATTTCGTAGTCTCGATATTTACTTGACTAGCTCAAATAAACTAATGAAAGGAAAACTCAATTTTCCACCCGAACAAACAAAAGTGATCCCTGATTTATTGATTTTCCACTTAAAACCTATCCGCTAACATACCATTACTTAATCATAAACATTCAATTCGACTAAGTTTCATATACCTAAGCGACGGAACGAGCTTATATTTTATTTTCGAGGTATAATTTGGTTATAGAAATTAGAGCAAAGTAATTTCAGATATTTCTTTTCACTCACTTAATAAAATATGTCACTAACCAGTATAACACCGCAGGTAATACATAGAAAGAATGATACCGGCACAAGGATGTATTTTACGTGTGTATATATATATATATACAACCATGCTCAGATGTATTAGACACCTCAGGTAAAAACCCTTATTCTCGGTATTATCCAAGTCTGACGGAAATTAACCGTAAAAATAGTTAATGGTATTTATAGAAATACGTTTTTGAATACCCTAGTTAATCCCCTATTGAAAAGAATAGGTGGAAAGGGGAAATTGTAGATTATCCTATTTTTTCACGTTGTGTCAGTTATTTGTTGAAGAAAAATGCCTAAAACACGCGAGTTGTTGGTAGGGGAACGCGCCCAAATAGTGCTACTGCATTCGCAGAAGTTATCAATAGCTGCAATTGCAAAAAAAAATATTCGCGATGTGCAGGCCGTACAACCATTAGTCGCTATCAGGAGTGTGGGTCGTTTGTTAACAGACCAAAAAGTGGCAGAAAACCATGTACCTCGATTAGAGAAGACAGAATTTTACAAAGATTGGCTCTCAGTGATAGGAAAAAATCGTCGAAACAGCTCGCCAGTGAGCTGAAACAGCGTTATCGCGTAACAGTTTCTGCGCAAACAGTGAGATAGCGTCTCCAGCGTGCTAGTTTACGAGGGTGTAAAGCGCGACGTAAACCGCTTATAACTGACGCTCATAAAAAGAAGCGGTATTTATGGGTCAAACAACATGAAAATTGGACAATCGAGAAGTGGTCGAAGATTCTTTGGTCTGATGAATCGAATATCGAGGTATGTAAGTACATCTTCATGACTAATATTCTTATCGTTGTATGCAATTCAGTCTACATGTAACATTAAACAAAATTAATCCTGTCTAAGTGCTAACTTTCTTCTTTTGCCTGGAAGCTTTGGGGACTACCTGGGACGCTATACGTTCGGCGTAGGTAAGGGGAAGCTCATGAACCACAATGTATCATTCCCACAGTAAAATTTGGAGGTGGTAGTATCATGGTTTGGGGTTGTATGTCTGCATACGGTGTTGGAGAAGTGTACCTGTGCGATGGACGGATGAATAGCCAACGCTATTTAGCCATGTTGGAGGAAGTATTAGAACCGTCTGTGCTAAAACTATTCGACCAGGATATTCCACAATACATTTTTCAGCAAGATAATGCGCCCTGCCAGAAATCGGGAGCTGTAATGCGTTGGTTCGAGGAAAACACAGTGGAGGTATTGGATTGGCCGCCACAAAGTCCCGATTTGTCGCCCATTGAAAATTTGTGGCGTATCTTAAAAACTAAGATCACGGAACATAAATGTCTGTCAAAAGTAGAATTATCAACAAAAATTCGCGAAATATGGGCTTCAATACCACCGGCAGAGTGTTACTATTTAGTAGCAAGTATGCCTCGACGAGTGCGAGCTGTCATTAAGGCCAAGGGCGGAACGACAAAATATTGATAAATTGTACTATATTACTAAATAACACTTTGTACATAATTCTCACAACAGTTTTATTTTCCTCACCTCTCTTTTGACTAAACTATATAAACTATATATGTATGTTTGTACATAAATTCGTAAGGTGTCTAATACATTTGAGCATGGCTGTATATATATATACACGTAAAATACATCCTTGTGCAAGTATCATTCTTTCTATGTATATATACGGGAGCCGTTTATATTTCAGGAATAGCAAACAAAATAAAATTTTTTATTATCGAAAATTGTTTAATTGCTTTTCAAAATATTCTGAATAGTTCTGAATGCCTGAACTGCCTGTTCCGGCGTAGAAAACCGTTGACCACAGGGTGCTAAATCAGGGTTGTACGGCGGATGACTCATCAATTCAATGTTCTGCCCGGTTAAATATTCAATTGTTTGAACAGACCTGTGAGAGCTCGCATTATCATGGTGGAGAATGATCTGTCGTTTTCGGTTTGTTTTCCTTATTTCTTCAATTATTCAATTTCTGCATTAGTGTTTTCTCACACAACAACATTTGTGGGACGACCTTCACAAAATTCATCGTCTAAAGAACGTCGTCCAAATTTGAATTCACTATACCAATGATATGGTGCTTCATCACTTGAGCTCGTCGATGCATTTTTGTTGAGGAAATTCACGCCGAAAGTTATGAAAAATAATTGCACGAAAATGTTCGCGAGTTAATTCCATTTTTTCGCTGACATAAAATTGTCAAGTGTTACTGTCAACAATAGAAATAGCGGCCGAATAATAAAACTGTCGTTGTCAAAAATGACAAACTTCACGATGCATAAGATCGGAGGCAACACTAACAATGTTGCCAGTTCCCGAAATATAAACGACTACCCTCGTACACACACACACACACACACACAAATATATACATATATACAATTACATTGAACAGTAATACTTTTTTAGTTAGGGTTTTTTCGCCGACATTTCAAAATATGAACCATACTTCGAAAAATGCATAAAAAACGATATTTTCTTATTTATTAGATCCATTAAAAACTTTATAAAAAAAAACATTACGTTTTCTTATAACAAACAAATCTACATAAGTAGCCTATTTTAAATTATACATTTCTCATAACACATTTCAGTTAATTTTTAATGACTGAAAATGATAATAATAAATACTACATATCAACATATAAAGGTTGAAATTAAAAAGTCTAGGTATTTTTGTTCTATATTGATAAGTTTATTAAATGTAAGTGATGTACGGAGACGGACCCCCCCCCCCCCCGGAGGGTTTAATTATAATATTTAGATATTATTCTAAAAGAATATTCTTTTATGAAAACGTATATTATTAAGAGTGTGGGAGGATACTAGTTAATGCTCCCCAATATTGCATTATTCATTCAAATAAAAATGCTCTTTAACAAATGGCGATCCCAAATGAAAGAAATTATAAAATGTATGTTAAAAAGTGCATTACAATTATGTTTATGGTATAAAATTTAAGGTGTTATTCCTTGGACTATTTTAATATTTTTTGGCCTGGTATGAGTTTCGGAAAGACACTTTGTTTCGAAGCTATAGGGCGATAAAGATTTTCGAAAAGGAAACAATATTTGATTACATACCACTACAAACAAAAATTCTTAATAAACAGAAACTGCAGAAAATGACTACCGCTAGCGAGAATGCATGAAGATAACAAATAAATATGGAAACATAAACAACAATGTATGAAATTTACTGTTAAAGTAATGACATTTTCGATAGCAAATAATTATTAATTAATTATAAGTGCCTTATACTGGAAGTGACTAATATAGCAAGAATTATTACTATTCCTACATTTTCTTCCAACGGCTCCTTTCCAACTTTTTCTGAAAAATATTGTCAGTCAACGCTTTGCAAATCAGGTGGTAGATGATCCTTTAACTGAAAGGCAGATAAGTACGTCGTTGGCGGTACATCATTAATTGTTAGTAGGCAGGATCTACTTGGTACATCCTTATTAATAGATGCTTAAACGTTCTTTATATACGAAATTGTTTATTTTTTGGAATATATATGAAGTTCAACATATCCGGCAAGTTGACTTAAATTCGCTCAAATGTGACTTGAAATAAATTTCATGCATACAAAAAATTGTAGCACAAATAAATACTTCTTTGAAAACTGACTTGTGTTGAAGAATTTTCGTTATTACGCAAACAAAATGAGCTAAAATGATTAGACTGAGCAATAGAGAACAAAGACTGGACGTTGGAAAAATCAGAAAAAGTTTCTTTGCCGACATGTCTAAATTTAGAAAATTCAGCTAAAAACGAATACTTGACTCATTTGCTGCATCCACAGAAAAACATTTTCTGACAGATTCGTGGGTGATTTAATAAAAATAGACACGAAGGATTGCAATGCTAAAATTGTTACTATACAAACAAAATATGTAAAACAACGGAGATCAGCAAAGGAACAAATACTTGAATAATGCAATGGCATCCATGGAAAAGGGTAGCAAGTCTCTGTGGTTGTTTTGCAAGTATATTCGCTGAAACAGAAGTACTACTAAAAAATGGATAGCGTTACTAATTCCATTTTATCCGGAGTACGATCAGTCGAAGACAATCCTGGGTTGCACATCGAAAATGACCTCGACCAAATATCCAAGATATGCCCTGAATATTTGTACAAGAAACAAAATAAGTACGAAAGATTTTTATTATGCTTTCTCCATGTTCTAACCTATATCCCACGGAACTTCTGAGAAGATCGACGGGTGCGAAAATATACAGTGACACTTTAGCGAACGTTTTGGGAACAACTACAAAATTGACAAAAGATAGAATCACTAATACTAGCAAAATTATTGTAAATAGTATTGAAATTATGCGAGGTAGTGAGAGAAGATATGATGGCTGTATAGAAGACTTGAAAATTTAAATAAATATTCTTTATATAAAAGATAAGATGTAGGATTACAAAATAAAATTTTAATTTTATAGTACGTATTTAACTTGTTTAGTTTGATTTTGAGGGTAAGTACTTATTGTCGGTATAAATATACATCTATTATGTATAATTCTGGCGTATTCAGGTTTTTTATACTACTAATTTGAAGCTCACGACTAACGTACAATTTATTATATTAGATAAAAAAACAACTAAAAATTTAGACAACTTTTTTCTTGACATTATTCTTTTTTGATTGGTAGAATCTTTATTAATCAAAATTAACGCGCAGAAATAGTTGCTGTTTAGGTCCAGTTCTCATGTTCCTTAATTTCGGAAATACTTCACAATATGGTCATGTACTACATGTGAACAGTTTGTTTAAAACAGATCAGGCTGTTTAGACCTTAACTGTTTAAGTTTAAGTTTTTAGGCAAAAGAGACAATTAAAATTTTCTTCGCTTTATGAAAGTGAAGAAATTGTGGTATTGAAAAAACGCAAGCTTCTATTATAATTTACTTCATATTATTCACGCGAAAAAATCACATTTGCCGAATTAAATGGGAAGATCTGCACATGCAAAAGAAAAACAGTATTTCCTATAATAATGAACGCGAATTTCTCTGTATTATTATTGTTGCTTCGGTCTTACACTAAAAACTTTTTAAACGACATTTGCTTTACTTAAAATATAAGAAACAATTTTATCAAAATATTCGACACAATTATACTGCACTCATTAAAAGGATGAAATTTAAAGGAAGTGTGATATGTATTTAATATTAATTTAACAAAAGCAGTTATGTTTCATTTCTATAGAAAAAATCCGAAATTAATTGGGATGAAACATTTTTCTTCGAAAAGTAATTCATATGAAACTCATTTAAGACAGTAAGTTGAAATTCAAAAGTAAAATGCCTAATTAAATTCCCCATGGCAAACTTTGCCAGTTAACAAAAATTAACACTAACAACGTTTAAATGTACTTCATTCTGTAACAAAAAAAAAATAAGTACAAAAACGAGGACGCAGCAAAAATGCGGTAATGAAAAAAGTTTAATATCTCGTGCGAATTTTACTGGACCATAAGTAAAACGAAAGCGTTGAAGGGGGATGAACGGTTGGCTGATGGGAAGCAGAACAATATTCTTATGAATTTATATGCAAACTTGCAAAGTCGAAGGAACGGGCGATAAAGGTAACCAGAAGAAAAGGGGAAAGGAGAGGAACAAAATAATTAACCGCTTTATATTAAAATTACTTTTTAATCCAAAGTCATAAATAAAAGATTGTATTCAAATAAACGTGAAATTCAATTATTTTAGATGAGACCTGACGAATTTCGTAATTCGCAGTTTTTGCGCTCCAGAGAAGAATGCCACTGACACAAAGCGAAACAATAATAGGGCCAGAAAATGTTGAAGTAGGTGGTGTAAGAAAACGAGTGGTCCAAGTAAAATTGATAATCCAAATTAAGCTATTTCAACGATTGTGAAATACGACATTTACATTTTTGTTTTTTAAAATGTATTGTAAGATAATAATAGATATAATCGTATTGTCAAGATACGCTCTGTGGTATGATACAAATAATTTTTATTTAACATATTTATTTATTGAGTACTATCAAATAAACCAGAAAAAAAGTATTCGAAGTTGTGGTGGCTTCCCTTCACAAAAGTCTTGAGGCACACACGTTTAATGGGAAATTGTTCATTGCATGGATAAGGGGTTTCTTCATAGCACTCTACTTCATGTTTCTTCCTAATTGTGATCATTCCTTGTAACTTGAGACATTCGACACCTTGCATACTCTGCCAAATGCTTCCTATATTTCTACGTTCCACTTGTTTCAGGGTTTTTATATTATGTATTTTTAATTTTTCTAACTTCACAAAATCTCTTGACCAGCCCTGCTTCTTTCATACTTTGTAAATAACTCAGCTATTTTACTGATTTTCTGTTCTATTCTTGTTTTGATAGGTAATATTTTCCTTTCTATATACTTCACATTGGATTTTATTCTTTCTAGGTTTTCTTTTACGTTTCTTAAAAACGTCTTAGCTGTATTTACAAGATGCTTTCTGTACTTGTTTTTTGTCCATCTGTGATTCGCTACCATACTTCTGAAACAAAATTTATTAGTAATAAGTTGTACGATTATGAAAAATACACATAGTGTTCTGTAGTAAGTTATGCGGTGAGTAAATTTCGGTTCGGAATTTCTGAGAAGTATTTTCCTAATAGCTCAAGAATGAAGTCAGGAATTGTAGAGATTCGTAGTCGTTGTGTAGAGTGGAGTTTCTAGTGTGCCACGGTGCCCCTGTCATAAAGTGTTTTAATTTGCATAGCCAGAATCCTCTTGATGTGTGACTTCGCAGCATATCCCAGGCGGAAGCTGCATACATCATGGTTGGTCTGATGGCGGTCTTGTATACCATCGTCTTCAACTTCAGGTTTAATTTGCTTGCGTGGTGCAAAACTGGATATATCTTTACCATAGCTGCTGTTCCTTTGTTGGTCATGTTTATCGTGTGGTGTTTCCAGGTCAATTTCTTGTCTATGGTAACCCTCAGGCATGTTATCTTCTCTTCCCATGAGATGGTCACGTTGTTTATCTGCAGTTCTGGAATCTGGGATTTCTTCTTAGACCTACAGAAACACATAGCAGAACTCTTTTCACGGTTCAGGTGAGTCTAGTCTGCCATCCTGGTTGCCCATCGCTCGTTTCTGTGGTCCTTTAGTTTACACCTGATATGGACCGACAAACGAACTAGTTTAACAATTTGTCTTATTAACAATTTACCTAATTCATACTTTGACTTATTTTCTCAGATGTTCGTTTTCTCTAAGAAAATTCTCTTTATTAATGCTCTAAATAATTTTCCTATTTTGTTTGTTTTCATATTTAACTTTTCAAAACTCTACTTTTTTATACTTCATCCGTTAGCATATTAAATTCATTCTCCGAATACATGTACTATATAATTTTAAATATTGTTTGTATTTTTTCTACGATTTATCTGTCAAGTATATTGACTGCTCAAAACAATTAATGGATATTCTTCATAACCGATAATAAAGATAAATGTCAGTTAATATAAAACCTTACTAAACTACTAGTTACAACCTTTCTAAACAAGAAAACGAATACACGTGTCTTAACTTAGATACGCATGCGTTAAAGCTTGTAAGATATCTTGTTATTATTCTAGGCTGATTTCAATTAAACAAAAGCATAGCCTTCGGCGGTTTGGCTCGCCGATAAAAGTTTTGCCATATTTGTGGTTGGATCTCTTCCCTAGAACATTATATGTTGAGCCTTGGTCCATCTACCTATTTCTTCCCGGATAATGCACTTAGGTATTGCCGGTACAGGTTCTGGTGCAATATATAGCGAGACTGATTTCTCTCTAGCAAGCTTATTACCCATTTCATTTCCTGTAATCCCCGTGAGTTTCGTTCTATACCTTGAAATGTGGTTTGATGGTAGTTTTGATGTTATGTTTCAGGATTCTTCTTGTACATATAGTAACCGGATTTAGGGAAATAGTGTAAATGTTTTGAAAAATTGTGGACGGTCGTGAATTGAGATGCTGGTTTATAAGGCAATGTATATCTTCCTTGGAATGATTGTTATTGACTGGCAACTATCCGGAACTAACAAAATCCAAGTTTCAGTGCAGTGCCGTCAAAATAGCAGCATTGGTCATGTGCCTTGCAAATTTTGACGAACCAAAGGAGAGTCAAATGGAAATGCTAGGGATGCGGTTCTAGCTTGTAAACTGAGAGATAACGATCGTGGAAGTCTACAAGCTAGGGTAATATAGAATATATTAGAACGAATTCATTGCTTTGGAAAATAAATATTTTTAATTTCTACCATATTATATTGACATAACATATTGCCGCCAAAATGCGGAATATCCAAACTAGATGAAGGTATTTTTAATTTGCAGTTACCATAATATGACTGCCTAACGTGACATCAATTGAATGTTAACGTGCTGTTTCTAGCGAATAAAATTCGATTAAATATACAGCCAATCTAAATTAAGTATGATCACAAATAAATTACATGAAAATACTTAATATCGATCGAGGAATTCAAAATATCTACTTAAAATTACTATCACAAAGTGATATTGTGGCCCTCATGTCTCTTCACAATTTCTTTGCTTCTTTGCATATACTCTCTCTTTTAGCTTCTATGTAATGGTCCTGTTTCATCAGTTTTACCCGTTAGTTTCAAAAATTCCAGTTCATTTAACTGATAAGATCATTTCTCTTCCTCTACAATGTTGAATCGTCTTTGTATGTTCATTTGTAGATGACCCGACTCAACCGGTTCTTCCATGAAGTACTCCACGACCTCAAATTGACTGAGTAACGTTAAATACAAGAGACGAGACATAACGGATGGTGCTCCAAGGGAAAAATTAACTGCGCGTCCATGCATCTTTCAGCATGTTACGTTAACTCAGGTGTCTTGAGAGCACTAGTTCTTGTTCTCACACAAAAGTTGTGATCGTCTAAAGAGTAAAATGATTACTACTTCCTTTCTTTACTACAAAAATAATATTGGGTAGAATGACAAAATAGGAATAATTATATAGAGTAATATACAGCTCAAAATAATATAAAGAATATATCACACCTAAATAATTCATGGCTTGGGATACCAATCACTGCAAAACACAATCCGAGACATTTTATTTACATTTGTAAACTTATTAATAAATGAAATATTGAGTCTCTCCCAAAATCTAACTTAAATCAATTATTATCGTATTACCTTAACTAATTATATTGTGATGAATAAAATTAAATAAAAAAATGACGTTCCAGGTAGATAGACAAAAAGCTTAGTCATAAAAAATCATACTATATGGCATTATTTACTGTAAAAGATGAAGTTAAAACTACCTTCCTTCATGATACCAGTGTAAACATAATTGTATTTCAGCGTAATTGTAAAAACTTCGTTTATATAATACAGCTATTTTTTTTCTAAGGCGCTTTCTTCAGCGCATTCTTTCTTTTTCGAAAAAGGGCACATCAAAAAAAAATAAACGTTTATGGAAATAAAAGGTAAAAGTTCTCTCCAGGAAAACATTTTCTATTGCGTTGCGTCGCTGGTGGTTTTAGAGACTTCTGCGGGTACATTAAGAAAATGTTAATAATACGGTTAAGTTCTCATTATTTAGTAACGATGCTTTTACCGCGCGTCTAAAGCGAATGTCTCAAACACCTGCTGCTCTCTGACAACTTGACAGGATTCTCTTTATTTTTTTCTGTTGCTTTGGCGTTATAACGGAGAGCAAAAACGTCATATATATATATGTACATATTGTTTCCTCTTCGCTTTTCAATAAAAATAGATGACCTTTCTGTCATTTTATCTGAAGTGGGTGGTTTTCGAAAATGCATCATACAGGATGAAGTAATTTAATGCAATTTTCGTACTAAAATTTTAATGTAATGACTAGCAATAAATTACGTTATGAAAACAGATCTAATAGTTATACTGCGCAGTTAGGTTTTGATAATAATTACATAGAAATATATAATTTTGCGTTGGAACAGGACACGAATCTACATCTACCGTTTGCTAGAGGGCTGTCTCCCAATTAGGTCACCAAGCAGTACAGTTTCGAGTCTCTTAATATGCCATAAATTACATTACAGATCTATTAACTATACCGCGTAGTCAAGTTCACAATTAAAGTTTTCTATAGGCAGCTGTCAGTATCTCTCCGATTTAAAAAAAAGTATCGAAGTTTCATTGTTATTAGACAGTTAGTCTTTGAGCACCTCCCAAGAAATTTAAAGTGTCACAATCAGCTGGGAAACTCATGGCAACGGTATTTTGGGACTCGGAAGGAATATTGTTGATTGATTATAAAGATAAAGGTGTTTCTATAACCGGAGAATATTACGCTTCAATATTAGAGCGACTAAAAGAAGCCATTAAAGAGAAAAGACGGGGAAAATTGACAAAAGGTGTTCTGCTTTTGCACGACAACGCGCCCGTCCACAAGAGCCGCGTTGCGTTAGCTGCCCTGCATAAGGTGGGCTTCGAAATTGTGAATCACCCACCCTACAGCCCAGACCTGGCCCCGAGTGATTATTACCTGTTTCCGAAAATGAAAAAAGAGCTGCGGGGTAAAAAATTTACTGCCGATGATGAAGTCAAGGAGGCAGTTTCGGCGTATTTTGCAGATAAAGAGAAATCATATTTTTATGAGGGTATAAATAAATTAATTGAAAGATGTGAAAAATGTATCCGCCTTGCAGGTGAATATATTGAAAATGAAAAATAATTTGGTTTTTTTATTTCCACCCCTTGTCCCCCATTCCCCGAATATAAAAACGCTCCCTCGTAAGTTTCTAAATAGGAGATTGGAAAAAGGCATTAGGTTTATGCAATGAATTATTGTATGCAAGATGTTTGCCAGCAGTTTTCTAATCCTGAATTCACATATGAACAGCTCGAAGCCTGGTTTGTGCTTGCACTAACGAATTTTTTATTACGAGGATAGAAATTCATAAATCAAGAAACGGAGTACTCAGAAAGATAACTACAGATTGCATTGAACATTTTCAGCATCATTAAAAAACTCACTCCAGGTATATAAAACTGTCACAAGATGTTCAATTATCAGTGGGAACGTGCGGCGTTATTCTTTAAAAAAAACCCAAAGTTATGAATATATATCCATATGAAATTTGAGTTATCTAAGAACTCGATCGCGTTGGTTATGATGAAAGAGCTGATGGAGATAGAGAATAATTACCTTTCAGAATATTTAAGCAAATAAATTGAATAAAATTGGAAGAATAAAGGAATTCTTCCAATTTTCAAGCCAATACATTTTTGAATTTGTGTTTTCCCCGTCTCTGAGATTCTTAAGGATTTCAGCCAATGGGATATCCTTCTCCTCTAATAGGCATCTGGTTCGTTTATATTGATATATACATATATATATATATTGGGTCTGGGAAAAAGTTCGTGGCGTTTTTTCAGTAAAATTCAACTGGTCCCCGCATGGCGCGTGGACGAATTCATTTAAACCGAATATGCTCCATTATTATCGACAATGTTTCGCCATTTTTTTGGTAGATCCATGATCCCATCGGTGAAAAACTTCTGTGGTTTCTGGTCGAAAAACTGAATCAAGTAGTTTTCACAGGCTTCTTTTGAAACCAACTTAATTCCATTGAGAGAGTTCTGCAGAGATCGAAACAGATGATAGTCAGAGGGTGCTATATCCGGACTGTAAGGTGGGTGCATCGAAACTTCCCAACCAAACTCTCTCAATTTTTGACGGGTCATCAAAGAAGTGTGTGGTCGGGCGTTGTCATGATGGAAGACAACACCTTTCCTATTAATCAATTCGGGCCGTTTTCTTTCAATCGCCTGGCGTAATCTCTCTAGTTGTGCACAGTAGAGTTGAGAATCAATCGTCTGACCAGTTGGAAGTAGCTCGTAGTGGACGATTCCCCTCCAGTCCCACCATACACACAGCATCACTTTTTTTGGCGTCAATGTTGGCTTAGCGAACGCTTGTGACGGCTCACCATCCTTTATCCACGATCTTTTACGCTTCCGATTATCGTACGTAATCCATTTTTCATCTCCGGTTATTAAACGTTTCAGAAACGGCTCGATTTCATTCCGTTTCAGCAGCGCATCGCAGATGTTAATTCGGTCCATCATGTTTTTCACGCTCAACTCATGAGGAACCCATACGTCAAGCTTTTTTTTGTAACCAGCTTTGTGTAAATGGTTCAAAACAGTTTTGTGGTCAATGCCTAGCTCCATGCCAATATCGACACTGCTGATATGCTTATCTTGTTGGACTTTTTCAAGAATTTCATCAGATTTTTCAGTGATTGGACGACCGGAGCGTGACTCATCTTTCACATTGAAATTTCCAGAACGAAAGCGAGCGAACCATTTCCGCGCAACAGATTTCGATAAAGTACCTTCACCGTACACAGCACAAATTTTATCACAAGCCTGCGCAGCGTTCTTCCCCTTATTCCATTATTGCAGAATATAGCGAAATTTCTCATTATTCTTCTCCATTTTCAAGTGCGAATAACTTTCCAACCACTGCACCGATTACAATGTTTCTACGCTCAAACTAACGTTCGGAAGGTCATCTAAAAAACGAGCCGTCGGTGGTGTCGCTGTGACTTGTTGTTCTTTAGTTATCGGCAACCAATGCCATCTATCGGGAAAAACGCCACGAACTTTTTCCCAGACCCAATATATATATATATATATATATATACAGCTTGATTTGTAAATATAGTTTTAAAATTATATTTAATATGTTTTACTTTGTTTCTTATAAATGGTAAATTTCAGTTTTTATTATATTTAGCTTTTAGTATTTGTTACATAATACATTTGTTTATTTTTATAAGGCTTAAATAACCTTCACCAAGAAATAAAAAAATTTGGATTTGAAACCCATATACGCACAATTAATTTTTAGCATAACTCGTATTAAGTCAATTAAATACATGTTTTTACTTAAATATTATGTTTCTTTTTATATACTGAACATATATAAACGCCCATGGCATGCGTTAAATGTATTTTGAGAAAATTTAAACCACGTAATTATTTCACATTTTCAAACATATTTCTCTTACCCTTCCCAGTAAACTTGTATTGGTGTAATTACTAATAAATGTTATGCTAGTATATATACATGCATTTTAATTAGTTAATTAATCTTCGCTACTTAATTTTCATTGTCTCCGCACCACAATAGTTCTATAAATCGCATGTGTTGTTCATGAGAGTAAACATCTCTTATTTATTTAGTTTAATATATCTTTACCTTTACCCACTATATTTCCCATTATTGTCGAGGTAAAATTGTAAGTATGCTTCATGCCTTTATGTAGATGATGAATAGGCGGCAATGTTGCTTTATTTATACAAACAGTAGTAAAACAAAAGTTCTTTGCGAACATGTAACACATTTACGCCCGGAGACAGAAATACCTGAATACGTTTTTTTTGTATATATACCCATTATACATTCACATAAACGGTAAAAATAAACAAAGTCCTTATTGAGAAGAGAGTATATTATGTAGTTAAAACTTTTATTATTTTTAAATTACTGCGTTAAATTTAGTAAAAGCAAAATAACTCTTACCATTAGTGACATTGAAAAAATATAAGATATAAGATCAAAATATAACCATTTTGCATATTAAAAAAGGTATTAAACACACTATGATCACTTAATAAACTCTACAGAAAAAATTAAAAGATTTTCACTTCACTCAAAAGTATTTTTGATATTTGCAAATTTAATCACTTAAGGTTGATATATAACCCCTTTCCACATTAATTTTCGTATTCTGTATACGTATTTCGACAATTAAGTTGTCATCATCAGCAAATAATGAAACAGTGTCGCACTTGGAAAACTACGGAAAAAAGCATACTGTACACAATGTGCGTTTTGACTTTTGACGGTGCAGATTGTGTACGGGATTTGATTCGTGCGGGTTTATGTCATAATTTTCTAGGTGCGATACTGTTCAACTATCTGCTGATGATGACAACTTAGTTGTCGAAATACGTATACAGAATACGAAAATTAATATAGAAAGGGTTTACATATCAACTTCAAGTGTTTAAGTTAATCAAGCACAGGCTTCATCTAAATTACCTACATATTTTCAAATATTATTCATAAACATAAGGTTAATTTATGAAACACATAGTACTTATCTTTTAAGGTCTTTATTATAAAAACTTTGATATCGAGTATAACAAGTCTCAACAACAAGTCTCTTTTAATAGTTACAGTAGTCAAATCGATGCAAATGGAGGTTAACTAAAGGTATTTTTGTTTCTCACAACCGAAATTGCTACAAAGGATGCATGTAATTTTATACAAACAGAATTAAATTTGTGTTTCTCTACACTGATTTTGGTATTGTTTAAAAACACTTCTAACGAACTATTTATTGGATAGTATCAGACAGAACACTATAATAAATAGATTTGGTTAGTCGTGCTCCCGATATGGGTGAGCCGTCATATAGAGAAGGTCGCCCGTACGTACATCGTTTGTCAGCTGACAGATTGCAATCGATACGAGTGGATATACGCAATTGCGTCGAACACAGTTGCATACTAAGCTAAAGCTATATTATGAAACATGTGCAACAAGTAAGTAAGACAAGGGTGAGTAAGTAGATAAATATATCATAATTTATAAAACAAGCACGCTACTATGTATGTCCGATACTATGGCATGATCTACTTCAAATCGATTGTGGACCGTATACTGGCAGATATGGTCCGTCCTTTTCAGGTAAATACGACTATTCAGCACTAACAATAACATCTTCATAACCAATTTATTGGAAGAGAAATGGTCGATTGTCAACACATGTTGAAGAAAAATATAAAGTGTTAAAATTCAATAGTTTACACATCTAAAAAAAAAAATAAAGTACATAATATAAAAAAATATGAATTCCTAAATATTATTATTATATGTTTCCATCAAAGAAGAATGGGCCGTAAACAGATGATCTGAATATCGCACAAAACACATTGATTTTAGGCGAATCTCGTACATGTTCAATGGCTGAATGCGGATTCTGTAGACCCCAAAATCGAACATTGTGTTTGTTTACCAGAGTACTAACATGGAAAGTTGCTTTATCACTGAACATGATGTGTTGTGCGAAAGTGTTATTATTGTCAATAGCATCATGAATCTCGTTGCAAAATGCCAGACGTTTCCGTTTGTCATCAGGACGCAGAACTTGTAACAACTGTAACTGACACGGCTTCATAACCAACCGACGTCTCAAAACACGCCAAATTGTTGTCGTAGGCAGTTGTGACTCCCGACTAGCACAACGAGTCGATTTTGAAGGATTACGTTGGAAAGCAGTTTGAATTCGTACAACATTTTCTTCAGAAACACGAGGGCGGCCAGGACTCTTTCCTCTACATACACATCTGTATCTACAAACTGTCGATACCATCTGCGAATGTTCCACCCATTCGGAGGATCAATTTGGTAGTTCAACCTGAAACGTCTTTGCACTGTAATCCCGGAATTTCACTTCGCAAACTCGAGAACACAAAATGATTTCTGCTGCGGAGTAGCCATTTTAAACATATTACGGTTACCTAGATAAACAGAAGACAACTGACATCTAGCGGCTATTAAATAAACTAGACTATGTATTCGTTTCTCCAATAGCCGAGCCGTGGTGCAGCGATCGACAGTTTGGAGAAAATAATACTTTGTAGTACGTATATTCATTTCGAAACACGCTGTATATCCATTATTAGTTGAGAAATTTTCCGACATACATATATAAATGATAAGTAAATAAATTTTCATGTTTTAAACCGCATCATCCGCAACTGATAGGTTTCAGTTGTTTACCGACCATCACTTCACTTATAAATAAACTATTAAGTAAAATCGGTGTTCAATAAATCTCAATAATAATCCCAGTCCGACTGCGTGTATAATGCAGGAACGTCTTTAAATCCTAAGGGAGTCGTAAGCCGCACAGAAGCGGCTCTGGCCACAGATTAACAGAGCTTATACCTTGCATAATTCATACTTTGTGGTTCGGTCCGTATTGTCACCTTTCACCTACGTCATTCAATCATCTGCAGTGAGAAATTAAAGGCTCTGTCTGTTCGTTACAGTCTTAATCCGACTGTTTTAAATCGGACACATTATTCGTTCGGTTCCTGCCCAAGTCTATTCCGTTTGGTAGTCTTAATGATTTGTTGGAATAGGAACGTACTAAAAACTTTTGAACTGTACTATGTAGAAGAAAATTGATCAATTATCGTGATGGCTTCGACATTATACACGTTTCCATCATCACCTCTTATTAAAGTTTAGTCAAAATAGAAAAATTTCAAATACTAAACACATCTATGATACAGTGTGATTAATTCAAATCTCGAAAAAGCTGAAACAATTTTTGTTTGAATTTGAACAATCGCGGACAATTCTTAATCTTAAACCAAGAAAAAGCAAATTTTAATTTAGCACCAGTTCATCACTACAGTAAAAATATTTATTCCATTAGATAACTAATGTATGTAGAATAGGAGAATTTGTTATTAACAAATGTTAAATGTTCCACATATACATATGCAGCATGTAATGTAGTAAGAAGAATATAATTTTTTCTTTTTCATATATTTCGTACCTGATCTCT
This sequence comes from Dermolepida albohirtum, assembly GCA_031893035.1. NCBI lineage: Eukaryota > Metazoa > Arthropoda > Insecta > Coleoptera > Scarabaeidae > Dermolepida > Dermolepida albohirtum. The sequence goes on from JAVIWB010000620.1 coordinate 1,421,505, forward strand.
ATCTACTACTTGGCAGTAGCATTAAAGAATTCACATTCTTAAGTTTGTTCCAATTTTAGTCCATTACCCTGGAACGCACAGAGACGAATTCACGTCACTCTTCGTTTTTGAAAATAATTATTACAGAGCTATCGACAACATACTAAGGGTAACGAAATCGAAAATTATTTCAAATATTTAATTAATTGATAAAAAAATTTAAACCAGATAGACGAGAGGTCTTGGTATTATTTAATATTTGACACCCAAGAACACATTTCAAAATTCTTAAAGACAAGACTAAATTCTTTTGGATGTGAAAATCTTTAATTGTTTGGAAAATAAAATATACGCCGCCAGTATTTGGAAATAAGCTATGCAACGGCTTAGAGAGCTAGAAGTTCTGATGCGGTAACATACACTTGACTTTGAAACCATTTGACAACTTTAACACAAGTATTTAATACAAGTTCAAGTGAAATTGAACAATTTTTACATTTATGGGCCATGCATCGAGAATATAGACAAACTTATCAAATGATATACACTCTGCCAAGAGATTCAAAATTATTATCGTTAATGAAATGGAAGAAATCATGCAAATGCAAAAAAGCACTAAATAGTATGAAAAATTAGTTCGAAGAAAATTTATTAAGAGAAAACAAGGAGATAATAAGAGCAGTGATAGTAATGGTGAATATAAATTGAATTTTTCTAATATATAATGCAATAGAAAAGAAAACTAGTATTACAAATAATAGCAGAAACAGAAAAAACAATAATGTTACTACTACAGACTAACTAGCAAAAAATTGATAATGTGAACATACATACACATACTACACCAGCATATGAAATATAATGTTCAAGCTAATAGATATTATTTCGATAAGTAAAAATCGGTTTTTAAACACTTAATATACTACGACTTTACTAAAAAATCCGAAATTTCATATGCACCAATTGAATGCATAAATTGAGGAAACCTAAACTTCATAACAATTATTATACGAAACACTAGCATTATCATATTGAATTACTATGTTATAGATCCGAATTCAATCATTTAATATGGTCTAGCATATGGAAATGAAACTATGCTATATACAATACCGACCAATTACGACACGAGGGATATGTAGTGTAACTAAAATAAAATAATTATTTACTAGATTCTTGTATTACCAGAATGTTCTATATGATTACTCACAGATCATACCATGTCAGTCAACAATTCTCGTTGGTATGGAGAATTCAAACGTGGACGGATTACTTAGCGACGATCTAAGAGCAGGTTCACCAAAAACGGTAGTCACCCAGGAGAACGTCGATGCTGCGCGCAAGATCATCAACGAAGATTGACATGTGACATAAGTATCGTCAAATTAAAGCATTATTGGGAATTTTAAAGACCTCAATTCAAAAAATTTTGCATAAAGAATTGTGTATAAAAAAATTAATTTTCCATTGGATAACGCATCTGTTGATCGAAGAACAGTAAACACCTAAGGTGAATTGGTGTCAAAAGAACTCTAGATTGCTTCAACGCTGAAAACTCTAAAAACGTGTACGATATTATCAATGGTGATGAATCTTGGATTTACTCATACGAGCCAGAAAATGAACGCCAATCGCCTGTCTCCAAAAAGATGGTCGCGACAATTGTCTAGAAAGCAGGTCATGTAGTAACAATTCCTGTACATGATCAAAGAACTGTTACAGCCGATTGGTATACAAGCATTTGTTTGCCGCCAGTCATCACCAAGCGACGAATCATCTTCCACCAAGACAATGCAAGTACGCACACAGCACGCCTAACAATTTTTAACACAACGATACGTCGGATTTTTGGATCATCCTGCGTACAGTTCGCACTTAAGTCCCAGCGATTTCTTTACCTTTCTGAAAATCGAGAAAGGACTGCGTGGCCAAAGGTTTCAGTAGTCAGAAGGAGTAGTCTATACTTTCAAAAACGTTTGTTAGTGCACCAACAAACGAGTGGAAGAACTGCTTCCAGATTTGGTTCGAGCGCATGCAAAAGTGCATTAATCTTCGTGGAGAATACTTCGAAAAAAAATAAAGTCATTAAAGATATTTATTGTTTTATTCCAGTTTTATATGCAAAACATGAAAGACAACCCACATACGTGGGAAGTGAATCTTCGCATACGCGAATTGTCTGAATGTGTTCGCAAAGGATGTGCTTTTCACTGATAGTGAAACAAATGAAGTGTTCGCATCGTGTGGCTCCTACCACAATGGAGAGTTTCTAAGAGACAGGATTCACTAACGTTATCCAAAACAGATAGAAAAGGCATCTATCGACTGTTCGCGGGAACTGCGTTATTAAATCGAACGGAAATGTCGAAAGATTTCGCCAACGAATTAGCCCAGCATCATAGAAATATTATATCTGTACGAATGGTGTGGTTGCTTGTAAAAGGTGTGGAATACGAAAGAGATAATCTCCAATGTGCCAGAAAATATAAAAATTGAATATAAAGATACGTAGTAATATGTTCTTATAAAGCGAGTAAATACAGAAATTCAAAATTAAAATTTATATTCCTTTAAAAAGGCAATTGATTTTTATGTAATTAGTCATACTTTCGGCCGTTTTCCGGCGCTGAATGCATACAACTACAGAGAAGCATGCACTCAGATTCTATTATTTCTTCACTAAAACACGATGAGGACATTATTGTCTGCGAATGCATGTCGGCGACCTGTGTCAGAGAACTCTTTATATGCACTGATCGAATGAATAGTTTTAACTAAATAGATATGCTGGAAAGCATGTTAGAACAGCCAGAACTTAAATACTTTCTGGGAATACACCTATACATTATTTTCAATAGTATGATGTCCTATATTATAAATCACGACAAGAATGACGTGGTTCTAGGAAAATAATTTTCAGTCTCTATATCTTTCATCGATTGAAAATTTGTGGATGATTTTAAAAATTAAGGTGGCAAGACGCAAATATGACAAGCATCTTAAGAAGTCGAAAATAGTAAAAAAGCGTCTCAACCTAATAGCAAGAATGCCGATGAGAGTGCGAACAGTAATAAAAATAAATGGAGGACAAAATATTGAAATTTCATGTTTAAATGATTTCCTTGTATGTACATTTAATACATTAAGTTTTATTTTATTACTTATTGTTGTACTACTAATAATATCTGCTGTTTTAATGCACATTGTTAGGGTGTGAAATGCATTAACTAAAGTTGTTTTTCTAAAATGAGTACAGCATTTTATAGATACTTCTTAATGTAATATACGTATAATCTTCGTATTTTGCCGCGATAGCAGCAACTAAAGAACATTAAAAATTGGATAATTTTTTATACTACCTCTATATTAAATGTTCCATAACCTAAATGAATTGTTGTCACTAAAATGTCCCACTACTCATAATATATAAATTATTACCTAATCCACTTTATGTGTTATATTTTCTAATAACAGTAATGTAGAATATGGAGACGAATACTATATTTCATTTATTCGCATACGAGCATACTCACTCGAAGTAAATAAAAAAGATTACAACTAATCTGCGATATACATACATATTTATTTAAAGGTTTTAGACTGAAATTAAAAATTCAAAAACGTGTAACGCAGAAGCACAAAGAAGAATATATATGATTAAGAAATGTTAATTACTTTAATATTAACTTAAAAGCATATATCAACTTAACAAAAAGTTATTTCCAGTACTAGATTTTGTACTAAATGTCAAAAAGCAGTTTGTTTTAAGTTATTGCGTCATTTTAATGTATTTTATTAGACTTTGTACTGAGTTTCTACCATATATCTATTATTACACCAAAACTCCTTAGAATTTATGTCATAAGAACGGCAGAATTATACCGAAACAATATTGCCAGAGATGATCAAATACTGTGAAACAAATCAAGTATTTGTATTATTTACATTAAGGTAGATATACAATACATCGCCAAAAATCGTCTGTTATATCTACAATATTAACGTTAATTAATCTGTGTATTTTTGTAGCTCTTATCCAAAAAAGTATGTATGTTTCATCATGGTTTACTTCCTTCCGTCTACAATACTTTTAATTATTGTTTCAAATTCCGTAAGAGTTCTTTGATAAATATTGTACTTGTTAAAGTTATATTGCTTTTTTAATAAATGTTTAACGCCAAGAATATTTATGGAACTTTCAATAACACCTAGTCGTTAACAGAGTAACAAAACCAAATGATGTATGATAATACAAAATAGTGCAAGTGAAGTATATGTCCACCTTGATATTAGTGGAAGCACTAATATAACTAATATCTAACAGATGGACATTAAGTTTTCTCTCTTATGGAGTATAAGTGTTATCGTTTCGATAATACCCAATAATAGCCAAACTACATGACGAGCTCTGAAATTGAGTGAAGTCACTTCTTCATCCAGCAGCGATAAATAACTATGACAAAACTGAAGATCTATTTAATAATAATAATAATAATAATAATGATAATAATAATAATATTAATAGTCTTATTCTAAATTTTTAATCTTATTGGTTTATGTATTATACAATGAGCAAACATCAAAAGAAAAGGAAGCTAAAGGTAATCACAGTTAGAAAAAAACAACTAAAGTACTTTTAAAAAAATACAAATTGAAATAAATTATTCGAACTTCTAACTTTAAAAATTCTTTTGGGTCATAGGGTTATAAATCTATTAATAACATTTTATAGGCCTGCTTACATCTATTTAAATCATTGAATATTTCTAAATTTATAGGCAAGCGAATGTAAAATTTTAAGCAATTGTACTCTACATTCGTTTCTGTCAGTGTCAGCCGATGTTTAGGAAATTTAAATTGTATACTCTTGTATTGTATTGATGTTTTTCCTGAGGTTGGAACTAGTGTCTTAAATGCAAATATTAAACATTTATATATATATATATACAGTAAAAACTGTGTTAACGGCCACCTGACTAAAGCGGCCACCTAAAGTTCCCCGAATCGACTGTAAAGAAATTCCCATACACCTGTCAATTACGGACACCTTTATATAACGGCCAATATATTTTGCTTTTTGGGTGGCCATTATTGACAGGTTTTACTGTATATATATATATATATATGTATATACTTGTAAGCACTTTCATTGCTTTGAGAACTCCTCTACATAATGCCTTGTAACTCGTTTTTGTGATAATTTCTATTACTTTTTTTAAATCACAAAAATATTTTGGATCCCCAAAATACCATTGTTTCATGATTCATATACACTGCTCAAAACAATTAGAGGATATTTGAGTAAATAAAAATAAAAAAACAAATAATATAAGACACGCAAATAATTAGCTATAACGCTTTTAAACAAGGAACAGAATGCATTGACAGGTTTCAACTTGTACAGCGCTTCGATGCAGCCGCCCTTTTAACTGTAATTACGGGTAATAATGCTTGGAGAGCCATAGGTCAATTGGAAGGTGGACAGAGACAACAAGCTGTTGCTGAGGTTTTGTAGTTAGCCAAAATGTGATTTCGCGTTTGTGGAATCGGTTTTTAGAGACTGTTGATCTTCAGAGAAGACGAGGACAAGGACGCCCAGCATCTACAGCACCGAGAGATAATAGATACCTAACAGTATTTGCACGTAGAAACCGTACTCATAAAGCAACGCAGTTTAGAAGTGAGCTTCCTGCTGCTGCGAGAAGAGTAGTATCAACTCAAGCAATAAGAAATCGTCTTCATAACGTTAGCATGTGACTCCTAGTATGCGTTCCACTAACTGCTCTTCATTAGAGCAGCAAAAAAATTGAAATCACGTAGGAGTGTAATAGGGGCTGGGATAAGCGCAAAAGGTCATACAAACCTTTATGTGGTACAGAACCTTACTGCTCAGAGGTATCTGGAAGAAATTTTGAGACCCATTGTTCTTCCGCACACTGGCTCTATGGGTGAAAGATTCGTTTTAATGGATGACATCGAGCAAACATCGTGAACAACTGAATAAAACAATTGGGAATCAATAGAATGGACTGGCCAGCAAATTATCCTGATGCTAATTCTATTAAACATGCTTAGGATGCCTTAGGAAGACGTGTTGCAGCAAGAAATATGCCACTGCGTACAATTCAGGAACTTCAAATTGCTCTGATAGAGGAATGGAGTAATATTTCACAAGAATTTGTTGATGTCCTGATTCAATCAATGCCGGTGAGATGTAAAGCCTTTATTGCCGTTCGTGGAGATCATACACATTATTAACAATAAATTTTTCGTCATTTTATCAATAAAACTGCTTATAAAGTCTCATAATTGTGATTCATTTAATGATATCTATTCACTCTAATGCAATAGTAGGTCTATAATGTGCACAAAAAAGTTTAAACGTGTCAATGCGTTCGGTTTTTTATTTAAAAACGTTGCAGTTAAATATAAAAATTATTTATTTATTCATTCTATTACCATTTTTCCAAATATCCCCTAATTGTTTTGAGCAGTGTACGTGTTTGCAATTGTGCAATTGTGTAAATGTATAGCAGATCATTTTAACTGCAATGCCTAGATATATGGCGACCAATTCAATGTTCATCTATATTAATTCTAAGAATTTTCATCGTCGATCCATGACGTCACAGTCCGTAAATCTGGCCCGCCGCCAAAATACTAACATGATCTGCATAAAAAAATGGGTGCTTCCCATCTAATGCATCGGTGGATATCAGACACGTTTACACTGAAAATATACAATATTATACTTTTCAAGTTTAATAAGTGGTATCGAACGATCTAACAAATCACTAAGCATTTGGAAGATCTAGAAATATTTACAATGTTTCTTTAGAATTTTCTAAATTTGTTACGATAGCTTGAATAAATTTATAGGAAGCGGTTATGGTCGATCTACGCTATTAATTCGATAATAGTGAACTTGGAAGAATAATATTTTCAGTCCTCATACATATATACCATGCATGAATGCATGAAAATTTTATAATTCTCTTTAAATATGCATAATATGGTCGAAATTTACTTTCACACTGATACTAATGAACAAATGTCACTACAAATCATGTAAATTCCTTAAACTTGTTCTTTACAATTCATATTTCCACGATGATATGAATGACCTAAGCAATTATTTTTCTTGAAACATTTTTAGTTTAGTTTAAGTGTTATATCTATAAAATACTGTTATAAATTTAAATATATAATAATGTAAGTAGATCGGTCACATAAAAATTGTTTTATGTTGCGTTACTGATTTAATTTTGTTGACATGAGCGAGGCACTTTTAAAAATTAAAATCTTCCCGATAGTAGACGGGAGCGCGTCGCTTTCTGCACGGCCATGAAATATTTCATTACGCTTTCATAAAATTGTCAACGTAAATCACAGTTATTTAACTAAAATGCGGTATCTAACTGTATTTGCATAGTCTGTGACTGCTGAAACGTTGATGGCTTTCACTGAAAATATAAGTACCTAATTAAAAACTTGACTACCATCATTGCAGTTGCACTTCTATTCCTCTACTTTTGCCGCAATTTCTAGTACTTATTCTTCGTTTCTTCGTTGTCAAATTTGTAACCACGCTTCACCTTATGTAACTACATATTTGAGAGGATGAATAACAACTAAAAACTAAAAAAATGCATTTTGTTTTTATTTCATTGATAAAGGAAAATCTATTTTTATGTCTTCTGTTTGATATTGCACGTACATATTCTTGTAATTTGCTTACCCTAGTGCCTATTGAGATAAGTATATGAAATAGTTAAATCTACCTTATGTAACAAGACTGTCTACAGCAATATATACATGCATTGACACCTTTTGTGTACTTTTCCAATGAATGTGTATGTTTTTTTAGGTTAGGTTGGGTTCTTTCAATATAACTAAGCTTAGCATCTAGTAACACGAGTAGCATTCAAATAAATAAAACTACTGATTTAAAAACAATAAACTACAGTATATTATAACATTATTATTATTATATGCAAACGAAGTGAAACGTTAACTACATTGAAACATAAAAAATAAACAGTGAAAATAATACAAGTAGTGTTTTCATTTAATACGAGGACGAACTGATATATATATATATATATATATATATATATATATATATATATATATATATATCAAACGTCATTGCATGAGTAGTGGGAATAAAAAAAAATGCAAACGGTAATATCGAGTGTCTCGTCTTAGCATGGAAAGTTCCATTTTCCTGTACACCATCATTGAGTACCAGTGTCATTTAACATGAATTCGATTTATGAGATGCATACCAAGCAACGATCGGTGATAGAATCTTAAAGGTTGCACGCCCATCGAAACTTACAGGCGTTTGAAACCTGTTTATGGAAACGATTGTATGGATATAAAAAAAATCACTAGCCAGGTCGACGTTCGAAACTCTTCTGTCAGCGCAGAATGTCATGCTCGTTATTTTCTGGGATGCAAAGAGAATCATTCATACCAAATATCAATTTCAATAAGATACTGCAAAAGTTTAGGATTTTGTTGCACCACACGTATAATCCTGATTTGGAACCGTCAGATTTTTGGTTATTCTCAAAATTGAATGAGGTATATAAAGGTCAATATTTTTCACGCACTGAAGTTAGGGTTGCTATTTGCAATTGAATCAACACAAAACAGGAAAGTTGTTTTATGGACGGAATGAAGAAATAGATTCAATGCTTGGAGAAATTTATTGCCTTAAATGTTAATTACATGGAAAAATAAATATGTACATTAGTATTATAATAAATTGACTTCATTTTGAGCCTGGTTTCATCATTTTGTCTCTTCTTGTTTATATTTTAGAGTGTTGGAGACCTTATATATCAATCTATTCTAGTATTCTAAAGATTCAAAGATTTGTTTGTAAATTTTTATTGAAAATTAAGATTCGCATAGAACTATTTTTCACATTCGTGACCATCTTCTATCTATTCTAATCTATAATGACTTTATGGATGGCCAACGATACCAAACTAAATTTTTGTTTACCAAATTATATACCGAAAAATAAAAACTTTGATTATTCATTTGATTTCAACAATATACAAAATTGTAAAAACACTGGCTATTGGACATACAAATGAGTACATTCTGCATCCAAGCATGTGTTAATAGCACAATGCGCAAAAATTTTAAAATAAAATTTCATTATTTATATTCGCCAATCAAGAAATTAAGAAGAATAATATTAAGTAACAATAAATATTGTTACAAACGTAAGAAAATAATGGGCTCGATATATTCAAATACTTCCTTACTAGAACATTGCTCCAGCTAAAAAATGAACTCTACTTCAGGCGGTAGTGAAACGAATTATCTATAATAATAAAAATAACTTGAACACGAACTATATAAAAGTATTAACAATATATAATAAATTTCTTAATTAGAACTTGGAACAAAACATATTCAAATTACATACTTTAATAATAATATATTAGTTTTATAGTAATAAGAAGATATATAAATTAATAATTCAAAAGATATACATACGTATATTTGATTGCTTACCTAATATTTAACTTTTGCGCATGTACAAACTATCTTCCTCATCATAATATTATGTTCAATGGTACTTTAGTATACTTTTTACCATTTATTTTTGATGATTCTTAAATTAGTATTTTTGTCAAGGGATAAATTTTACGTCTTTATAACAAAATTTCTTAATTCACGTCCTTTTACTATATCGTTTTTTCCAAAACCTTGATTCCTTGTACGATCATAATTGCATTTAATAATCTTTTAACAAATTGATATTTAATAATTGTTTATAAAATAAAATTTGAATATTTTATTTATTAAAAATTAATTTTCATATATATATACATATATATATATATATATATATATATATATATATATATATATATATATATATATATATATATACAATTCCTAATTTCCTAAACTATTACTTTTAATAGATTTCTTATCCGTCACAAAACTTATTAATAATTTAAATTTAAATGCAAATCATGATACTAATAAATTTATAGGATCAAACTGATTATTTATGATTTATGACCTACCGAACATTCTACGAAATGTAGAACGGACGATGTTAGTGTAGTTGTCAGGTCTTGAAATGTTGGTGATATTTGTGATGTGACCAATGAAACACTCAATAAAATTAAAGATTGGATGGTGTCCAACAAGTTAATTTTAAATAAGCAAAAAACAAAATTGGTATCCTTTCACAATAGGATTAAGCATATTTCCCATGTACAAATAAACAATGAGACCTTCGACTGTGATTCTTCTTCAAGAATCCTTGGTTTGGTAGTAATTAACGAAAATCTTAAATGGTCTGCACATATAGATGGAGTATGCAGAACTCTGGCTAAGGTATATTTTACACTTAAGCAGCTCCGCAGATCCTGTATTTTGAGTACCCTGCTTACTTTCTATCATGCTAATTTTGTTCCTTGCATGAGATATGGCGTGATACACTGGGGAGTGTCGCCGGAGGTGGGTAAGGTGTTCCTTATGCAAAAACGGGCACTGAGAATTATCTTTGGGTTGGGCTATAGGAATTTCTGCAGAGAATATTTTCGATGTAACTCAATACTAACTATTTATGATATTTATATATTAGATCTCCTATGCTTCGTTTTTAGGAACAAAATGTAAATCATAAATATGATGCACGAACTGATAATTTTATTACCTGCCTCACACCCAAAATCTATATTCCAAAAAGGAACATATTTTATGGGATGTAAATTAGAGAATAACTTACCACTTTGTATTAGACATATCACAAATTTCAGTATTTTTAAAAGCAACCGTTAGCAATACCTGCTTACGATAAATTGTTATTGTATAAATGACTTTCTATGTCCAAATTTATAACATCTTCCTTATTGAGATGTGTTTCTAGTATATGAGTGCGTACGTAATATGTATTGATTGCTATGTACTGATATATACTGTATGCACACTGTTGTAGAAATAAAATTTATTATTATTATTTAAATTATATAATTGACAATAATAATTTTTTAAACTATTATAATGCAAATTAAATGTTAATTCAAAAATTGTTTTACTAATAGGTAATCTATCTAATGAAATTTTTATTAATAACTTTAATATAACTATCATTGTTTGCTAATTTTATATTAAACAAATAAAATAAAACTTTCTATCCTTATATATATATATAAGAAGACTGAATTAAAAATATTGATTTGATGCAAAAATTTACTATGAAATGAAATTAACGCAAACGGTTTTGTTTTTTTTTTAATTAAAAAAAAATATTTCTAATACGTAATGAAAAACCATACCATAAATTAAAAAAAACAAAAATTTAATTAGCAAAATTACTTAACAAGATTTAATATAACACAAACATCTACTTAATTCGCATTAATAGCCTTTAACTCACTAAAATACAACGATCGAAAGCAATATTCAATAATGTATGAGGCTTTCAAAGCAATTTGCGGAAACGTTTTTAAATTATACAGCTCTTAAATGAAAGTCGATGGCTTTTATTGATTATTTATTCAAACAAATCCGTTTTGGTCGATCGTAAATATCTTTATCAGTTTGAGGCAAAAGGAAACATTTCCTCCCTTTATATTTATATGAAGGCTCGATGAGACTTTGCATATTTCCAATGAAGAGGGAGCCGATGGCGTATGGAAGAAATATACAAATGTAACCCAGGTTGAAATTGACTTTTGGTAAGCGAGGATTTACAAATTTAACTCTTGTATTATAACAATAAAATCTAAAATAAACATCAAGCGTAATAAATAAAAGCTAACTAATGTCGACTTTTGCCGAATTTTTTGCAGCTGGTATATATGACCGTTCTACAAATAATTCTAGACTATAATTATTCCTTTAACTTCAATGTCTTTAAATATTGTTTTTAAATTCGGAATTTAACAAATTTATTCAGAGAAATTTGTTATAAGTAATTGAAATATCAATGGTTGTAGCTGAAAGTACAACAAGAATTGTTGAGAAATACGAAATCTGAACTTCATGAAAAACACTATATGGTAGAACGTTTACTCAAGGTAATTATCTTACAATGACAAGGATGGGAACAAGAATGCTTTGCTACTATATGGAAAAACCTAGTATACACAGGGAACTAAGACTAAGACCAAATATTGTCTCATCCCTATTTTAGACATGCGTGTGTGATTCTGCATTATGCGAAAGAAATTAACGAAGGATTTCTTCTAACAAACGAATCTCTATTCCTATCGTCAACTATAATATACTGAAATCATTGAGAAGTTATGAGATCATGATCGGATTGGCGTAGAAATATCGAGAGAAACTCAAGTAGATGGCACAATAGAATTTATTAAAGCTACTAAAGGTTCTGTAGCATTTGAGAAACACCGGAAATGAAGAAGCTGATTAATCTGTCACAGAAGGATTAATTTCATTATATGTATAGGAACATAGGCTGGCACCCAACATGGAAGGCGAACAGATCCGCCAAACTGTTTTTATTGAAAAACGCACTTGTAAAACAATTCCTCAAGAGAATAGGCAAATAAAATTGAAATCTTAATTGCAGGATGTGAAATAAGGCTCCAAAAATAGTGAATCGTATCTTGAAAGGATATAACTGATTGAATTACAAGAGAGGAGTCAACTGGAACAGGTCGATTCCCCTGTTTGCAGGTCTTCTTTAATTTGCCCGTAGATAGTTTTCTTGTAAGCTTGCGTCTGAATTATTAAAAATTACGGCAGTATAGCAGTAAAATATGTTGGTGTAGTAGATATTGGAAAAAAAAGTACAATAAGCCAAATTAGCAGTGCTTTGAGAATAGTCACGGTTAAAAGATTTTCCAGGAAATAAAAAATACATATTGAAAAAGAAGAAAGGGCTAACATGTACAACAAAAGTGATTACTTTACGCTTTCTATGCCTAGAAAAAGAAATAACAGTCAAATCAGAGCAGCCTGTGACAAAATATTCCACAACTGAAGGGGCCCAAATAAAGAAGGAGTATGATCCAAGTCTGGCTCGTAAACTTCCGCGGTCGTTGCCCATACTTTCTTAATAATTGACGGGATTGAATCACGTTTTCGACAATTCTGATAAAAACATTTCTCCACCATTCGTATGAGATATCTTGGATATTGGTCACGAATCAATGGAGCGTTACTGTTACTGTTGAGAAATTTAAAGATACAGGATTTCCAAGCGTTGTGTAGGGGATAACCATCATTACGATTTAGATTGTTGGGGTACTTAGAGATCTCTATAGATTCGCGGATTTTTTTTGGCCATAGTAATGGTTAGTTTGCGACAGGATTTTAGTCGAATCGAGATGGATATGATGCCCAGTTTGAAGCCTATGCTCAGCTACTGCCCAACCACCTACGCACAGAAGACTGGCGCAAGACTTATGCATTGGAAAAAAACACACTGATTTTCTAATGTTAAGCTGTTTTTTTCCAGGTCCTAATCTTTTTAGTATAGAAGAAGAGGCGTATATTTTAGGGACATTTAAATTCCAAGAAAATAAAGTAAAAAATACCTACCAGGATTTGATTATCCAAAGTTTTCCACTCAGGGTGCAGCTTGCGAGCGTGTTGAGTCGAAGAAGGTTATGTCGGTTGTTAAGCAAGATAAGCGTACCGCCTTGGTAAGTAAATATAGCAACACTCTGTATATATACTTAGATCGGGGTAAGGAACAAGGAATTTCATACTATTCATTATTCTTTTTGCTATAAATAAAGCTGCTAAACAACTACTAAAAAGAGCATTTTCTAAAGAATTCTAGTACTGGATAGAGTGGCCTTTTACACTCCATTATAAGAAAATTAAATAATATTATACTTACTACAACATTTACATTTATTTTCCACAATCTTTATGTAAACTATAAATAGTTTTCCTGGAAGGTACACAACAAATATGACAGATATTGAACTGCAGTTACAAGAAATACAATTTTGACAAAGTAGTTACAAAAATGTACACAACATTGTCTTCGTATTTATTCGAACACATAAAACGAAAATAAAATATATACATAATTTTTATTGTTATATAAAAAATACGTCAAAAGTTAGACATAATTATAGGATCCACGTCCACATTTAATGTCCCAGATTAAAAATTAAAAGCTGACGCTGCTCTTTTTATTGTAGTGCATTGAACTAATTTGAGCTTTTGCGAAAGAGAAGTCATTGTTTATTAAAATGAAAAGATAGACCTCCAGAAGCTTTTAACCGTTTCCTAATGTCATAATGAAAAGGCAATTATGGATCATTATGAAGAGGATGTCCACGTTTGTTCTCCATCATTTCCTTCAATGTTTCTCTCTTAAGATAAAATAATAGAATAGCATCTCTTGCCAAATGTTACTTAAATAAAAATCAAATAATTAAATGCGTAATATATTTAAGTAATAATAATTATCTAAACATTTCGGTTTAGACTGTAAAAAAAACAAAATATATAAACGAAATTTATGTACATATATGATGTAACTAAAATATTAACAACAGATCTTTAATAATAAAAAAATTCTTTATCTAGAATGAATAAAGTTCAGTTACAAAAGAACACCTTAAATAAATGAGTTCTTTGGGAGAACTAAAGGTAAAAGTAAATACGAAAACAGCAAGGAAAATAGATGTCTACCAGAACTAAAAAAATAATACGGGTAAGGCATGATTATGACAAATAAAAGCTAACTAAAAAGTTAAAAGAACCAAAAATTTCCATTAATGACAAAATGAGTAAATAGGGAATAGGAATACTGACAAAAATAAGAAATAATGCAAAAAAAAAAAAAACCGGAAGGCAATAAAGTAAAAATGTTTATTCAGAAATTGTTTATGATGATAGGGAGTAGAGGTGGAATAAACATTAAGAATGTTTCGTAAAGCAGAAAATCGGACAAAAGTGATCTAGAAGAAAAAAAACTCAAATTTGTGAGAAAGCAAAAAGAAAGTATTTAAATAACAAATTAAAAGTATTGAAGGGGCTTATTAAAACAAAGAAATGTAAAACTTTTTACCAATAAATAAAGATCGGGTGATTAATAGATCAAAAGTTTTAGCAAAATCAGTGTTAATTACATTTACTAGATCATCCATTGATAAATCCGTGCGTTGGTATATCAAAGACCCAAATATTTTACTCAAGAAGTAAGATAAGATTCTCCGAACTTTTTAAAGTTCGGAGCAAGAAATAATGGAAACTATCATATTAAAAATAATTGTTAGAGGCTAGCACTAAAAAAGAACGCAATCGCTAATGAGGGGTCAGGAAAGTCCAACATGGCCAGAAGTAAGATGAACGTACATATTGCATATTGTACAATATATACAGGTAAGTACAAGCAGAGATAGAACGGAATATAGAAGAAGAACATGCTGTACGTAATGTATATAAACGAGATTAAAATAAACGTAGCAATATCAATAAAATTTCGATTTCGCATCCGTAACAGCTTCTTTACGATTTTATATTGATATAAGTCCAGATTTGCTTCGGAGTTTATAGCTGTATTCATTGTTTAGAATTTTAAACTGGATCGATGTTTAACCAATGTTTGCAAAGCGTTTTGATATTTGTATTCTTTGATACATCTATTTTTATATGCAGCATATTCACTTCATACGAGTTATTAAAAAAATGTACTTACTTTGGTAATAGAAACCCGTTTGTTAGGTGAACGAGTAAAACATTTGTTAATATTGGAGAAAACTTAAAATCAGATGAGTCTTTATGATAATACTTTAATTTTATTTAAGAGAAGTTTTTGTAATGTAAAAAATATCTATAAAACAAAAAAGAAAACGAAAAAATGATAAATTCTTGATTCTTTGCTAAGTTTTTCACATTGCTTCTTAATGTTATCACATTCGCAATTAAGATCAGTCCTGATTTTCGGACGTGCCGATTCACTTCATCTCACAATAGCTCAATGGGACTGAGCTAGGCAAGATGTCCCGAACACAAAGTACGGTAAGTTCACCCGTGGAGATCATTTGAAGAAAATAAAGTCGTGTTAATGTCTGGTAGCTGCAGCTTGATTTTCTAGATACATTACATGTTAACTAATTAATGTTTTTGGTTTTCAAGCTGCTACATTTCTGGATTTGGCTCGGTAAGTAGTCAACACTATACTTGCTTTCTTTAACTGTAGCTCGTGTTTTTATTCGTTTATTTACAACAGCTGCATTTTGATAAGCTACTATCGATTGTTTGTAAGGACCCATTGCTATCGTTACCGGAATTGAGTATGAAGTGAACAATGCCATATCTATTTACTAACGAGGAATATGCATTTATTTAGTACATGGAAGTACGTATGTGGTTACTTGCAGTTGCAGTTCGTAAATACTGGAGACAAGAAAAGTAGAAAAAATAAGAACAATCAGAAAAATAAACTAATTATTAGAGCAACAGTAAATAGTTTAGAAAGCAAAGAGAAGTTTATGAAACATAAAACTAAACTCCAACGAAGTTAAATTAGTACATATAGTACCTATAGAAAATGACATGACATCACAAGAAGATCAAATATAAGAGGGATTGAGAGATATTATAAACGAG
The DNA here is from genome assembly GCA_031893035.1 of Dermolepida albohirtum. Lineage (NCBI taxonomy): Eukaryota > Metazoa > Arthropoda > Insecta > Coleoptera > Scarabaeidae > Dermolepida > Dermolepida albohirtum. Next base: position 1,438,068 of record JAVIWB010000620.1, read on the forward strand.
GGTAAAAGAAAATGGGAGACAGTTAAAATTGAATGCCAAGAAACCATGATTGAATGAAATGGGACAAGATAGTGTAAAAAGACAGAATAATACGAATAGATAAGAAAATGAGGAAAAATATATCACGGAAGAGGAATAAAAATAGGAATATAGTAAAATTTGGAGTATGGAGAGTGCAAACAATATAAAGAATATTAGAAGAAGGTAGGATATACAAAGATGAGTATAATTTGTTTTACGGAGACGACAGTAAATAGGGAAGTAAAGGAAAGTATTTATTATTGATGAAGTGTTGCTGAGAACCTGCCCAGAAGATGATTGCGAAGGTTATAAACAAACAAGAAGTAATACAACCAAAGAAGGATAATACAATGGGTATATACCAACAATTATGACACCAATATGAAGGAAAATATAATGGCAATTATTAGTAGAGAAGATTGGAAACTCTATCTTAAGACATGGGAGGTTAAAGAAAGGAATCAGAAACGGCAATCGGCGAAGAATAAGGATGAAAATGTTAGTGTTGAAAATCCAGCTCAGCAGGAATGTAATAGAATAATTTAAAATTTGAAACAAGAAAAAGCAGAAGTATCACATCACATACGTAGTGAAATAACATATCTAATAATATTCTATACATGGACCAATAAATCGATGGCTAAATAATGGAACTCTGGATTAGTGGTTCCAATACCAAAGAAGAAGATATGAGAAAATTATAGAAAGACTATGCTCTTAAACACTACTTATAAAATTCTATCATCATTGGTAATAAATAACTCAGTTTCTACAATAGGGGAATACCAAGAGAAATCATCCATACAACAACAAACGATGACAACAATATCGAAATACCTATATTGTTCATAGACTTTAAACAAGCATTTACTCAGATACAGCAGCAATAACGAAAAAAAGTTTAGATGAAGCGATAGCAAAGATCACTACCGAGGCACATAAGACAGGAATTAAAATAAACCAGCAGAAAGCAAAATACGTGAGAGTAAGTCAGAGAATGGAAAGAAATAGCACACCAGAAATATAAGCGAATACACATTTAAAAAAGTGAAACATTCCCAATATTTAAAAACCAACGTAACCAATAACAATAACAAAGGTAGAGAAATTGCGCAAAGAATTCAGAATTATGCTGCTTACTAAACTTTTATAAAAGCTTAATTACGACCAATACAAATAAATTAGGCAAAAATATAAACATAAAAATATATCATACACCAAATTGACCAGTGATAACATATAGATCGAAAACGATGTTTGATAAGAAAAGGAAGCGGGAACACCACTCTTCCCGCTTCCTTTTTTTAAATATTTAATAATAATAATAATAATAATAATTCATGCTTTCACATTTCCCAATGTTAACGCCACTTACAGGGCAGGGGGCTTTGACGCTGATCATGAATTATTATGTTCGTGCTCGTGAAGCGACTTAAGATCTTTATCTGTCAGCATTCGCTTAAACGGAAGAAGGAAACCACTAAAAATATTTCCGTACAGTAGGCTATCGGACTCAAGTCCGAGACCTACAGCGTGCTGAGCCAGTGATAAGAATGTAGACTGTTAATGAATATTAAAATGAGACAGATTCTAAAAGGAGTAGGTACGGTGAAAATAATACAATTTTAGAGAATAACATGGTACGAGCACATCAACAAAAGGAAAGACGCTATTATAAAGAAAATACCTATTGGAAATCAACTTAGAGGAAACCAAAAGTGGGACCGAAAATGAGATAAGCTAATTCATTTACAATAATTGATTTCTCTTATGGGAATTAAACGACTTTGTTTTCCTTTTCCAAGAATAAATGCGTAGAATTGTGCAAGGCGTCTTATAAAATTGAAATAAACCGTCATGAATGCATATAATTATATGTCAATATAATTCAGCACTTTACAATAAAAAATTAATTTAAATTAACATTTTCTGCTATTCCATCGTTGTATTAATTACAGAAATTTAAGGAAAAAATATATATATAAATATTTATCTTATTATGTCTGCGTTTGTAAATGAATGTTGTTTGTGATTTATATTCTTGAAAAAGAAACGCAAATGAGATATTCTGGAGTAGACCATTAAAAGGAAACGAATCGAAACGTTAATAATAAATAATAAATTATTATTAATATTAAAAAAATGTATAACAAAATATTAATAAAAAATAAAGAAAAGTTTGTATAATTAAAAGAACAAAGGTATGTAAAACGGCTTCATTGTCGAAAATTCCCGCTAAAAAAATTGTAGAATCAACGGAGACTATTACATTACACACATAAATAATCTATATTACACCGGGAAGCGAAAAAGTAAAAAAAACAAATAATATTAGGAACATTTACAAAATTAATTACTTATTAATGAGCGTAATGCTTAACGCTCTTGTGTATTTGCATAAATGCATGAGCAGTAAAAATAATCATCTTTGTGGAAGTATAACTTCTCCTGCTTGGTACGTCATGAATTATTACTATTACTGTTTAATTTACAACAAAAGATATCTGAACACGGAAATATAATTCTGCATAAACAGTCGCGATAAATTATTATCGATGATGTTGACATTATAAGTATTCTACGAGGCCACAAAATATCGCAACCTTATAAATTGATCGTCCAAAGCATCTCAGAAATTTCCGCATTGCAGAATCCAATTACAAGTTTGGGTAAAATAACTCAGAACTTGGGAGTTAACAAAGATTGTCCCGATAACTGCAGTAATTTTCACGTGGATAATAATAGTTTGCGACTTATCACTTTCTGGTTATTTCTACTATATACATCGAGCGTGATACGAAAAAGTAAAGTTTTCCCTATCGGCGATGATCGAAATCAATAAAACCAGCATGTAACTTTCGGGAATTCGTTATCAAATAAATACCGGAAACACATTAGGTCGATAGCAGTTGCAATATCTCTGAAATATATTACATAGATGTCTTCTAAGTGGTTTAGAGTGTAACAGACGAAAGAAAAAGGGTGTATAATATTTTTTTGATTGTCTAATTTCTGATATTAATCGAATAACGAAACTGAAAGCAACAAGATAACAAACATTATGCCAACTAATTAACTATAAACTCATGCTCTAGTGCATACATTAATTGAATAAAAAGGTCTCTAATATTTCATTGTATTGCTGAACTTATACCAGGTGTACCGGAAAGTCATTACCGGTTTTCCTAACAGATGTCGCTAAGCTTAAGTATGCAATGTTATGATTTAAGACACATGCCATTTTATTCTACTGACATCAAGCTTTAAAGCCATACATGTGGGAAAGTAACACCGTCATAGATTTATACCCCTATGAAGATGTCGAGTTTCGTGCCTGAAAAAGAGCATTTGCGGGCATGTATTACTTTTCTTATTTAATCAAAGGGAAACAGCCGCTGAAAGTCATCCTTTGCTAGTAGAAACTTACAGTGAGCATCCTTCGACCACAAAAAATGTGAGGCCTGGTTTCGACAATTCAAAAGTGGTGATTTCGATGTGCAAGACAAAGTTCAGGCAGACCGAAAAAGTTTGACGATGCGAAACTGTAGGAGTTATTGGATGAAGACCCAACCCAAACTCACAAAAGAATAATAAAACGACAATTGTTCGAATAATTATTCCCAAAATATTGAAATTCTACGATGCGCAGCTGCATCCATAAAATACGAACACAAGATAAATTGTCCATGTAACAAGTGACTGGATAATTCAACTCAACTACGATTCTGAAGATATTTTTCAACTGTCAATTTTTCCAATTCTGTCTCTCTGAAGCCTCATCCTTTTCCTGCACTTTGATTAACTTCATGAATTCACTCTTATTGTATTTTTCCTACCTTTTCGTCAATTGACTGTAATACAATTTTGACAAATTTTGTACTCTTCGACTTCAACTAGAAAGTTGATTGGGGACATATCCATCCTTTTGCTTTCCATCTAATTCTTTGTTGTCTTACCATTGAGGTCTACATCAAATTCTTTTTATACATCTTTGAAAAATCGAAAATTTGATTATATTCACATTGGCATCATTACAAATACTAAACCATATATTGCATCGGTTGGTATTCCTGCTTTACAGACCTTTCTTTGTGAACTTGGTCATGTTTTCTTTTCTTATGTGGTTTAGTTTTCCAAGTAAAAGTAAGTCCCATCAATAATCATATTAATTAACTTCACAAGTAGTAAAAGTTGTCCTATTATGTATAAAGCACCAATAATATATTAAATTTATGCCTTACATCAAATTATATTGAGTTCATATCGTAAATATCTATTGGGATTTGATATTACGATATGACCAAACAAAACGCGAACGCGAAGCAAAATACTTTTGGCACAAATATGAACTGCTAACAGTATAAAACATATTACTGACAAAGCGGGGAGCTCCCTCCCATCAATGAAATTTGCCGTTAGGCTTTATTAAATTGAAGACAGCATCGGTGGAACGGATCGCCCGGAAATATGTTACGAAAGTTAAATACTGCTGTGAAAAATTGATTTTAAATAAAGTTCTGATAACTTTCTGTAACAATCTACATGAAGATATTTTAAATATGTATACTACATTTACAAAATAAGTCGTGAGAAAGAAATTCAGCGGTCCAGAAGTAGTACACTGTCGATCTGTGCGGGAAGCAAAATGGAAAAAATGAAAAATAAAGGTGCGCGACACAAGTAGGACAAAAGTAGTAGAAAGCGAGTTGCTGTAAAACACCAGAAATGTTCGATATTACTCCCAGTTGTAAATTTAAATTTAATACCATACACAAATGTATATGCGAATACGTTAGACTTCAGACGTATATACACATATACATTCAAAAAACAAACAGAAGTATTTTCTGTAAAAGCAATGCATTATCTTGGTAGATATCAGTCACACATGCAAGTATATTAAGCATTTCATGAAATACATTGTTTCTGAAATAGTGAAACAATGGGTTAATAATAGTATTTTTAATATTGTCTAAAGAAGTTTTAGCACAAACAATATAGGTCACACCAATATCATAATAAATACATTACGAAGAAAAGTAATTTAGCAATAATTCAAATTTTGTAATAATACCAAATATACAAATACGATAATTCGGAACCTTACTAAAAGTAGGTAGCAGCAGTTGAGCCCTGAAGATGTTCCATACGAGTGGGTACGAAACGTCAGCAGTTATATCAGTGACGCGGTTCCAACCCGGAACCCTAGAAGAAAAGAGTATAGACCACGACTGCGGAAGTCTACGTACCAGATTATAGATTGTGCATTTATTTACTCTATATGAAATGTCTTTTGGTTTCCTTTTACTGAATATTTGCATGTAAAAACATGCTATTACCTCAGTTTGAGAATATTACAAACAAAAAGCTGAAATATTTCTTTTTAAAGACATAAATTCAATCCAGGTCAATGCAGAAGGTCTGGTAGCATAGCAAAAGAATGCCTGAAGATTACAGCAAATTTACGGATTATTGTAATGTTAATAATACCAAATGAAAGATTACAGATTATATTACTATTTTTATATAGCAGAAGAAAGATGAATGTTGAAATTGTGAAGTATTATTTTATCTAAGAATCAACAGTTTGAATTCAATTTTACGTCTTATATTAGTAAAGAATCACCTGCTTTTTAAACGTTTTCCTAAAGTTAATTACAATCTATTAACTGGAAAGTGTTCTTTCAACTGTATATGTATATATATATATATATATATATATATATATATATATATATATATATATATATATATATATACAATATGACAAGAAAAACGAGTACTGTCGGGTTAAATCATCTACTTTTCCCGAACAATTGAAGCATGTACGTACAGTTACCCCTAATTCACCACATCGAACACAAAAGCTCCGCCGACGCCAGGAACAAACACGAAAAGAGTGACCAACTTCGTTACCATTAAAACAACAAATAGAACTAGCACGCACTGCACTGATAGAAACTTCAGTACATAAAGTAAGTATTATATTATCTAAGAATCAATAGTTTGAATTTAATTTTACGTCTTATGTTACTAAACAATCGCCTGCTTTCTAAGCGTTTTCCTCAAGTTGATTACAATCTATTAACTGGAAATTGTATTTTCAACAATACGCATATACTATGTGACAAGAAAAACGAATCACTCAGTAAAAGTATATATTTTTGATTAAATTTTAATTGAAAAATTCACATCCTTTATAGAGAAAATTCAATAATGATTTTCCGCTCCACGTAAACGGATACATAAAGAAGGATACTTTTTGTCTTGTTTCTCTTTTCTTTATTTTAGATCAGTTTTGCTAGAGTATTCGGTTGTAGCAGTCTATAGATATGAGTTATTTAGATATTGCCAGGCAGATGCAAAGAAATATTGCTAGTTGTTTGTTGTTGGAGACATTGTTCTTAAGAAGAGGGGTAACATCGTAAAAGAACTCTGAATAACTTGGAACATCCACTGAACAGGGAGATAGGAAACTAAGATTGTTTGCTCTTAGTGATCGGCACAGTATCTCAACGTCTGTGGTAAATGTACTTTTAGCATAAATAAGCCATAGAATTACAATGTGTTCTGTATGTCGTCGTATGCGCTCATTTCGGATGATTTCTAAACGCCCAAGTCTAATACTGCTTCCCACTAGTCAGCATCGTAACCTTAGATTAGAATGGTGTAATGTACAAGCAGGTTGGGATGAAGAGTGGAACGGTATCGTTTTCTGGACGAACCTCGTCTATTTTTTTGTGGGCCAATGATGGTTGTAGATGAATCCGAGGTTGAAAAGGAAAAGGCAATTTTTGAATTTTTCCGTAGAACGTGGGATTACACTTAACACTGGTTTGATGAAATAACATAGGAAGTAGAACAGAACTAGCATTTCTTTGAGGCCATTTAAATGCTCAAAGATACATTTACGAAGTTCTGGAATCATTCGTTTTACTATATATCCTCATGTTGCAGCTATTACATTCCGATTCCTGTGCATGTGTGCAAAATTTGGTTTAAAAATATATACTGTTACTTCATTTTTTTGCCACATAGTATACATGTTTAGCTTATGTATATAAGGACTGATAGACAAGTTGATACTGCAAAGAACCCTGTCGATTTTGCAATTCTTTTATCATATTTTTCAATTGTCTTTTAATTTTAATACAATTCGACCTAAACACTGGAATCATTATCAAAAAAGTGAGTTACAGATATTCCATGGAGAAATAAAATTTCTTGGTCCAGTTATCTATCAGAAATCTATTACCTAGAAGGAATGTATTTCTGTATTTAGAACCATTTCTTAGAATAGCTCTTTTAATATTACATTTATGCTCATACTATATCATCTAATATCTAATTACGATTACAAATTCAAGCTTGCAAACTCTTTACAGAGAATAACGTATATTTATTACTCTGCCCAGTTACGAGTACCTACCTGTCTGATAATTATGATCAATGTATATATATAATACTATTACTATATTCCTAATTTTTGACCGCCTTCTCTGTATCATGAATTGACCAATACATTTGTTCTTCGTCCCACCGAATCTTTTGAAAGGCCTGATCATTTAAATATCCCATTCTTCCCTCTCACTCGCTTCCACTACATCTCTCAACTACAGAGCAAATGCACGTTCGTGAGTGAATTTTCAATCGAACACGTAGTCATCAACGTACATATTTCGAGATCGTAAAATGCAACATTCCGTCCAGGAAGAGATATACACGCAAGTACGAGGATAGTTTGACAAGAAGTGAGAATGACACATAGGTGGCGCTCTAATTGGTAAAACAAATGCACTGCCTATTTATATGTTTACATTCCGATATTTAGATAAATCGTATAATTAGTTTATTTTTGACAGCTGATTGAAAAAGAAGCAACACGTCGTTTTGTTAAAATGGGAAAAGCAGAGTAGCGTGCGCTGATTAAATACTTCGTAATTAAGGGTATGAAAGCTACCGAAATAAAAGATGCGTTACGGAAAACATTAGATGAACCTACTCTATCATCCGCCACAATAAGTAGATGGGTAAATGAATTTAAACGTGGTAGAACAAGCTGTGTTGATGAAGCGCGCTCTGGTGCACCCGAAATCGTGAGGAAATGATTATAAAAATCCATAATATTATTACGCAAGATCGACGACTCAAAGTGAGAGATATAGCAGACATGGTAAACATTTCAACAGAACGCGTACACCACATTTTAACGAAAGAATTGGGCTCTTCCAAACTTTCGGCAAGATGGGTGCCGCGATTGCTTACGACTGATCAAAAGTTCACTCGTTTGCGCATTTCCAATGAGTGTTTGGACCTTTGCAAGCGGAATCCGGTTGATTTTTGTAGACGATTTGTTACTTGCGACGAAACTTGGATACACTACAGTACACCCGAAACTAAACAACAGTCGAAACAATGGTTAGAACGTGGTTCTGCACTTCCAAAGAAAGCGAAAATCACTTTATCGGCAATCAAAGTGATGGCATCAATTTTTTGGGATTCAAAGGGCATTTTGCTCATTGATTACCTTCAGAAAGGTGCCACAATAAACGGACAATATTATGCAGAACTTCTACAAAAATTAAATGTTGAGATTCGTGCTAAACGGCCAGGAATTAGAAAGAAAAGGATTCTGTTTCATCAAGACAACGCTCCTTCGCATACCAGTACAGTTGCGATGTCCAAAATTCACGAGTTGCATTTCCAATTAGTGCCGCATGCGCTTTATTCGCCGGATCTAGCCCCTTCTGACTTCCACCTTTCTCCAAAATTGAAAACGGCACTAGGTGAAAAGAAACTTTCGTCTAACGACGAGCTTATCATCTTCGTAAATGAGTATTTTGCAAGCCTTCCGGAATTGCATTTTAGAGATGGTATAAGAGCATTGGAGCACCGTTGAAATAAATGTATTGCTCTTTTAGGAGAATATATTGAAAAATGAAAATTATTTTGTATTTAAAAATTCGTTTTTCTTTTCCATTCTCACTACTTGTCAAACTATCCTCGTACACCACGTATCGCTCAATATCTACTTTATTACTAAACCTTGTATATTTTAATCCATAGCTTTATTACCTAATTTACTTTATTACGGCACTTTGCAATTGAATATATTTGTTCCTTTTAGCATTGTTCTTTCTTATTAACGATTCTTAGTAATATATTCAAACTTTACGATTTTTTTTATTTTACATAGTGAATTTAAGGAAAAACTTCGTATTTTATTTATGCCATTAATCTTTTTTTTTCAGATTGACACACGTCTTAGACTTTCGATGCTCATTATATATTTGTTAATTATTAACTCTTTTTTTTGTTATTGCTGCAACGCTGGAGTTAGCCTAGATGGCAATTATTTTCATTACATTTTAATTAATATAGTAGCGTTACTCGCAAGGGTTAATAATTTAAAAGACAAAAAATCAGCTTTCGCACAATTTAATGACTGAGTCTTCAAGTGAAATGAAAATGACACGAAAATCAATATTGTTCGTATTGTATATGTAGCTTCGTCTGAGAGGACGTATTCAACGAAGACTTAAAATGAGATGGGTATATAAACATGGTAATAGAGCAATATTCACTGCTATATATTCATAATTCCAAGTTATTAATAATGAGATCAACATGATAATTATTTGAGGTAATCCATCAGTTGAGAGAAGATTTTTTTACCAGAAGAAAAGAATGAAAATATTAACTAAAACGGCCAGTAGGGCGGATTGTAGACAGCTATTTAAAACTAGTAAAATACCCACAGTAACGCCTTTCTCTAGGTCTCCCAAAAGACAAACTACTTCACACAAAAAACTGTAGATCTTTCTGTATATTATAACTATAAGATATAGTAATTGATTGCACTGTCGACTCTTGATGAAACATTTTTAAATAATAAATAAGACTAAAATTAAAACACTTGGTGTAGTTTTACAAATTATATAATTTCATTATTATATAAACTTGTTTGTGAAACTATACCAAGTTTCTTAATTTTAATTATATTTATTATAATACAAGAAATAAGCGCATCACAGATTCCTTAATTGGGGCAAGATGTTGCATGTTTTATACACAGATCTATCTATGCTTTTGATATTATATGTCATGATTCTCTTTTTCTCAAACTTAAGTCTTTTGGATTTGCTCCGCCTGTTCACAAATATCCAATCTAAGGCCACTACTTTTCGTTCTTTTTGTTTTTGTTACACAGTGATTGTTCTGTGTGAAAAAAATCGGCCTAAAATGATTTTACATTGTGCAACTCTTCGACTAAAATTAAATGTGAATAACTGTCACGTAGCGACATATATAAAGTAATATACATGATGGAATTTTTAACAGGCAGTTACAAATTGAAGAACTGGACGTTACAAATTGAAAATCTGGGAGTTACAAATTAGATATCTGGGAGTTACTTTTCACTATTAACCTACCTTTTTGGTAGGTTAATAGTGTTTAGACCCCGGGTTTTAGACCCCGTATTCTGACAACAAATTCATCTACATCTGAAGGATGCAGGACTAAAACTATTTATAAAACAAATAAACATCGAAGTCGAAGAAGGAGGGATTTACAGTGACTTAAGCGGAAGTTGTACATTTCGGATGTAGAAATAATATTAATTATTAGGTTGAATTTGAAAACATATCTACGGTGATCAAACCATGAATTCGAATAGGTATTACAATAAGGTGGAGAAACGGAAACAAATAATGGTAACTTTGATGGAGCCTGTGGTTGATTAACTTGATCACTGAAGGTTGATATATAACCCCTTGATACATTAATTTTCGTATTCTGTATACGTATTTCGACAACTAAGTTGTCATCATCAGCAGATAATTAAACAGTGTCGCACCTGGAAAACTCCGGCGGAAAAAATACCCGTACGAAAACAAACTGCGAACGCGATCCGTACCGCTGAGAACCAAAATGTACACTGTGATGACAACTTAGTTGTCGAAATACGTATACAGAATACGAAAATTAATGTGGAAGGGGTTATATATCAACCTTCAGTGATCAAGAAGCAAGTAATTTTGCAAAACGGTTAAAATTGGACAACAGAAAAGACGTTGTCTTTCACTAAGACAACGAAAATCTATGCACAACTTTGACCCATTAAAAAAAGCTTTAGGTGAGGAGTCATGATACACCCACCATATTCAGTTGACTTGAAACCTTCAAATTAATACCTGTTTGAGTCGTCTCAAAATCATTCGGGCTCTGACAGATTTGTTTCAATGGACGACATTGAAAAGCACTTATAGTTGGACAGTTCCTTCGCATACAAATCACAAAGCTTCAGCAAAAGGAGTAACATTAGATAAAAGTAATTTGGAAGAAAATAGACAATGATTTAAATAGCAGTAGTAGTAGGTTTTATTTTGGTCCAAAGAGAGGGTGAAACTTATTTCACAACAATTACAGATATGACTACTTCGGAACCATATATTTTATCTTCTTGTGTGTATCTTTCATGTGAGGCTTTCAAATGGATAGAATTACGTTCTTATTCACCTGTAAGGTAGGTTTTGACAATAATATATATCTAAATATTTATTAATGATAATATGATAAATTAAAAGTTTTATTGAATGAAAAATGATAATCAACAAAACACTGACCCCTTCGAGTTTCGTTAAAACAGAAGTCATGAGATAGTCTCGTTTTGTCGATTGCATCTATTCACCTAGTCGGTGTTGATTAAGAACAATAAAGTAAAAACAAAGTAAGAAAACTATATAAAGTGATATAGTGCTTATCGTTGAACCCCACTATATTTTCATTTATTAGATAGAGATCTTTTCTGTTCGAAAGATGGAGGTACAGTTTTCACATTCTTTCTCTTTTACTATTGTCACTGAAAACTTATTAAATCTATGTTAATTATTACTTAAAGCAAAATACACTGTTGTTAATGAAATAAAATTAAACAAAAACAAAACAGTAATCAAATAAGTAGTATTTATTTTATTCAACTACTTCTGTAATCTACAGTAAAATACTACTAGTGCTAGCAGAAATAAGCGAACAAGCAAGGACTAGATGCAGCAACAAGCACGGGTAAACGTTGTTTGCATTGAAAGACGTTCACAATTTAATATAACCGTAGTGAGAGAGACATATTGATTTACTTAATGGAACCCAAAGCCACTTAGCACTGTTTGTGAAAACGGGGTGACTGTCGCTTTGATCCTTCTTTATTTATAAAGCAACAGAATGTGTTTGCGCCCGAGAGGAATCAATATTAAGTTATATTACGACGAGGAATAAATTTAAAAAGCATCGTACCGCAGGATCGAAGTTAATAATTAAACAGGTCCATTTAAGGAAGGTCATAAATTAATATATAACGAGATTTTACTAGATCTCGGTATATTTATGCCAGGCTATATATATATGTATCTACCTAACTAATGCTTTTACATAAATATCGGTTTATTTAACTATAAACAGTGTAATAGAGTTAAATACTACGATACGCGTTCAGTCTATACTTTCTAGTTAGTGCAGGTGCATACGTAGGTGTATAAAGTACGAACAATTAAGTCAGAAAGGTGTTGTAAATTTAATAAATGCTAACTTGTGTTCGCTGTACTGGTGCGTATGTGTGTAACTACTATCGTACATGTGCATTGAATATACAAACTATGAACATAATAAATAATCAAAACAAATAAACGAGCTGCCGCCCATAGTAGCTGTGTGCTTATTTTAAGCATTTGCAAAAACCATGTTCACAGTCCAATTTACGGTTTTAATACTAAATTATATTAATTTCATTCTGAAGTTATATTCCATATGCGTATTTGTATGTCGATAAACCAAAGGAAGTAGTGTAGCATAACATCCGCTACGTGGGTTTTTAAAGGATGGGTAATTAATTAATATACAACACAAGCATAGAATATAAAAATATAACATTTATAAAACAAGAAAAACACAATAAATTCAACAATACTGGAACAACGGTAGCATCAAATTGTTCGAAATATTACAAATAAAATTTACCAACTCTATACATTGTGCTTTACAAACACTAAACCTATAATAGGTAATGACGAACAAAAATATTTAAAAAAAAGAATTTACACAGACTCGATTATAAAACTAATAAGAAAAGCTTCAGTGGATAAGGTGTAACCTGCCTTTTCGCGTCTATGACTCCGAGAATTCGGTAGAATTAATGAATCGGTGAATGAGTCGATGAGTGAATTGGTGGTTGGTAAAGGCTCAATGGGTTTGGATTGTCTAAATAGCGGGCTCTAAAACTAGCACATAACCCGCTCACAAACGTCCACGCGTCAACAAGGTTAATTACTTATAGGGTATTGCTCTCAGATCCACACTTGTTAATTATTAAACAGAGTAGCCCTTTCAAGAATGGCCCAAGAGCACCCTCATCAGCTTGTTTTTTCGATAAGCGACGCCAAGCCAATGTGCAACACGTAATTATACAATCGCGATCGCCAATAGGACAACGTGTCCACGTGATCGACATATACGTTCCGGTTAATCACACACCGTCACATGTTATTAGGATGATTTATCAAAAGATATAGCATTAAATACTAAAATTACGAAAACAAAAAAAAATTACTTCTCCATAGTTAAAAGACTTGAAATCATTTGGAAAAAACATGACATTAAATTAGACAAATTTTAAAATAGGTTTCCCATTAAAATAATGTCACTATCAAAATTTAATGTTCACAAATAAAATAGGGAGCACTCAATATCATAGATATTGTTACGCCGGTAACAGTAGTGATTATCTCTAAATGTACATAAATAGATATGAGGTTAGCCGTTTATATTTCAGGAAACAAATCCGAAAAGCATTGCTGCCACTGTGAGGGCGGTATCTCCAACATATGTGTTTTGAACGCCTCAATTGCCTCTTCCGGCGTAGAAAACTGTTGACCACGAAGTTTATTCTCCACGGTGAGAACAAAAAGAAATCACAGGCTGCTAGATCAGATCTGTACGACGGATGGCTCATCAATTCAATGTTTTGTCCGGTCAAATATTCAATTGTTTGAACCGACCTGTGAGAGCTCGCATTGTCATGGTGGAAAATGATCTATCGTTTTCGGTTTGTTTTCCTTATTTCTTCAAAAACTTTTAGCAAACAAATGGTTGTATACCATTCGGAATTGACCGTTCTATAACTCTCTAAAGGCAGGGTTGCAAGGTGAAATTTCACAATACAATCATCATATCGAAGGCAACACTGACAGTGTTGTCAGTTCCCGAAATATGAACGGCTACCCTCGTACATATATTATCTACAAAGTTACGGTTCTTTTTGCATAAACTCTTTCCTATTGAGATAAAAGAAATTAGTTATCAATTACATCTCTGTCTCATTAGATATATTTGTTTGATAATCTGGCCAAAGAATGCTTAAGACATCTACTAAATAATTGAATGTTTCCTTATATACATATACCTGATTTAAATCATTCAACATTGTATTCGCAAATCTTTCCACTTGGTACGCATATTGGCTATTACTTAGAAACTATTTTATTAGGAATTCCCCCTGCATGTACCTGCCTACCAATTTCAGAGTTTTAAACAAGAAGAATTATAATTAATCGTGATTGCGATTACGATTTTGGAGTTAGATCTGCTATTCTATTAAGTAACTGATTGAATTAATTTAGGTAATAAATTTATTATTAAAGCATTATTAGGAGAAGTATTTTTTATAAATTTATTTAGGTATTAGAGAATAAATAGTTCCGAAATGATATTAAAAAAACGTATTCAGTTTTTCTTAATCTAAAATAATTGAGGGGCAACCTTTAACATATTTTCGATTTATTATCGCTCGGATAGTTAATATGTCTGCTTGAAAAATTTTACGTCGTTTCGTACGCTAGCTACTCAAAATTCCTCACACGCACCAAGCCGTTTATATAAATTATAAAGTCCCTCACGGAAAACAGTTTTCGCAAAAAAGTGGGATCAGTATTCACTTATCAGTAAATATTTACCGTTAAATTTCGGACGATTTATTTTTATAAATGATCCAACCAAAAACGTATCTCACACGATAAACGTAAATCACTCTTTCCCGGCAGTCATCAAAACCAGTTATTCGGCGGGCACACCTTTCACGCCAGTGCAGAAAAGAAAACGCTTGAGACGAAAAAGAAATAGAAAACAAGCGTACAACAAACAGCTGTAACGCAGAATATCATATACAAGAAAGAAAAGACGTCGCATCAAGTGAGTAATTGCAAACTATAAAATTTCGTAATAATCTAAGATATGAAATCTCTGGGCTTAGCACTGAAGAAATGAAAGATGATTCGGATATAATTTACAAAGACGAAATAAACTGCTTCTTCGTTGTTACTAATGTCTTCTCATATACTTTTCAACAAGGCACTACAGTATAATTACAGACAATAAATCGAGAATACGAAGACAATGGTAGGTTCAAGCCGTGCAATATAATCTATGATTTCTTATAGAATAAATGGGTCTTATAAAGATAAAATAAATCGTTAAGTAAGTTTTCGTTTTAGGGTATAGTCGAAACAGGGTCTTCAATTAGCCTACAGCTCGTCATTTGGCTTTCAAAGTAGTTTCCACTCCAGTACAAGAACCTATTTTACATATGTCTAACAGCCACTTATTTGAATCGTATTTGAAATATCTCATGTTATGGAGAGTTCAAGCAAATTGGTACAGACTACAATTAAAGCTTTTATTACGTAATAAAGAAGTATTTCTTTGAAAATAATTTATTAAAAGTTCAATATTCAAGCACCAAGAAATTATAAAGCATACGAGGTCTGATCAAAAAATAACCGTTATTTTCAAATTTCGTGAGTTACGTATGTTGGATTTTCGCATTTTTTTTCTGTTATGTTGGTACACATGTCTGTTATATATGTTGGCAATATCAGCCATTTTGGATTGTCAGTTTGTTTTTGACAGATAAAAAGGTTAGTCGTGTTTTGGTGTGCGTTTCGATTTTTTACTATTCGAAAAAAAGGATCAAAGAATATGTATTAAATTTTGCGTTAAAAACTGAATAAAATGCTCCAAGGCACTTGAAATGTTGACTGTGGCATTCGGCGAGTCCACTTTGTCTCAAAAAAGTGTTTATAAGTGGTACAAGCGCTTTACAGAAGGCCAAGAAAATGCTCGCCAAGTTCGATCAAATGTGAAGGTTTTACTCACTATTTTCTTCGATTATAATGGCGTGGTGCATCATGAGTTGCTGCCAACAGGTCGTACGGTTAATAAGGAATACTACAAAGAAGTTATGCAACGTTTGCGTGAAGCAATACGGCTCGAACAATAGGAATTGTGGAAAAACAATCACCATGATAACGCACCAGCTCACACATCGATGCTTGTGCGTGAGTTTTTGGCCAAAAACAAAACCATTATCATGCCTCAACCACCGTATTCACTGGACTTGGCCCCCGCTGACTTTTTCCTCTTCCCAAAACTGAAGACACCGATGAAAGGAAAGCGTTTTGCTACGATTGAGGAGATAACAGAAAAATCGAAACAGGAGCTGTTGGCGATACCAAAAAGCGCGTTTCAGAAGTGTTTCGAGGATTGGAAAAAACGCTGGCATAAGTGTATTATATCTGAGGGGGATTACTTTGAAGGGGACAAGATAGTTATTGATGAATTAAAATTGAAAATAACGGTTATTTTTTGATCAGACCTCGTATAGTGATAATTTATAACTACAATTTCCACGAAAATATATAACTTTGTAAAATATAAATATAAGTATTTTTATCTAGCTTTTAATTTCACGAACCAAATTTATAAATATCAATGCATGAAATAATACCCTGACGATCATTGATAACTAGATTTTGTTTAATACATGATATTCTATTTAATATCGTATTATAAATGTATTTGGACCGCGGCAGTATAACTCACTGACTGAAAATGGTAATAATTACTTCATACAGATTAGCTGCTTAATAAAGTTCTTACTCTTTGAACACGCCTGTCTGCATCTTCTCTACATA
This sequence comes from Dermolepida albohirtum, assembly GCA_031893035.1. Classification (NCBI taxonomy): domain Eukaryota; kingdom Metazoa; phylum Arthropoda; class Insecta; order Coleoptera; family Scarabaeidae; genus Dermolepida; species Dermolepida albohirtum. Next base: position 1,455,110 of record JAVIWB010000620.1, read on the forward strand.
TTTTAAGGATCACCTTCCAGAAAGGCCTTGCCTTTCTTGAAACATACTTGAAAGCAATCTATCGATTCAAGATTCTAGATTAAGACTAGAGATGGTCGGTTTTGTAAACGGACGTTAACGCGATCGATACGAGTCCGGCTAGAATCGGGCGAGGTAATTCATTCATACCTATTTCGCAATATTGTACATTAGTTTGATAATGTACACAGTCTGTCGCAGAGAAAACCGAACTTTTTAAAAATAAAAACAAAAGCTTACTATTTTAGCAAAATTCACTTATTTTATTCAAAGTAGTCGCCTTCAGCTTCAGTACAATGCTTTGCACGGTCAATTAACATGTCCAATGAATTTTTAAGTTCATCTTTAGAGATGTCCTTCAAAATCGCCGTTGTCGCCATTTTAATGGCTTAGACGTCGGCACAACACTGTCCTTTCATCGGCAAATGTAGTTTTGAGAATAGACAGAAATCACAAGGGCTCAAATCCGGTAAAGATAGTGAATGGTTGATGGTTAAAATACCATTTGTAGTTAGAAGATCAATGATAAGCATCGAGCGATGAGACGGTGTATTTTCATGTAACAAACGCTAGCTACCATTTTCACGATATTGAGGGCGCAAACGACGAATAAGCGCCAAAAGACGCTTCATAACTCCAAGATAATATACAACAATGACTGTTGGACCAGATGGTACAAGCTCTTTGTGTACTATGCCTTTGGAATCATAAAAACAAATCAACACTGTCTTCACTTTTGACTTCTCCAAACGGCTTTTTTTCGGTCTTTCTTCGCTTGAATGCTTCCATTAAGAGTTTTGACGTTTGGTGTCGGGATCATATTGAAAACACCACGCCTCATCGCCAGTTGCAATAGAATACTTAAAGCTTTCGTCCTTTTCTAAGTCTTTAATCAAGTCTATACAATGTTGAATTCAGTTAGCTTATGTGGTACAAACCTTGCACAAATCTTTCTCAGTCCAAATGCAATGAATTGAATTTTTGGAAATATTTAATTTTATTCCCACGTATCGCAATCACTATTTCGGCTCATTTCTGACAAATCCTTGCACAAGTTCGATGTTACTTTCCTTAACCACAAATTTTTTTGCACCAGAATGTACGTCATCATTTATGTAATGGAATTATAATATTCATGATATCAGTATAGATGAGTTTAAGAGTTAAAACTAATTTTGTTTAAAGTGTATGTTAATTTCACAGTTTAGAGGTTTAAGTCCTATATTCAGATAAATGAAAAAACTCAAAATCGGTGCAATAATAATGCAGTTTTCATAAATATCGATGATCGAAAGTAAATCATATAAAATTAATATAATCAAATGTAGATCGATATAAGTTACCAATAATTTATTAATTTATGTAAAATCATTTGTTATGTGGTGAAATTGTTTATCTATTTAATTATTTTCAATATACAATTTCATTTTTCAAGAATTAAATTAATTTTCTTTAATAATTAGTAGAAATTGAAACTAATAACATAAAAGATAAGATTAACAGAGTTGAATATAAGTAAGTATTGATACGATATATATTACATTTATTACACAGTAAAATTTTAGATTTTCAAATATAATGAAGTAAATGCAGTTTATTTCAATTCCTATAAGTACGAGTATAACTGAGCATCGCTCATTTCCCATAACATTTTGATGCAAGTCAACGTGAGGCTTATTACCTTTTCACAACGAATAAAGCATCTATCTATATTTTTTCATAGCAATATATATATAGATTTCCTGATTTAATATATTGTAGCGGTTCCGTGACATATGATGCTTAAAATGTGAACTTAATGGTTTAGGAGGAACGAGTTTGCAAAAACGGCACGTCGAACTAGCGAAAGATAGAGAAAATTTAAAAAATAATATCATTTTTTAACTTGTATATCAGTTTACGTAACATTTTGGTTAACCTATGAATGATTAGACGAATGAACGATACACTCGAAAAATGGCTCTCGAATTTGTACCGGGATTTTTGTGGTCTGAAATAATAAAAAATACTTTTCTTATTATTACGTACATTCGGTACTTGTGCTTTCCATACGATGTTGGGTACTTTGCTGTATATTCACACTTCGAAGACTTCAAGCTTATTCATTATGGTCGCTTTCAATATCCAACCCTCTACTCCATGCAACAACACTGACCAAACGTAAGGTTTTATAAATCGTGTACTAAGGCTTAAATAGCGGCCCGCATTGGTTAAAACGTTGTCTATTTTAATATAAACACAGTGGTTATTCTTTATGCGACATTTTACTTCCAGATCTGATGTCCAGTCCTCGCTGAGGCTTGTCCCAAAATATTTAAACGTGTTTTCCTATTCAGTTTGTAATCCCTTGTACATTAGGGTTAGCGTACTTAAAATACTTATGAAATTTTTGATTCTGCTATTATGTTAAAAAGGTGTTGAACATGTTCGATGTTAGCAGCAGTTATAAGTATCTTCAGTATACTGAATGTTGATCCATACTCTGTTTACTCTAATATTTTTTCAATATCTTCTAGAACTTTCTGGAAAATAAATACTGAATAAAACATGTACAAGAATGCATCTCTGTCGAATTTCTTTGCATATTTTGATGGTGGCTGTTGTCTGTCCGTTTATTTTAATTTGGGCTGATTAACTTAATTAAATGTAAGCTGTTTATGTACCGAACGTCTATTTGGTCTACATTCATTTGTCTATAAATTTTCAACAGTTTATGATGTACGTGAAATCAATAAAGCAAAATAGCTGGATGCGGAAAACCACGCGGTGCAAGATCGCCTGGCAGTCAACATTACAGGAACAGTAACGGAACAATAATTCAATTAAAGTTGGTGACCCGTCTATTTAAAAAAAGAATCTTAGAAGATGAAATAAATAAGAGAATAGCAGTGGCAGAAAGACTGCGCTATGCAATTAGCTAATTTTCTGACGAAATAATAATAAAAATACTCAGATATCCACAAAAACAGATACGCAGATGACTTATACAGACAAGATTCTTAAGAACAAGTTAAGAAAAAATTAAAAAAGTGAAACGTTTTGAAGCAATTAAAAATTATACCAAATAGGGAGACAATACACTAAGAATAGTTAAAATGGTTGGTACAAATACACATAATGCAGTATAACTAATTAGTAAAAGAAAGGAATAGTAGAAGACAATGAAAACTACTACTTGTAGCAACGGAAACAAGAAGAAGTAATAGTGAAAAGGTTGTCCGAACATGTTGTTCCATATAAATAATTTAGAGAATATCATAAAAGGACAATGGCATAACATGAGTTATTATTATGCCCGCGCTCATTGTGCAGCTAAAGCTTTTTGGTCGCCAGTAATTTGCCGCTGAGTAATCAATCGGCCAAAAAAGAGATCGGAGTCATGTACAGATAAATAAACAAGGAGCTTTGGTAGAAGTGAATCCGATGTCCTACAGGGTAACAAGATCAGTGATCTGGAATTTCTAAGATTAAAGGGCAAAAACTGATGAAACAGGGGCAAGATTACATAATCTAGAAAGGCCGTAATCGATTTCAACAGTCCTACGCAAAGAAGCCAAGAGATTCCGAATAGAACATGAGGACTGCAATTCATTTGAAAAAGTTAATCTAATGATCCAAAGCACAAAAAGGTGTATATATTTCATAGAAGAACAACAATATTTGAATTAAAATCATGGTATAGCACCCTCAAAGCCCGAAATTACCCTTATCTTAGAATGAACTTCATCAGAGAACCAATTTAGCTGTTTTAGAATGCGTACAAGAGGTTTGGCACAAAATTAAAATTTGAACGAAAACCAATTTTTACTTGATCTGATGTCCGTCTAATATAGAATCAATTGCGACTTAAATAATGTAATTTAACGAAATTAGTTAAAGAAGCTTATTTTATTTTTGCATATTTTTGGCATTTCTTATTTTAAAAAATATATTATAAATATTACTTCGTTTATACTTCCAAATTTCTAAGTAAGCCTTTAGTTCGAAGATTTTATTTGTAAATTTCCAGGCTTTATTGTATTAATCTTAACACTGCAGACGATTAGAGTCGTCTAGAATAATTTCAAAGGATAAATTATGCTACCTTTTTTTTCTTAAATAATGTTATTATTATATCTCCTTGCCTTTTTGGATAATATGAGTTATACGTAATAACAGTAGAATCAATTTTTTCTTCTTTTCCATAACAATCATTCATCAAATGAATCTACCCCTAGGGATCCTCAAGTTTCCAATCTTGAACTAATATTCATATTTTATATAAACGACCTGCTTATGAGTGTGCCTTCTATTACCTTAGGTTATGCTGACAGCATTACAATTTTTAATATAGTATTGATGAATGTAGATGTCGAACGTTAACAAGAGTATTTATTTTTATTTTGTTAAATTTTATATTAATCGTTTATCCTCACATACCTATAAATGTTTCGTAGCATCTTTTTTTGTATGAATGAACACATACTTTGGGAAACCCATCCAATGAAGAATATTAGAATACGATTTGATTACAACCGGAATGACAATTTTCATGTTCAAAACACGTGCTTCACAGTGCTTAGAATATCAGAATTTATTTCACGAGTTAAAAAGTTCTTCAATAGTGTAGATCTACTCAAGGCATTATATTTTACCTTCATTGTAAATAAGGTTTGGTATGGACTTGTTATTCTTTTTACCATACCCAAAAAATTGATGAGGATAAAAATTAATGTAGATTCTCAAAATTTCAAATTTTCTATCATTTATTCAGATTGAGGAATTGAGAATGCTTTTTTCTTGAAAAGTTCGATAATTATTTGATGGAAAAACCGTACATTTGCCACATTTTTTACATAAATTAGTTGATGGTCAAAATGAATGTCCTTACCTTGTGATATTAATTTCATTATGCCATGAATAAGCTCTCACACAATTTTACATATTCGCACACAAAGTATATCTTTCAGAGAATCATATTAATTCATATTGTTGGAAATGCCTCATATATTGACTGTGAGCCAATAGAAGATAAACGAAGATAAACTGCATCACATTCTTTTTAGTACACAAGCATATTATTTATTGTCTGTTATACATGAAAAATAATTAATTTTTTTTGTACATTTCTTTTGTATCTTCTATTTTTATCTTACAACTGAGTTTGATATGTTCAGCATTAAATACTATAAATATTAATTGTAATATTTTAAAAACTTTCAGTTTTGTTTGCTTTACCCAAAAAAATCGTCCTAGAGTAGTTAGTTCGTGAGCACACACATTTGCCCCATTTTCATTTAAAATATTTATATATTCTTAACATAAATTATACAGTATAATGAGGCGCAAACGAAGCAAAAATAAACGTAGACAACAATAGACCACCCGACGCCAAACCAACAATAATAATAACAATGTATACTTCACTAAATTGTGCATTACACACAAAGATAAAATTCGTATCCAACCAACATCGTTATTTATTAACGAAGGCGCTGGCTTTCTAAGTAGAAAATTTTTCAGACAACAAAGGAAAACAAATCACATCCTCTTGGTTTCCCTTACTTCTCTTAGCATTCTTTTTTTGCAAAAATTTTCTTGTCCCGCTAATGTAAAGAGAAGCCGCGATTCATTCGTTTCTTACACACTTTGTAGAGGCCATTGTAGTGCATTCGCTCTCACAAGAATTTCGTTTGGAAAGTGAACGGCGAGGCGTGAGGGATCTAAATGTAATTGATGAAAGTATGCATAGAAACTTGGAGTACAATATATTGTAATGCTCGTTTATTACCAAATCATTAGATTGTTAAACAAATACCTATTCAAAATTTCGACATTTCAACAAATTAGATTTCATTCTCTACGACTAATTGAAATAATAAGGAATAGCAAATGATATCCTGCGCATTATATTTTTAAAAAAATCCTAATAACTTTAACTTCTGTATAATAAGAAACGCAGGCCAATATGCCATGAAGGGAAAGTTTATGGGCGGATGGGACTGACTAAGAGAATGTGTAGAAATATCTTCCCTCTAACATGTCTAGTCAGTTTTAGTTAAGTTATTCGCTGTATGTGACACAAATACCATTATTTATTGACATGAGTGCAGTGTTATCAATACATTCAAAGTATATATCTTTCAGAACGACGCAAATGAGGCTATTGTTAGTTTAATTAAGAAAAAATGCAATCCACACTTTGACAAGAATATTAGTTTAATGACAAGCAGAAACAGACTACGCGAACACGATATCGTTTGCTAAAGCAGAATTATGAAGCCGTTGCTATCCGATAAACATCAACACGTGGTCTGAACACAAAAAAAATTCCAGCAGAAATTGGTCCGACCTTGTGTTCACAGACAAATCATTTATCTGGACCAGGGCCTTCCTAGAAAGAAGACAATGGACATATTACATAGCGCACCATGAAAGACCCTGGTGTTGCCAACGACGCAAATTATCGAACCAAGCTGTATGGGAGGTGGAACGATGCAAGCGGTATTGTATCAATGTATTGGCCTCAGCAGACTCCAGACGCAACCACATTGAAAATGTTCGTGCTCTTATAAAACAGTAATTTCGCGGGTAACGTGTATATAAAAGTTGCCAATTATTTCGCAATATGAAGAATATATGGCGCGTTAGCCATTTATTGTGCGGAAAATTTGGTCACAAGTATGAAAAACCGTTGTGACACTATTTCTAGAAATAATGGAGACTGGGTACCCTGTTAAATATTAGCGTATTAGCATCTCTTTATAAGCACTTAAATTTCAACAGTATATTACTTATACAATGATGTAACATTATTACTGAATCTACGGTTATTTTTTGTTGAATTCGAAATTTCAGCGGCTCGATATATTATAAAGGCTCAACATATGTAATAGATCTTCCTTTTCAATAATCCCCATAAATAAAAACCATGAGCTTTTAAATCTGACGATCTTGCTTAGCAACCAAATTTCCCATTATTTTGAAATAATATAATTGGGAATTAGATCCCTCTTGCTGAAACCATAAATTATCATTACCAAGAAAAAATCTGGTTAAATGTTATATCTAAAACGCCTCAACCAAAATCAGGACTAATAATTCGAACAAGAGATATTGCGCATCGCGCCATAGGATTTGTACTGTACAGAAGTATTTCCCTTCACTAGATATAAACAAATTATAAGTAAACGTATTAGTCTTATCCAAAAGACTCAAGATTTTACAGTCAAAATGTATAGTGTTAGTGTGGTTTAGATTTCTCAGTATATGAATTTTGTATGAAGGAATATTTAAATCTAGATACCAAATGCGTTGCAAACTCATATTCTAAATGTTTAATGAAAGTGCATCACTATAAGCAGAATACCATGGGTTACACTGAATGCCCTTATTCAGTGTAACCCATGGTATTCTGCTTCTGACTTTATCTATGCTTGCAGGTCTTTCTTTACCTGAGAGCTACATCTACAGTAAAAAATCACTTCTTTAAAAAATTATAAGGCATATTTTGATAACATGACCGGATCATTGGAGTTAATATTCAATTAACGACGAACCATCATAATACAATAATTGTTTTTATAATATGTGATAGTAACCAATACACATTATGTACTGTTCCACTGATTCATAGTTATTAATGCTATAACAATGACAGTCGCTCTATACTTCGAGAGATGCGCGACAAAATTGATACTAAAAATCATCTGTATCTTTAGCGCATTCTGTATAATTAATAGGACAGAGAAGACTATCCATCCGCAATCACTAGCCTAACACAGATGCCAAACAGCATTTGAAAAAAATTGAAAAGATACTGTCTTAATTGAAATATTTTTATACATTAAATTTAGAAAAACAATTTTTATTACTATTATTATTAAGAACATTGTGTCAAAGAATTTTCAAGATTGAGTGTGTAAAATGAAATATAAACAAGAAAAATAGATTTAGATGAACGAAATTCAGCGAAAACTTGTTTCATCATTTGATACATCTTGCAGCTCTTTTTTCCATCTTAATAATTCAGCATTAAAAAATTTAACTTCTCCAATGAACGGCTGTTTCGTACGCGAGCTAACGATCGAGACTTATCACAAATTATACGATTATACAGTAGGCTAAAATCTAACACCACTCTACGTTAACACTGGCAGTATAGTAATTCAAATTGTACAACATTTATAGAACATATATGTATGCGTTGTTTAATTTGTAATATATGTAATGGGTGTTTTTTAAGCTGCATGAGAACCATCGATATCGATAACAATGGTTTGACAACTGGTAGTGTCAAAGTGTGTTGACATTTCTGTTCAGTAAGGTTTGACAAGTCATCATGAATCGTTTAACGCTAGAACAACGCTTCCAAATTGTGGAAATTTACTTTGAAAAAATAAATCTGTTCGCGAAGTTCGTAGAGCACTTCGTCCATTTTACGGTCAACATAATCGGCCTAGTGAGCATGGAATTTGTGCAGTTATTGATCATTTTCGCATTAATTTTACTCTTCTCGATTCAAAACCATCAACAAGACAAAGAAATGTGCGTACCGAAGAGAATATTGCTGCTGTAGCGCGAAGTATTGAAGAAGACGCCGAAATGTCTATTCTTCGTCGTTCTCAACTTGTTGGCCTTTGACCTTCGACTACGTGGAAAATTTTACATAAGGATCTTGACTTACGTGCTTATAAAATACAGCTCGTGCAAGAATTGAAAATAAACGACCTTTATTTGCGTCGAATTTTTGCTGATTGGGCTCATTTGAAACTGGCCGAAGCTCATTTCTGGTTAAATGGCTATGTCAATAAGCAAAATGGCCGTATTTGGAGCGAAGGAAATCCTCAAGCCATTAACGAATCACCATTACATCCATTAAAATTGACTGTTTGGTGCAGTTTACACGCTGGCGGCATCATCAGTCCTTACTTCTTTAGAAATGGGGAAGGAGCGCCGTTACGATGACTGGCAAGCGCTATCGTGCCATGCTGACTGAATTTCTATTTCTAAAAATTAATCATATAAAGATCGACGATATTTGGTTCCACCAAGACGGTGCAACTTGCCATGCAGCGCGCTTAACAATCGATTTATTGCAAAATCAATTTGGTGATAACTGCCTTTCCAGAAGTGACCCTGTTCACTGGCCCCCCTCGTTCGTGCGTTTTAACACCTCTGAATTACTTTTTATGGAGCTATGATAAGTCATTGGTTTATGTCGACGAACCAACATGGATCAAGTAACTCGTAGCCGCGGCAGACATATGCCGGAAATCATATTTCAAAAATAAATGCCATGAAATTATCTACCAGATTATCATAAAAAAAATTGTCTTGTATTATCATTTAAAGTTCTCAAGCTCTTAAAAAAACACCCGTTACATATATTACAAATACGGAGAACCAATTGACGAGAAAAGGAGACAAATCGTAAATGATAAAAAAAAATTGTAGTCGATTTTAAAGCAATTTCCCAAAAGTAATGTTACATGAACTAATAAATGTTTAATTTTGCTTTCGGAGTTTTAAATATCTTGTTTGGTAATTATAAACAATACCGGTACTAAAGACTCCTATATTATTCTATTTTTAACAAGTAGTGTTCCCTATTTCTAGTACTGCAGATGTACATATATACAAGATACTCTTGTAAGGAAAGGCAATATTGATATGAATGTACAAAACGTATTCCAACTATAATGATTGAAAGCCATTTCATTTTTGAGAAAGAATTAAATCTCATTACTTTTCTTCTGCACAACGGAAACCTTATCCATATAACTAAAATATGCTTCAAGTACACATTATATTTTGCTTTTGTTAACACCAGCAAAGAAAATTTCATTCTTTAATAATTATCATTTAACTCACAATTTATCCCAATAATTTTCCAATACAATTCTCAACTGTAAGTATATTATTACACAAGAAGGCCAAAACGAGGAATTAGATATCTCAAAAAAAATTTTTTTAATGTTATACATACATACATATATACATATATAACAGTTAATATTATGCAACAAGCAGTAGAGGTTTGGTTTCAACAAGTTAATAAATTGAGTGTTCCTGGTGGGATAGAGTTTATATTAATTAACACCTAAAACAACTTTTTAAAACATCTTCAGTTCTGGACAGTATATTTTAATTAGTGGTAGCAAGGTTTGTTTGAATTTAAAGGGGAGCTCATAAGTAAACTAATATTTAATACGTTAAACTTTTTTAAACATTACGACCTCATTAAAATACATGAAATACCTAAATACTAACTTTACAGTTACCAGAGGTAAATTATTTCCATTCCTATAACTACAAGTAAAAAAGGATGCGTATTAATAGATCCATTTAACTGAGCAAAATAAAAAAGTATTTGTGATATGGATATTAATAAACTATCAAATTGTTTGTACTATCACAGGTCCAGTATAGAGTTCATTATGAGTACCTTGATAGTGGGATATAAAATTAGAACAATTAAAGGTCCTTACAAGAAAACAAGAAATTTAATACATGTCGGTGGAAAATTTCTGCTCTAGCTTCATGGCAAATAGAGGAGAAACTATTTTTCCTTCATAGAACCATAAGAAACAAAGATTCAACCTCACATAACATTAAATTATTTTTTAATTTAATTACAATTTATTTATATATTCGATTATACTCCTATAATGAACGATATAAAAGTATTACGAAAATGTTTGAGGTCTCTTTATATTTTTAGTAGAGTAACTAAAAGAAATTGGAAATAATAACAAGGTAGTTAACAATGCAATCGTTTAAGCGCAGTAAGTCGAGAATAAAGATTGCTAGACTATAGACAGAGAAGCGGAATACCGTAAAATACTAACCGGTAAGTATGGAACAAGGTTTCGCAATTACAGAGCAACTTTATCTCGCACCTTTTTAACCTCATATAGAAGTAGAGGACGGTTTATTATAAGAGTAAAGTTAGCGATCAATTCGAAATGTTCCGTGTATGTGAAGATACGAAATTGTGCACAGAGAGGAAGAAAATGGAAACAACGAGAAGACCATTAAAGTTTATAATTTCATATCGGGTTAATTTAATTAAAAGGGGAGACGAACGAACTGCTATGCACTTTGGTTTATTTCTATCATATCTTTTTATTTGGAACAAAGTAAGTGATTCTTCTCTTTCATATATTTTTTCCAGATCTTTAATTTGATACAATACGTTTTTCCGACTAAATAAATATTGTTTTTTATGTATTTAATAAAGTATATTAAAAAAGTACATTATTTATTTTTTCCATTTATTTTTCAATAACTACTAGCACGAAGATTTGCCGCTGTAGCAAATGTAGTCCGAAATACGAGGGAAACACTTTATATTTCGGAAATGGTAAATAAAAAAAATTCTTTATTAACGAAAATAGTTTTATTACTTTTCAATATATTCTCTTTAAAAATCAATGCACTTTTGCATTTGTTTAAACCAATCCAAAAAGCAATGCTGACACTGTGAAGGCGGTATCTCCAAAATATGAGTTTTGAATGCCTCAACTGCCTCTTACGGCGTAGAAAATCGTTGGCCACGAAGTTTATTCTTCACGTGCGCGAACAAAAAGAAATCACAAGGTGCTAGATCAGGGCTGTACGGCGAATGGCTCATTAATTCCAGGTTTTTCCCGGTCAAATATGCCGGTCAAATATTCAATTGCTTGTGCTCAATTGCCTATGAGAGCTCGCATTGTCATGGTGGAGAATGATCTGTCATTTTCGGTTTGTTTGCCGTTTTTCTTCAAAAACTATTGGCAAACAAATAGTTGTGTACCATTCAGAATTGACCGTTCTACAACTATCTAAAGGCACGGTTGTAACGTGACCCGTTTTTCTGAATAAACAGGCGACCGTTTGTTTTGATGTGCTTTGAGCGCGAACAGCATATGTTGGTTTTGGCTCATCTTGGAATACCCACACAGTCGACTACTGTTTACTATCGGGTTCATACGTATAGAACCAAGATTCATCACCTATGGCGACTTTATAAACATTCTTTGAAGCACCGCCATTGTATTTTTTGTGCATTTCCTTGACCTTTTTTGGTCGGTTATTAAATTATGTGGTACCCAACGCGAACATAGCTTCTTAACGGCTAAATGTTCATGCAGGATCTTATGCACGCTGGCGTTACTAATACCTAGAGATGTCTCGCTCTCACGGTATGTCACGTGACGATCTTGCATTATTAACTCAGACACTGCATTAATGTTTTCCGACACAACAAGATTTATGGGACGACCTTCACGAAATTCATCGTCCAAAGAATACCGTCCAAGTTTGAATTTACTATAGCAACGATATACTGTAGTCTTCGATGATGCTTCATCACTATATAAAGAATTCAGCTCGTGTCGATACATTCTTGTTGAGATAATCCACGCCGAAGGTTATGAAAAATAATTGCACGAAAATGTTCGCGAGTTAATTCCATTTTTTTCGTTGACATAAAATTTTCAAGTTACTGGCAACAATAGAAATAGCGACCGGATAATAAAACTGTTAGGGTAAATATATTGTCAAAAATGACAAACTTCACGATGCAATTATCAGATCGGAGGCAAAGCTAACAGTGTCGCCAGTTTCCGAAATATAAACGGCTACCCTCGCATAAATAACAACGCAAGAAAATATTTGTTCAAACATTAAGAGGATTTAAGAAAATAATGCATTGTTAACTAAAATAGTAAACCATGTATATTTAACAAGGCAACCGATAGCACACATATTTGTAAAAATTTGTTAGCGTAATCAAATGAAATCCATATATCTACAGAAATGCTACTTTTAGTTCGCCGTTTATCAATACAGTTTGACGAAAAATCACTATCTACAGTAATCAAATCCCTATCGCCATCCATTGTATAGACCGGAAAGCAAAACCAAACAATTCCCTAGTTTAAATTAATTTGCAACCATTTTTCAGACAAACAAATCCCTTGACAACGTCTGCTAGACATACCATGTTCAAAATAAAATTACCAACTAAAAGAATCACATCTTACTTAATTGTTTGTAATAAGGACTTGTTAAGAACTATAATTGCGGTAAATGATTCATTCCTACTAACCAGAATTTTGAAGTCATTCGCTCAACAGAACTTATAACCTTTATCTTTCTGTTTTTGCAACAGCTTGGGTCTAATGATTATAGACGAAAATACAGTTCAACTTAGAAATATTCTCAATAATATTAGGCACGTTCAAAGCTCTCTGTTTGCCAGTAAAATCAATAATCACACTTCTCTTAGATCTTTTCGAAAATCTAGCAAGTATCACCTTTGAAGTTTTATTATTGCTTGAAACATGAGGCATTCTGACAAAATTCAAAATCATGCTTAGCTACTATAAAGCTGATAGCATTTCTAAAAACAGAAAGCACAACTTTGATTAGGCGTTATTTCTACGAGAAGATTGTTGAAATTGATCCAACTCATTACGCGAAGTATCATTCTCGTATACAAATCAGCTTTTCAGGCAATAAATTTCCCTTTCATTTTATATCTAAAATCTTCCATTCCTTGAATAAAATAATTATCCTGTCATTGTAAAATATTAAAGTCTCATATGCCTCACCCTAACTATGCTTAATGATTATTATGTTGGCATGAGTACTTAATAAAACCATTATTTGTGCAGAATTTATACCAATTTAATTTCAAATTTCAACGCACTTTTACATTAACTCAGATCGCTGGTAGCTTTCAAAAGAACGGTTGGAAAATATCCGCACTCGTGATGAAAAGGTATAGAGTGGGGCCCACGTATGTCAAGACTGTGAAATTTCTTGCAGTTTTTTAGAGACCTATTTCGGCGATAATTGATTTTTAAAAACTCCCGAATTTAATAGGACGCAATTAATATTAGCGTTACATATGCATTAAAAAATATTTCTTGAATTTTTAAAATTGATAAAATTTTGATACTAAAAATATACCGAAGTTAATATGCACACGTGCACTCAACGTAGACGGAAAACATATCAAGCCGAGTCATAGCTCAGTGGTTTATCGCGCCGGGAGTCGCGAATTCGACCCCGATAGCCTGCTGTCCTCGAAGGTTATGGTTTCCCTTTCCCGGCTCCAATAATGTGCTGTTGAGGAATGAATTATTATTATTATTATTATTGTATCTTCTGCATATATCGATCATTTAAACTAACCGTTTTTACAAAAACTTGTGATGTCGTTACATGAGATATAGTTGTACGCAATCAAACTTAATTTCTTTATAATGTCAGTTTGAAAATTGCTTGCTTAAAAATCAAATAGACATCTATTGAGATAAATAATCAGGTCAGTACGTTTAAACGTCAGTTTATCTTTTATTTGCTTATACATTTTTAATAACGTAAAGTACCAGTGAAGTACGCAAGCAAGGGCTATAGTAAAACTACTATATTGTTATAAACTAACTGTACAATGTTGATTCAAGAAGTTGCACGGTTCGCATGGATAACAGGAAAATGAACCCTGATATAAATATGAAACCTTAAATGAAGTTTCACAAACTTTAGTAAAAGAACATTTAAGATGCAAGGAAACTTGCAAACTTTCTATATATTAACTTTTTACAGCACCGCGGTATCTTGCAAAAAGCAAAACTAAAAAGTTGAATAAGTGGTTACCCCATAAAATTTTTCAGAGAAACATGCTAAACTGATGATTTAATAACAAAAAATCGAAAAGATTTTCTAAAGAGGTTGGTAGCATGATAAACACGGACTTTATTCGACAATCGTAGGAGAACATTTCAATATCATATCCACAAAGTTTCAGGATATGCCTTCGTTTCATCTAGGGAAAATTCTGATAACAGTTTAATGGAGTATACACAATGTAACTAATTATTGCTTTATACCGAATGGCGAAAGCACGGCAGCCAGTACGTACTGCCAACAAATACGCGATAAATTGAAAACGCAGCAACCGACTATAATAAACAGGCGGCGGCTTAATCTGCCAATCTATCTATTATTATAGCAAAATCGCTTAATATAATTACTAGACCGTGGTATATTAATACAGTACATATCAGAAAAGTATGTTTAATCTAAATTACAGTATCGTGGAAAACAAAGAGAACAATTTCGTGAAAAACTATATTGTTTAATATTCAATTCACTTACAAAATTGTTTAAAATGAATAAATATTCGGTAAAACTAATTAAGAAGTTATTTGAATTTATATTTTATTAATTAATTAGTTAAGTAAAACGGCAAAAACAAGTCTATTCTGTATACGTCTTTGAGCAAAAGAGAACCAACAAAATAATATTTTGTGTATGAACCCTGCGCGGTATAGATAAAATTAAATTATAGCTATCTGATGTTCCTTTCCAATCAGATGTTGCAGCTTCAAATAGTGAAAAATATTTCTCCTTAAAATAACAATAAGCTTTCCAAAAAGAATTTCCAAAGTCGATGTCTGGACTGACCAACCAAGGACTCGGATCCTATTATCTCTTAAATAATCCTTAACAAACCTCGATGTATGTTTGGAGTCAGCAAGCAACATAGTATCATTTTCGATTACAATATATTTTTATGCATGAAAGGCGTGAATGGACTGTACTTATACCGTCTGAATTATTCGTATTAAATTTAAATCCATCGCTGAACAAAACTGTCCTACACTTCTCTATAGTTCAATTTAGATATGTTTTAACGAAAGTACGTATGAGAAACAAAGAATTTTACGTATAAAATGGAAATACCAGTTATTAAGTTTATAACGTCCCGTCCTGCGCTTAGTAGAACATTAAGTAAATGCCCGTATTCTCACCTTAAACGATCCTTTTTCTTGACCTTCAGGGTTCTAAAATTATCTCGAGCAACAAACTCAGAGAGTGGGGGGTTCCCTGTTAATCAGATCTAATAGGAGATCACAGTATTATTATCCCGATAGTCCTAAGTCAATATTGAACCAAAAGGTGGATCAATAAAATACGTTCGGTATTTAGTTAACTAAGAAAAAAAAGTTCAATTATTTTGAAATACACGGTATTAAAGAAAATAAATATGGAAAAAGAGTCGTCTAAGTTACAGGTTCAAACCATTATTCCTTATTGCTACTTATACGCACAGTTGTTTACACTTGTGGTACAGAAAAAATATTCTATGATATACATATGTGCCACTTAATGAGCACTTATTCTCGTCTTCATAATCAGATGAACACGTAGTTCTTATAAACACACTGACCCAGTTTATTCAATAATTAACAGGCTACCAAAGTTAGGGAATGAGAGAAGCCTGAATTCAACGTAGAAAAAAAAACAAGAGAAGAATTACGCCACTATGTAATACATAGTTTACAGATTACATGATTCACAGTTGATTTCGAGGATTAATTAATGAAAATAAGATCGTCTTTCTAGAGAATGCCAATAGTAATTCAAATTGAATCTTAAACCACGTGTGGAGGTTTATCGATTTAACTAACACGATGCAATTATAAGTCGATAAATTAATTGATTAACATAGTATATTCCAACGCAATCGTTGCTGAGTACTAACTTACTACAGTGCAGCCCTGTAATTTATGCACAATAAATATTCAAAGTTAAACTTTGTAGTAGACTTTTTAACTGTCGACGTGTAATCGACAAAGGAGAACGATATCGGTCGGCCTTTAACTTTTATGCAACTCAAGGTGATGTGTTCCGAAAAAAAAAAATTGCGGGAAAGAGTAAGCTACCGGCTCATTATTATGGCAATTAATTACTAAACACAGGGAATAACTTCGAATAAATATTATGGCAACAATAATTAAACATTAGGGAGATCTATAACCCGTTGATAGTATTGGTTATAAACTTAAGCTGATAGATACGAGTGGACGATAAGGGTAACAAACAATAAAATGAAAATTGGTCGGATAATTATTACCTAAATTTTGCAATTCCAGAATGTACAGCGGTGTCCCCAAAATGTGAACACAAGATATGCGCATGTAACAAGTTTTTTTTAAAGGTTTCTGGCGGTCTGTAGCTATCTAATCATTTTCAGTTTCACGTCTGCAAACTGCGCTTTTATGGACATTTAAATGAACTGCCTCTACAATCACATTAGAGATGGCATATGTTTTTTTAAGAAACTAAAATTTCTTCTATCTATTTGAATAGAAGTTTTTCCAAATGTGCATGTTTTTTGTCGAATTATACTTTTGTATCAGTTGCATTATACTTTTTTTGCAATCGAGTTTTATGTTTCTCCATTTAGAAAATCGGTTTCTAATTAAGATTCAAAGCTATGATTATACTTATCACGTGCCATTGCAAATCAACTAAGCAGTATTAATACTTATAGTAAAGCACTTAACAAAAATTACTAGAACGGCGTTGAAAGAACTCAAACAAAGGCTATCAGTGAGAGTGAACTAGTCTGATAACTGGTCTTTTTACTATTCAGTCGCCTACATACCTACTGTGTTACGTATATTTTACAGGCTTGTCTATTGAAAATTATTTTTATTGTTTTATAGTAATAGAATATAATTATTCTTAATGTAATTATACGTAAGTTATTTCCATCTAGCAATGTACAAACATATAGGAATAGTATTCTTCGACCGAAAATTGGTATAACGAGTATACGAGTGAAATCATTTTGTAGCTTTTATTTTGGTCAGTATTGTATATAGTATTAACTGTCAAGAAATTTACTAGAATAACTTTCCTCTTCTATTTAGTACAATTTGTCAGCATTTTTAAATCATATTACTATATCTATCATTGAAAAAATAAACCGAATTTCACGAAAGGCTACTTTTCGTTATATTGCTTTTTTAACGTGTATATTTCGGATTGTATAGGTACAGATAGAAATTCAACGAAAACGGTCATTGTTCCCTATCCAAATGCTATATTGGAAATGAGAAACAGGTTTCTAATATGGCAGTTTAAATTCTTACTTTTGTACGGAAAGTAGGAAGATATGAAAAGGAAATGATGAAGAAATAAGATATCTGGATTCGCGGAGCTAAATTTTTCATTTATTCAAATTCCACCTGAATAACGTCAACAGTCATCGTTCACTACATACGTACAAAGTATGAGTAGATATTAAGCAATCTGCATGCTTACGGCGTTTAAACGTTGAATAGTAGAAAATCAATCTTTTCAAAGACAGTTGTATACGAATATATTACATATTGCTGAGGTTTCTTAAACGACATGAACAAATAGAGAGAAATTGAAATTTGAAAGTAGTTTTTTATCTTAGATATTTGCACAATAGTCATGGACGATATGAAATTTCTAGTTTTAACTTTTCATGACTTCATGACCTCACAACTTTGTAAATGCGCGTATTGTGTAAATTTAATATGTCTTAAGAAACAAAATAGATATAATGCAATAGAAATCATAAAATATCAAAATAAAGCGGTAACAGGCATTTGAACATTTTACCTTTTTTAGTATATTTTATCTTTTTTAGTACATTTTAAAAAAATAATTGCTCGCTTTCGTTGTTGTACGAAAATATGCCACTTGTGAAATTGTAAATTTCATTCAATACTTAGTCTAACCGTAAATACCACCGGCACTACAGTGACGTACAAAAAAGAATAACTCATCGTGTGAAAGAAACTAAAATATATGCATAGGCATTTGAAACGTTCAGAAAATAAGTTTTCAAATGACGTATAATCTAACGCAGTATTGCAAACGACCGAGCGATTCGCATATGTACTGTTGGGGCCAAATCTACGCAGGTACTACACACCCTCTGATGTGTAGTAATTGGCCGAACTGTATGATAATAGGCACCAGATCTGTATTGGGAACGCTTGGAAATTTGCATTGTTTATATATAAATTTGGGGTATATGAAATATATAAATTTATAATTTAAAAGTAAATGAATATTTTATTTCTGTATATCTTGGTAACTTGCTTTTTTGGGTGCCTATTCTGTAACTGCTTCTGTTAATATTAACAGGGTTCATTTCAAGTTTTAATGCAAATTTGTATTTTGAAACAAACAAACTGTTCCGCTAAGTAGATAATTTTTAACGAGTCCCTTAAATGTTTCGGTTATATTCGGGTTTTGACCTACACGATGCTGGTTCATTTATCTGAAAATCAATGCTTGCGATTACTTACATAATCGAATAACATTTTATCTCTATAACTTATATGCGCCTAGCTGATGTGCAGGCAAAGACAAGATTAGATCATCAGTTTTTTTCATTTCAATTTTAAATTTATTTTTAATACATTTAATATTTTTTAATTACATTATTTGAAAACTGAGTATTTTTATTTTACTATTTTAGCTAAATTGTAGATATTTGCGACATAAAAAGGTTTCTATTCTGATAAAAGAAAAGAAACTTCATATAATAAAAAGTTTTACTTTTACAACTATGCCTAACACCTATATTATGATATTCATTTGTTGGTGGATTATTTCGAAATCGAAGTTGTCTCTGTAGTACTTTTTTTTTCTCTTCTGTAAAAACAGTTTTGTAAAACAAGTATCTTGTAAATATTAAGATATTTACATGCGTCTATGATTTTCATTACTTTCCACAATCATCAATTGGATTAAACCACTAAAAGCCATGTTTCTTAAAATAAATAATATATATAAATAAGTAAAAGGTTGGCACAGTTTTCACAGCACTTCTTGAGAAACTGTTTCAATTTAGAAGCTCGCTAAACTTTTAATAGAGAGTTAAATTTTACGTTTTCTTTACAAAGTAGGCACTATTAATATTTATCAAGAAAATAAAGACTAACTGCTCTGTCTCTTAAGCTATTCTAGCCAGCGTGGTCACACCATTAGGAGGTCTCTACGAGCGCGTCTTTCTCGCCGCCAAGTAAAAATATTGCAAATGTATGTATGCGCCGTTTCCAGTGATTTTTTACTAGATCTTCGAGATTACTCCAAATTTTCATGATGTCTATTATAAGTTGTATCTTTCAGAATATTCCACAACGGAAAGTCAAGGGGTTCAGATTTGGACTACCAAATTACAAATCAGAAGCCTTAGTAAACTCAGAAAGTTAGTTAACTAAGTTTAAGTCGTTCTTGTTTTGTGAAAGAGTATTAAATGTTATTAAAGTACGCATTTTTTTCCTCTAAAAATGATCAGCCAGAAGTTTCGAGAGAGTTTCAAAGCATAAATGAATACGGAAAGTACAGGGTTTTCCAATAAGGACTTGACAACTTTTTTTCAAAATAAAATTCAGACCATTTGAGATATGTCAAAAACTTTATTATCAGGTTGAAGTACAATCAAAACATTTATGAATGGAGCTCGACTTCGTTCATATGGCCACCGCGGGCATGTTTGCAGTGGTCGATTCGTTGGACCCAATTTTCGATGAGTCGGCCACACAATTCAGCCGAAACGGCTGCTATTTGGTATTCAATGTTGGCTCTGAGACCAATGACTTGACGTAGCCCCAAAGAAAAAAGTCTAGAGGCGTTAAATCGCACGAACGAGGCGGCCAATCGACAGGTCCATTTCTTGAGATAACACGCTCATCAAACTTACTCTTCAATAAATCGATTGTAACGTGTGCCGTGTGGCTTGTGGCACCGTCTTGCTGAAGCCACATGTTGTCCAAGTCCATATCTTCCAATTCGGGCCAAAAATAATCGGTAATCATAGCGCGATAACGATTACCATTCACAGTAACGTGACGATCATTATCGTCGACGAAAAAATATGGCCCTATGACGCCGCCGGCATGCAAACCGCACCAAACAGTTATTTTTGTGGATGAAGTTGTGTTTCATGAAGCACATGTGGATTTTCGTCCGACCAATGACGCATATTTTGCTTATTAACGAACCCATTGAGCCAAAAATGAGCTTCGTCACTGAAAATGACTTTGCGATGAAATTGATCATCTTGGCACATCTTTTCCAGAGCCCAATCGGAGAACGTACGTCGCTTCAATTCTTGAGTCAGCTTGATCTTGTATGAGTGTAAACCAAGATCCTTACGCAAAATTCGCCATAGAGTGGTCTGGGCGATGCCCAACACTTGAGAACGCCGTGGAATTGACTGATTTTGATCATTTGCTACGGACGTTTCAACGGCAGCGATATTTTCGACACTTCGACCAACCCGTTGTCTCACTGGCACGGCAACATCACACAACGAATATGTAGACACAAATTTTTGCACTAAACTTGTTACTGCCTGTCTACTAGGGCGAGAATTACGACCTAAAATCGGAGTTAACGCTCTTAAAGTAGCGGTCACCGATTCCGAATTTCTGTAGTAAATTTTGATAATTTGCAGACGTTGTTCGTTCGTGTACTTTACCATGATGAAAATGTTAGGTTTACTGAATAAATTGACAGTGACAGTTCGATGATTATTAAAAGGGTGCGTTCACAAATTGAATTAAAAATTGTCAAGTCCCTATTGGAAAACCCTTTACATTCGTGGGTGACGCCTCACTAAAGCATTACTGAGATCGAATGATGGCTATTATTCTATTAGTTAAATTTCCTATCTAGTAAAAATTTCGTTAGAGAACAAAATTTTGCGATAGTGTCTTTTGCCACGACGACTTAACAACTTCGCCACAGTTCCTATATCTTCTAGAATGGCATTAAAAGCTGATGGTGTTTGCTCCTTCTGTAAATCTCCGTGGTAAAGATTGTTTCAAATATTCATTTCACGATACAAGGTTGTTTGTATCTGCAGTGTATTTCGAGTGATTCGTACACAAACAACTGTCAGCACCAATAATATAAGATATTCGAAGCGTTCGTTATTATTATGGGTAAAAGAAGCGTAAAAAATCTGTCGCACACTCTTTCCCACTTGCGACGATGTAGTGACACGATTATGATATTCGACTCATATCATAGTATAAATAGTGCTCACTGAAAAGTTGTCGAAATATTATCGTCGTACAACAGGGTCGCGACGATATGTTCAGGTTATGAAGTTTTCTCTCTTAAAAGTTGATACAATTGAGCAGCATTGACCTATAATACGTTTAAAAGTACTAGACCGAATAAAAAGAAAGAAGTTCTAGTTTTCTTAATTACATAAGCAACAATTACAGCATCTATAAATTGAATGATTTGTATTTACATGAAATTCTCGAGAAACCAGGACTCGTCTGCTTTAGTGTATTGTAAAAATAATGCTGTTACTTAAAGGATTTCGGATATTTTAAAATTTCTTTATTTCAAGCGCATTTTCCAATTATTTTACTTCTGTTTTACAATTAATAACCATAAATTATTCTAAACATAAAACATAATGAACTGAGAAATGTATAATAGCTAAACTTCAAATTTGTAAAATTTGAGCAAAAATAAAATATTGTAATACCTTTACATATAAATTAAACATATAAACTGCGGTGTAGATATCTATTATATATACATAAACATGAAACGTAACATTCCAGTCAACAGAAATGCAAAATGTAGAAACATAGTTCTATCATCTAATATATCTGCAAATCTCGACCATAAATACATGACGTAGGTCTATGATAAGCTGCATTACCGGAGCCGAATAATAGACTGTGGCGAATCGGGCTTACTATATAAGGTCAGAGGTAAAATTTAGAAGCATCAATTTTACTCGCACCGAGTGCAATTTATAACATCTTATGCTAGGGCGTCTTTCCACAATGGCTCGCTTTATACGTCATTATTAACCCGCACGTCCAGTGATGCCGCTTTGCCGCTGATGTTGCCTTGCCTGAAACCGAAGTTTCAGTCAGCACCGATGTTCTAGGAATTGTACTGCCAACGCCATCTAGATATCCGGAGAGTATCTTCGTTATTATATCAAACCGCACCGACCACGCTTTATGGACGATAAAAATTGTTCTCTTTGGAATGATTAGCCGGATTTTTGTATTAATTACCCACAGGCTTAACGATGTCTGGCTTTTAGTTGTAGGCGTTTCGCTCTGCCGATGGTGGTACTTTTTTATATTCTTTCTCGAATTATTCATGTACAAAGCGAACTCAGAGTTTACTTATCTTTTACAGAAATTTATAGATATTAAAAATTAAGAACAGCTTATTGCATTTGTGTTGCATATCGTACGTTAGAACATACAACACTTCATTATATAAGCATGATGTTAAGTTTGATAATAAACACTGCTGGAAAGTTAGCTGTTTAAATTGGAAATAGATTATAAGCAAAGTTAATTAAATGTAATTTATAATCAACAGTAACGTAATAATAAATCGTAATAATTGGAATTGAGATTATACTAGTAACATAAATAGTTATCTACAAATGAAATAATAAAACATAGCGTATGTTCTCATAAAATAAAATTTGACTAGTAAGTCGTAATTTATTAATGCAAATGCCACTGGGCCATTTTCATTTCATCTTTTGTGAATTTAGTAAAAGTATTCAATGAAAAAACACATTGTGGCACTTTTGGATTGAACACCCCTATAAAAAAATCAGGAAATTGAACAAGACCTTACCAGTATTTTTGTCTATAACTTCAAGAGAATAATTTCTAAACTAAAACTTTCCCATTGTCCGCTGATAATAGCACGGTGTAGTTTAAATAGTGTTTCGTAATAGCTTTATGACGTAATAGATAAACTAGAATGAAGTCACTGCATAGAGTTTTGTATCGTCTCGGCATTAGCGTCTGAAATCCACGATTCACCCAAGTGACAATATGGGAAAGATATTCGTTTCACTTGTAGCTAAGGAGGTCGAGAAAAGTACGTGCAGATGCCATTCTATGGCGTCTACACATTTACGCATTTACGGCACCATTCGTGCACACAGTTTCCGATAGCTTAAGCTTAAAATTCCTATTTCTGGAACTTCAAGGCAAAGTTTTATTATTGCAAAGCCAGGATTTTCTTTCACTTTTGCGTTGTCACACTCAACGAGATCATCACTCTGGAAGCTAGGCCTACTTCTCCGCTCATTGTGAACATGTGAACGGACTTCCTCAAACTCGCGACACCATTGCCTCAATGAAAATGTAAGTCAAGATGAAATGGCAACAGGATAGGAAACTATCAAACACTAATATGGATTTAGCAAAAGGAACACAGACAAACAGAATTTTAACCGTGTGGTGATCTATTTAGACAAACAAACAAAATTAAACAAAAATATTGGCAAATGTGTACACACCTGAACATAAAAAAACATGAGAAACATATATGAGATGCTGCAATAAAAAAAGTACGCCCTTGGGAAAAATTAATAGAACATTTAAAAAGAAAATATTCTGTTTTTCATGTAGAGGTTTGAGGAAAGGAAAAGACAAAAAGTAATTAAATTATACAAAGCAACAAGAAAATAATGTATTTACTTCTATAAATAAAAGTGATGCAGGTATATTTTTTAAAGGTCAACGAAAACAAAAACACAAGAAGTAAAAAACGAGAGTTTGTACTGTTCGATTGAAAGTTAAGATTTATTTATTTACTGTAACCTGAAAATTTCAACATAAGAAACTAATACTAAAATCAATCTGAGCTCTACAGATTGCATATCATCTTTATCATTTATACGAAATATGAAAACATGATATTGTAAATAGCCGCTAATTAACTGCTTCTGGGTTTCCGGGCTGGAACCGCGTCACTAGTATATCTGCCGACGTTTGTTTTGCACCCACTCCCAAATACATCCCTACGGAAGACATCATCACTGGCATAGAATCGGCTCTTGTCAAAATTCCTCCGGCTATCGCCGATCCCATCCGTTTCGAATCTTCAAAAATCCTCACGCAGGCCAAACCACCGAAATCTAATCTTCAAAGATCCGAGATTCTAGCCCATAAAGTCCTGAAATCTGACCCCACCATCGTTGTACTCAGAGCTGATAAAGGTAACGCCACTGTTGTCCTGGACAGTGATCAGTACGAGCTTAAAATACAAACTCTTCTTCAGGACGGCTCGTATAAACTTCTTAAGCGAGATCCCACCTCACGAATAGAACGTACCATCATATCATCTATCAAAACCTCTTCTGTCCCTACCGATTCTCACAGAACCTTATTACCCAGCGACTCCAAAGCCCCAAAACTGTACGGTCTCCCAAAAATTCACAAACCCAGCATTCCTCTACGTCCCATAGTGAGTACCATAAACAGTCCCACTTATAAATTATCTAAATATCTCTCGAACATTCTCAAACCTTACACCGGCAATAGTGATTCTTTTATTAAAAATTCCAAACATTTTGTCCAAAGACTAAATGGCCTAACGGTAGATCCTCATGATCTACTAGTTAGTTTTGACGTCGAATCTTTATTCACCAGAGTTCCTATACCCGACACTATCCAGATAATCCGTCAAATCCTTTCCACTGACAACCAACCTGATGATTTGGCCAACCTGGTGAATACTTGTTTAACCTCCACCTATTTTCAGTTCCGTGGTAATTATTATGAACAAGTATCGGGTGCAGCTATGGGGTCTCCTCTCTCTCCTGTTGTCGCTGACATTTTTATGGAGGCATTCGAACAACAAATTCTACACTCCAGTGACCAAAAACCAAAATGTTGGTCCAGATATGTGGACGACACCTTCGTTATTTGGCCTCATGGTCGGGATTCCTTGAACAACTTCCTCGTTTTCTTAAATTCACAACACGATTCCATAAATTTCACCATGGAGATTGAATCTGAAGGTTCCCTTCCCTTCCTCGACGTCTTGGTAACTCGTCATCTGGATGGTTCACTAGGACATTCAGTGTACCGCAAACCCACACACACTCATCGGTATCTCAATGCCCTCTCCCATCATCATCCTGCCCAGAAACAGGGCGTTATCAATTCCTTAGTCCAAAGAGCTGTTAACATATCTGACCAGCATTCTATTGGGTCTGGGAAAAAGTTCGTGGCGTTTTTCCCGATAGATGGCATTGGTTGCGGATAACTAAAGAACAACAAGTCACAGCGACACCACCGACGGCTCGTTTTTTAGATGACCTTCCGAACGTTAGCTTGAGCGTAGAAACATTGTAATCGGTGCAGTGGTTGGAAAGTTATTCGCACTTGAAAATGGAGAAGAATAATGAGAAATTTCGCTATATTCTGCAATATTATTATGATAAGGGGAAGAACGCTGCGCAGGCTTGTGATAAAATTTGTGCTGTGTACGGTGAAGGTACTTTATCGAAATCTGTTGCGCGGAAATGGTTCGCTCGCTTTCGTTCTGGAAATTTCAATGTGAAAGATGAGTCACGCTCCGGTCGTCCAATCACTGAAAAATCTGATGAAATTCTTGAAAAAGTCCAACAAGATAAGCATATCAGCAGTGTCGATATTGGCATGGAGCTAGGCATTGACCACAAAACTGTTTTGAACCATTTACACAAAGCTGGTTACAAAAAAAAGCTTGACGTATGGGTTCCTCATGAGTTGAGCGTGAAAAACATGATGGACCGAATTAACATCTGCGATGCGCTGCTGAAACGGAATGAAATCGAGCCGTTTCTGAAACGTTTAATAACCGGAGATGAAAAATGGATTACGTACGATAATCGGAAGCGTAAAAGATCGTGGATAAAGGATGGTGAGCCGTCACAAGCGTTCGCTAAGCCAAAATTGACGCCAAAAAAAGTGATGCTGTGTGTATGGTGGGACTGGAGGGGAATCGTCCACTACGAGCTACTTCCAACTGGTCAGACGATTGATTCTCAACTCTACTGTGCACAACTAGAGAGATTACGCCAGGCGATTGAAAGAAAACGGCCCGAATTGATTAATAGGAAAGGTGTTGTCTTCCATCATGACAACGCCCGACCACACACTTCTTTGATGACCCGTCAAAAATTGAGAGAGTTTGGTTGGGAAGTTTTGATGCACCCACCTTACAGTCCGGATATAGCACCCTCTGACTATCATCTGTTTCGATCTCTGCAGAACTCTCTCAATGGAATTAAGTTGGTTTCAAAAGAAGCCTGTGAAAACTACTTGATTCAGTTTTTCGACCAGAAACCACAGAAGTTTTTCACCGATGGGATCATGGATCTACCAAAAAAATGGCGAAACATTGTCGATAATAATGGAGCATATTCGGTTTAAATGAATTCGTCCACGCGCCATGCGGGGACCAGTTGAATTTTACTGAAAAAACGCCACGAACTTTTTCCCAGACCCAATATATCCCAGGAATTAAGTCACGTTACCAAAGCTCTTATAAATAATAATTTCTCCAACCATAATATTCAGCGAACCATAGATCGACATCTTAATCCCAAAATCTCAACTTAATACACAGCTTACATCATCTCCCCCCCCCCCTCTCTAAAGCCCACCTACCCTATATACAAGGTGTTACTGACCGCATCAGTAGGGTTCTTCTCAAAAACAACATCAAAACCATCTTCAAACCCCATTCCAAATTATCTGACCCTTTTTCCGTAAAAGACCATGTTTCTTTAGAATCAGCTGGTGTGTACAGGATTCCTTGTTCATGCGGCAGGGCATATATTGGTGAAACAAAGCGGTCTGTCGGCACTCGTGTTTCTGAACATGAGCGCTGTACTAGGTTGCTGCGCATAGCCGGTTCTGCACTTGCCGAGCATAGGCTGGAAACCGGGCACCATATTCAGTTTAATTCAACCAAGATCCTATCCCGCACTAACCACTTCTATGGTCGCAAAATCCATGAAACTATAGAGATCTTTAAGCACCCCAATAATCTTAACCGCGATGATGGCTACCCCCTACATAACGCTTGGCAATCCTGCATCTCTAATCTACCTAACCGTAACCGTAACGCTCCATTGACCCATGACCCATTATCCATATATAAACACGTCCCCCATCGACTTACACCAGTTTCAGTGCAGTAGTTCAGCCCTGAAGATGTCCAATACAAATGGGTACGAAACGTCGGCAGATATACTAGTGACGCGGTTCCAGCCCGGAAACCCAGAAGCAGATAGCATGGACCACGACCGCGGAAGTCTACGTACCAAATTAGCCGCTAATTAAGTTCAGTAACAGCGAACCTGAGCTTGACTAATATATTTATTACAAAAATTTCGAGAAATTTTTGAGACATAATAGCTATTAACAAACTATTTGTTTTTCTAAATGTTTTCCTCTAACAGTTCTACATTTCTATAAACCCTAAACGGTGGGCACTTTTTTTCCATTCAGCTTGGAGCTCAAAAATTTCTCGAAATTTTTGAGACATAATAGCTATTAACAAACTATTTGTTTTTCTAAATGTTTTCCTCTAACAGTTCTACATTTCTATAAACCCTAAACGGTGGGCAACACTTTTTTCCATTCAGCCTAAGACCTAGCCAAAACGTAATATATGCTATACAATCTATTTTCGCCGGTGCAGCATTTAATTCTTAGTCAGAAGTACTATGAAAGAATTAAAGAACAAAAAAAATTGTCGTTTTAGTGGTTCAAATAATTGATCGTTAAACTATTGTGCTGTCGCCGTTTTTTCTAATTTCATTGGTGGCTCTTCAACATTATTCAGCGTTAATCGAGCCCGTAAAACTATAGAAAAGGTATTATTATTATTAAACAAAATGGTAGTGCAAACACACACATATTTTGTTGGCGGTAACGATAGTGTACCAAATTCAATGTTTTTCACGGAATTATTTAATGATTAAGCTTATTGCCAACAGTGTACACATTCAAACGTCTATTTCCAATGATCTCAACAAATTTATATTCCTAGTTGTTATCTGCTTCTGGGCTTCCAGGCTGGAACCGCGTCACTTGTATATCTGCCGACGTTTCAGTGCAGTAGTGCAGCCCTGAAGATGTCCCATACAAATGGGTACGAAACGTCGGCAGACATACAAGTAACGCGGTTCCAGCCCGGAAGTCCAGACGCAGATAGCATGGACTACGACCGCGAAAGTCTACGTACCAGATTATATTCCTAGTTATTTTATCGATTTTCAAATTGGCATATATACATTTATATACAAGATACTCCTTGCAGTCGCGACAAAACTGTGTCTAAATAAATCTACTGTAACATATACATACATAAATTTAAAAAGTATTATAATTCAAATTATGTGAATATACAAATTAAATCTAATCTTCAATTTGGCATTCCTTTAAGCGATATTTAGTAAATTAAGACAATATACACATTTCTGTTTTGGAGAGTTTGCGTTCCTAAAGTTTCATGAACAAACATTAAATTACTATTCAAAATTTAACAAACGGTCCCCTCAAAATCTTGATTTATTTCACATTATATTCCCCCTCAACTCCATACGAACAAACTCAATTTTCAAAGATACTTATCCAGCCTAATTTTCACGTTCCAACAGATTCCATTATGAGTAGAGAAGAAGTTTCATTTGAAGTTAAATCACACAGTATATACAGTTGTGACAATACAAAAGGTATTAGCAGTAAAGGTAGTGACAGATTTTTCACACGTTAATAACAACCGCCATTGTTTGAACAGTGAACAATACAACCCTTAATTAAGTGCAAATAAGTAGAACGACTAAAATTAATATTAATGAAATTGAAGCCCTCCCGACAGAACTAAATCCATATCATACCCGCCCACTTTCTGCTTATATCTATTCTACTCTTCTTTCTCTTTCCCACTATCTCGCTCTCTCTCTCTCTCTCTCTCTTTGGGTCTGGAATACTGAAATGTTATTCTCCGTTAAATAGACTTGTTCTTGTTAATTTTGGTCAATAGATTATCCTTTGTGTTTTAATAGAAAGCGTCTTTGTACTGCACCGAACACTGAACAGTAGAATTAATGTATGTATGTAGCGGTACGAATGATCATGAGTAAGTAGATGAGTATTATTTACCTGGCATTTGATCAATATAAACTATTACAATGAGCGACTAAATTATTTGTTGCATGGATGTAATGCCGAGAAAGTGATTAATTATATGGAACTTCACTGTTATCTAGCAGTGTACACACATTTATGTACGAACAAACATACATATGCAGCTACGTATGTATGAAACATCAATTTGTTTTATTTTGCAAAACAAAAGTGTTGGCTATTATAACATGTTCTATGATTCCTTAATTGAAGGAAAAGCAAAATAAAATAAGGATTTTCCTCATAATATATAGTACCTAGCAATTGAATTAAAGTCACCTTGCGTATCAAGAAATTTATAAAACAAGTCGAAAACTGAAAGATATTATCAGCGCGGATCAAATTAATTAAAATAAAGATTATTAAAAACAGGCATGTATCCGAAAATAATGCCAAAAGTTTCTCG
Source organism: Dermolepida albohirtum (assembly GCA_031893035.1). Classification (NCBI taxonomy): domain Eukaryota; kingdom Metazoa; phylum Arthropoda; class Insecta; order Coleoptera; family Scarabaeidae; genus Dermolepida; species Dermolepida albohirtum. Next base: position 1,485,323 of record JAVIWB010000620.1, read on the forward strand.
ACATTCAGTCGACTGAGTAGCCCCATTAATTCGAGAAAATATTGCCATGGTGTTCGTAACACCACCAAGAGAGACGATTGGTTAATTATAAAAATAGCACACAAAAGTAGATAAATCTTCTACCTGAAACCTGCAAGATAAATTAAAAGTGCCTAACCAAGTTTTACGGTTGAAGATTGGAAAAGATAAATAGATACAAATTTTGTCATTAATAAACCATTTTTTGAAAATATTCTCCTTGCACCAGATGATCTTCAACGATGAATTCCAACTTGAAGCAATAATGGAGAATGTTAATTTTCTTAGACAAAGTTCCAAGCAACGTTATTGATGTTAATGATGAAGCGGTGCAGAAACCCATAATAAATTCATCTGGTCATACATAACCGTGAATGGCACTGGAGTTGTTGAAAATATATTTTTGTCTTTCCTAAGCTCATTAAATGAAGAAGATGCATACACTTTCATGCAGGATAGAGTACAGCGAAATCGATAAAAAGTCTGTTTCAAGAACATAGCATACCCCATTTGCATGACCTGGAAATTCACCCGATTCATATCCAATCGAAAATACACGAGTGCCGGTTGCCAGGTACTGAATTATGATTGTTTCAAATTTTTTATATATTCACGAACGGCTTTATTCTGTCCCTTGAATTACAAATTTTAATGCGTATTTAAAAAGATTTGAATCAATGGCACCTAATAGGGTGGATAATGAATTTTGCGTCAGCATGATATTTACATAACCAACAGAACTTGTACTATTTTCGTACAACAGTATTTTAATACCGGTAGTTTGCCCTTTCAAAGCAAAAGGCAAGTGACTAACGAATAAAAAACAATATGGAGTTGCGATGGATTGAGCAATATTAAGACTTAGTCTAGTTCGAAATAAACTCGCGAAAAAAGATGCAAATGTAGGATTTATAATAACATTTTTGAAGCATATAACATCAAATAGAGAAGCACTAGATTAAATAAATGTTCAGAAGAAAAAATAAAACGAAACAAAGTTCATATCCGGAAGGAGGTAATGAAAGTGATTGAAGTGAAATAATTTTTTCAGACGATGCGTCCCTTCGAGCGTGAGCCGTCTGTAGGTGAGACGGAAAGGCTCGTGCCAATCAAGTGACACAATTCTGAATTAGACACTGCCTAAAATTGCATATTTGGAATTGTCGCTGCGAACTACTTCAGGAAAACGCAGGTGTTTACGGAAAATTAGCAGGACAAATTGTAAAAATATACAATAAGTGTTTGTTGTCAACTACCACAAAATGGTATGCGTCTAAAAATCAGTTTTTATTACTTACTTCAGGAAGCCAACCAGTCAATTGTGTGGCAGTTGACAACAAAAAAAATAGAGAAAAATTGAATTGGTCGGCGCAATCTCTAGGAGTGAATCCAAGTGAAAGTTAATGTTGGACTGTTGTAATGGTAGGAACGCTCGACTTCCAATTAGTTATCTAGGGACGATTCTAACCACTTTCGAAGCGGTTTAAAAATCATTTCTCTTCTTCAAAGTAGTCGATACCGCTTCTGGTATCCTTCGGTGGTGAGGAAAAGTAATCAACGCTGCTTTCCCTCTTACAACGAAATCATATACAGCAAATCTTATTGGCATGCCGTAACGTTGTTGGACCGCAGCAGAAAATGCTTGAATTTGGTTATTCTATAATATTAAGTATGAATGTAGTAATAGTGTCTTTAGGGACCTTCTAATTATGATATTTTTCTTTTTTGCATATAGATTTTCTGAGAAATCAGCCAAACATTCTTGTGAGACTAATTATAATATACATTCAGAAATCTTCACAATTTAAATATTAGGATTACTGAAACATTACTTAATGAAATAAATATTCATTACATCATTGGTTAAACGAAATTTTATTTTTTTATGCTTACGCAAATATATAAGTTATACATCGAGGCACCTGTATTATTTCTTCTTCTTCTTTGATATACTATTCCGTTTGAAATTAAGCGTTAAAACCCGGTACATTTGCAAGTCTTTCTCGTCGTTTTCTCGGAAGTTGTTTCCAAATATTTAGTACCGAAATAACTTTTCGCTTTCACCCCGAGCCGCCCGACAGACTTAAATATGTACGACGGCAAAAATGTGTCTTTCCCAGTATTATAATAATTAATTTACACAGGCGACGCGAAGACGGTTCCTACATAATACACCAAATTAGATTCCGGAAATAATTTAACTGATATCACGAAAAATAACAAAGAAATGTTAATCTTAATGATATTTTAGAATAATAGGAAGACGTTGAATATTTTACAGACTGCAAGAGAAATGATATTTCAGACATTAACATGTGTACTAACCAGGAATTTCCGGCAAATAATACATTTACACACTTGCACACTGCAATATCAGCATCTGTTTTCATAATTATAATGTTCTTAATTATTAAACAGAATTATTACAGACATTATGTAACAAAACTATTACCAGAAAATTAATAACGTTAGATATTTATATATATATATATATTTATATATATATATATATATATATATATATATATATATATACGAGGGTAGTTTGACAAGTAGTGAGAATGGAAAAGGCAAACGAATTTTTTAAATACAAAATAATTTTTATTTTTCAATATATTCTCCTAAAAGAGCAATACATTTATTCCAACAGTCCTCCAATGCCCTTATGCCATCTCTAAAATGCGATTCCGGAAGGCTTGCAAAAGACTCATTTACGAAGATGATAAGCTCGTCGTTAGACGAAAATTTCTCTCCACCTACTGCCGTTTTCAATTTTGGAAAAGTCGGAAGGGGTTGATCCGGCAAAGAAGGCGCATGCGGTATTAATTGGAAATGCAACTCGTGGATTTTGGACATCGCAACTGTGCTGGTATGCGAGGGAGCGTTGTCATGGAGAAACAGAATCTTTTTCTTTGCCATTCCTGGCCGTTTAGCACGAATCTCAACATTTAATTTTTGTCGAAGTTCTGCATAATATTGTCCGTTTATTGTGACACCCTTCTAAAGGTAATCAATGAGCAAAATGCCCTTTGAACACCAAAAAATTGATGCCATCACCTTGTTTGCCGATAATGTGGTTCTCGCTTTCTTTGGAGGTGCAGAACCACGTTCTAACCGTTGTTTCGACTGTTGTTTAGTTTCGGGTGCACTGTAGTGTATCCTAGTTTCATCGCAAGTAACAAATCGCCTCCAAAAATCAACCGGATTCCGCCTATAAAGGTCCAAACACTCATTAGAAATGCGCAAACGAGTAAACTTTTGATCAGTCGTAAGCAATCGCGGCGCACATCTTGCCGAAAGCTTGGAAAGGCCCAATTCTTTCGTTAAAGTGTGGTGTACGCGTTCTGTTGAAATGTTTACCATGTTTGCTATCTCTCTCACTTTGAGTCGTCGATCTTGCGTAATAATATTATGGATTTTTATGATTTTCTTAGAAGTCACGATTTTGGGTGCTCCATTGCGCGCTTCATCAACACAGCTTGTTCTACCACGTTTAAATTCATTTACCCATCTACTTATTGTGGCGGATGATGGAGCAGATTCACCTAATGTTTCCCGTAACTCGTCTTTTATTTCGGTAGCTTACATACCCTTAATTACGAAGTATTTAATCACCGCACGATACTTTGCTTTTTCCATTTTAACAAAACGACGTGTTGCTTCTTTTTCAATCAGCTGTCAAAAATAAACTAATCAACCGATTTATCTAAATATCGAAATGTAAACATATAAATAGGCAACCTAAATTACAGTTCGTTTGTTTTACCAATTAGAGCGCCAACTATGTGTCATTCTCACTACTTGTCAAACTATCCTCGTATAAGTTTCTCAATTAAAACACATTTAAGGCAATAGATTCGAAATCAACTATGATCACTTCGTATTATAGGGTATACTTCTTGTAAGCAATTAGTTTAGACTTTCTTAAATTGTTCTACGGTTCTAGTCAATATGATCTGTAACATACTTTGATGATGTCATATCAATGATGTAATTGCATCGAAAATTATTTAAATAGCTAACCACTGAAACACGCTGATTCGTTGTATTTACTAATGCATGTGTACAAATACACTTCATTTCATTGTAGCTCTGAATTAGAGTTCTATTGATATTTTTGATCAAAGTGAATACGAACGGTTAGGTCAGTTAATCTGTACTCTTGCAGAATGCAATATTCTAAATGGACGTTTTGTTAGCATTCATTCTGATTAACAAATAGAATTCAAAATGTATGTACATATGCTGTGAATATTTCCATCTTGTCATGGCTCTGTTGACATAATATATACTAAATTTGGATTATGTAAATGATTCATATTTCAGAATATTTCTCTAACTAAAGCACATTTATATACCAGAATATAAATTAAAGTACTGCATTAAACTCAGAAAGGCAGTAAAAATATTACGTATTGTACCTATGTACATAAATCTGCGGCTGGTAACAATTGTCCAAAATTACATAAAGTATCATTCCGTATATAAATCACTCTGTAATGAAATAAGGTTGCTAAGGGACACGTTTTTATTGTCTAACATTAATTTATACGTTTGATATCATTTATCGTCTTCCATACACTTTCCTTCGATTATCCATCCATATATTGTTTCTCATTCGTCCCTAATTACAATTAATTTCATAATTCAATTTCGATCAGGATATTTGTAAAAATTATAGTTTTAAAATAAAAAAGAAGGAGAGACAAATCTTTTACAATATCATTAACATTAGTAAACATAATCTGGATACTTTTTTATAAAATACGAACCATTTTGGCATTTATGCGAATTTAAACATCAAAATTACGGTGAGTACAATTGAGAAATAATTACTTAACGCACTATAGTGATTATTAACCTTATCCCTATTAGTCGGCGATCTTACAGAGTATCATTTAAACACGAAAAACTAGTCTATCTGAGACATAATTAGGTTTTAATTAATTTGATCGCTTCAGAAAACGCTGGATGCCTGCATTCAAAGATCAAACGGATGCTGGATATCAAATCAATTGTAGTCAGAAGTAAAAGAAATTACTACAGGCAGTTAAAAGTTTCGGTAGTCCTAAAACTACACTGACACCTAAAATAAAAACCGACAACATGCATAAGTGATCATGACTTTATCTAGAGGTGGAAACGTTAGACGACGATGGTGATCAGTTAGATGTTGTTTAAATGGACTTGAGTCATGCGTTTGATACTATTGATTACATTTTACTTTTGTAAATGCTGTCATCTTATACGTTTAGCAATTCTCTGATCGAGTTCATGAGGTCATATTTGTTGGTTAGATAAAACTATGTTACTTGCAATGACACAAATCTAGACTCTTTTATTTGACATCTAGAGTAAACCAGGGCCCTACGTATTGGCTTAGGCGAATGATAAAATATACCATAAGAAGGATATCCTGGCAATCCCAAAAGTAATCATAACTTGCTTCTTTCGGGTGTTTAATGTATTCAGGTTTCATTATATATATATATATATATATATATATATATATATATATATATATATATATATAATATATTACCTGGCGCCAAAAGTCTTTCGGATCATGTCTTAACTTCGCTAATCTAACTTTTTCATACTCAATTCATTATGCAAAATCTAAACTAGTGATCCATATAAAATATGTGGAGCCCCTAATACTTCGCAATCATCTAGCACCACATCTGTGCCTTTTAGTAATTTTTCGGGTCTTCGACGTTCATTACGTTATTCGTCATATGTATTGGTCCAGATTAGCTTTAATTTCATAATATATATTGTTATTTAAAAAGAAATTTTATCATTAATCGGTATTTCCATGTTTCAAAACAAGTTAAAAACAGTTTACTTTTTTTCCAATAATAAGCATCGTTACGATCGAAATGAAAGCAACTTTTAACAGTTACGTTATGAAGGATTGTAGGATTGAAAAACAAATAAGATTTTTTGTTAATGCTGCCACGAATTACTGACCCAACCCAGACCCAAAAATGGTAGCACACCAATCGGAAAGAAAATAAGTATGTAAAAATATTATATTATATATTCTTTCAGTAGTTAATGATTGTAATAATTAAACGATTAATTGCGAAAATCAAATTTAACTCTAAAAACCTTGGCCATAAAAATACTACTGAATTTATCGCTTCCAAGAAATTTAAAATTACCTTTGCCATGTGGCAAGGGGCACTACTGGAGATGAATGTATATAAACCTTCATTTAGACAAGGTATGGGCAACCTTTGATATATTGTGGACCAAACTTTAATGTGCATATAGGTTCGTGGGTCGCGTTTAAAAGTAGTGCGTTTTAAAGTAGTGCTCATAATTTTTAGCGATAGATATCAGACATGAAATAATACAATGTCTCGCGGGCCGAATCAAATCTTACAGCGGGCCAGACAAGGCCCGCGAGCGGGTTGTTGCCTACATATGATTTAGATCCAAGTTACCTTTATATACTGTCTTAACAAAACCTTTTCCAGTGTATGCCTACGATAATTTTTATTTGTATATAAATCCATACTTGACCAAAACTGACAGTATATAATTCAATATCCTATTATAGGAATTAAAATTTTTTAATTACTGCCTCTATACCACATGCTGTTTCTTCCAATATTCTAAGTCCATCCTCAGGTCATTTTTAAAATTTTTCTTTCCAATCACTATTTTAAGAATATGTCGATCATTTCGACTGAAAGAGATCCTTTTTTCCACTGCATAATGATTTCTCGCCGTTAATAATACTGGTTGTACAACGTTGAACCTGCAATTAACTGCACTATTTTGTTTCTTAAAGTTACACGCTGATAATAATCTCCTTTAGAAAATAGTACTGAAATACACCCTCTTCTTTTTTATTTGATTTGTCCGTTTCGCCTATAATGAAACATAGGTTTGTTATAAACAAATTCGACACGAACGTAAACAAAAAACAGTAAGTAAGCCTTTATCTAAATGTAAATGAAAAGGAAATTTCACTATAATCGATTAGTAAAAATAAAAAGATAATAGCTTCTCTTGAATCGTCTCTTGCCAATCGAAAACGAATTACATAGGAATATCAACGGCAAGAAGAAAGAAATTAGAAAGACTTCGAATTCCTATGAAAAAAAGTGATCAAAGAATTCCATAAATAAATATGTAGTAATGATAATTTCTTTACGTCAATTGATTGCACATAGATAATAGTAATATAACGATTACTAATTTAATATTATATTTCACCCGTTATGAATATAAACATTATTTAGATATTTAAATTATTAGTTCTATGTAACATTGTCAGTCATAAATGGCGCTTTTACCATTCGTGACTTAAATCCGTTCCAAATTTTGCTGCATATTATGAAAATTAATAGATATAATTATTTAAATGCAGTTTGTAAGACAAGTAATAATAATATGCACACAATTACAACTCGATTTCAGCTAACCGAATCATACATATAATTGGTTATTTGAGAATAATAGAGAGCTAAAATGGACAATTTCAGTACTCGCAATATATAATGAGACGAAAAGAGTAATCGGGAGCGCATCTTTTAACTGACATAACTGCAAGATGCAGGCGATATAAACCAGATTTCTAAAACAATAGACGGATGAGGGGGTTCTGTGACCGAATTTTGGGAGTGAGCAACGATGAATGGAAAATCAAGGATGATGTGGGAGATGCGAGACGAGATTAAACGGAGTAAAGAAAATGGAAGCGACCGGAGCTCTGAAATAAAGCGCACGAAGATTAAGAGATGAAGTTCGGGCAAAGTGATACTACTCCTTAAAACAGTAGCGAATGAAAGAAGCCACGCCACGGGAAATCAGTAAGCCTAGCTACGATTTACAGTTATATTTGAACAGATATCATCCACCGCTAATTTTGGTGACATAATACAAATGCCAACTTTAAGTACGTACTACAGAATCTGTTTCAATTCTCGGAATTCTCGCGGTATTGCGAGTTACCAATACCATTTACAATGTTCTGGTTTACAAATGAAATGAGCGCCTTTGAAGAAAACTTGAACGATGAAAACAGAATAGATTTGGAGAATTAATTTTGCCTTTGATATCGGCCTCGACGATTTTATAAGCATACCTGAATGTTATTGAAATTGCTTCTCGGTTTCGCCAGTAATGGTGATAATTTAATAAAGATTTTGTGTTTGATTATCTACGACTTCTATTATTAAATAGAACTATAGATAAATGAATTATAAGGCAATAACTGTTATTCACTTAGCACTTGAATATTACTAATGAAATTTTCTCGGAATGGAATTCCATGGGAATTTATGCATGATATAATTTATTGTATTACATATATGCTCAAATACGTTTGGCAATATTCTATGGTATTAGCTTGTTTCTTAGTATTTTTGTGTTTTTCTCTATTATGTAAATAATCAAAACATTTTATTCTATCAATGATTAACGTTTTACATACAAAATTTCATCTGTTTTCATTATGTTGTGAAAGTTTTTTCCTGGTTTATCAATTGATGATACGGAACGGTAACAATAAAACTATCACGACCATTCATTAGCGCACTACTTTCATTTATACATTTCCAATGCATCTTTTTTGAACAACAAATTTTAAATTGAATTCATTTGTTTCTATATCCTACAAAATAGGAGAATGTAGAAATTATCGCTATCACGAAATGTTCTAAATGGATTATATTTTCTTTATTCTTCTATGTAATCTGATTTATTCATTAACACATATGTACCTACAAATTCATAATTAGCGATACCTTTAAGATCGTTACTGCACTGGAGCAAAAATGTCCATTTTAATCGTGATTAGTCAAAATTTTACTTAATTATGTGAAGGTGGAATAAAATGTTTTCGGTCTGTCCAAGGGAATCTAGAATGCAAATTTCTACATAGACACCTTATATTTCACTTATTTAATCATTCTAATTTGTCTATTAACATACCTACAAATTCTGAATTGGATTTAAATATGATTATTGAAGTTGTCAAAAACACAATATTACTTGCGAAATATCTGTCTAGATATACATATACATAGCTATATGCTTAGAAGCACTACCATGGTGAAACAAAAGTTTCCAACTTAACGATGTTTTAGTCTAACTTGTAAGGGTGGACCGAACTTCTTTCGAATTAACCAAAGAAACACAGTATTTGCTTTTCTTCTTAGTAACCTTTCCAATTATGTATGCTTAGTCCAACAGTGTCCACATTCCTTTACGTGGGTAAGGTGAAAAGTTCTCGGCCTGACACAGAGATTGCGTTACAATTAACAGAAATTTATGTTTCCTGCGTGGCTGCATGTGTCATTAGTTAATATGAAAACTTTCAACTTGTTCTCTCAAGTAATTTGTTTGCAAGAATTTTTGTAATAGACGTCGTGCGTGTTATTTTTTTAAATGGAAAAACTTGAATATCGTGCTGTTATATTCTTTGTTTTGGATGGTTTAACCCCTATGGAAATTTATCCGAAGTTGACAAAAGTACATAGTTACTCTGCTCCTCCGATGTCAACCGTTAAAAAGTGGGCAGCTGAATTTAAACGTGGTCGTACGTCCCTCGAAGATAACCCACGTGAAGGACGGCCAAAAACCGCAACCACACCAGAAATCATCGAAAAAGTACATGATATTGTGTTGGACGATAGGCGAGTGAAAGTGAGTGAGATAGCTGAGGCTGTGGGGATATCGGAAGAAAGGGTGCGACACATTTTGCACAAAGAATTAGAGGTGAGAAAGCTCTGCGCAAGATGGGTGTCGCATTTGCTGAATGTCGATCAAAAGCAAATGCGCAAACGATTTTCAGAGCATTCTTTGGACCGATTTAACAAGAATCCGACCGCTTTTGTGCGGCGATTTGTCACCATGGCTGAGACATGAGCCCACCACTACACGCCAGAAACGAAACAGCAGTCGAAGCAGCGGGTGGAAACCGGTTATTTAGCGCCAAAGAAAGCGAAGTCGATCGCATCTGCCGGAAAAGTCCTGCCAACGTGTTTTGGCATGCAAAAGGAATCTTGTTAATTGATTACCTTGCAAAAGGCAGAACAATTACAGGCGCATATTACTCTAACCTTCTTGACCAGCTGGATGCCAAAATTCGCGAGAAGAGGCCTGGTTTGAAGAAGAAAAAAATTATTTTTCATCAGGACAACGTACCTGCACACAAGGGTGCGTTGGCGATGGGAAAATTGCGAGATACGGGGTACGATTTGCTCGGCCATCCTCCCTATTCTCCTGATTTGGCACCCTCAGACTTCCATCTATTCCCAAACTTGAAAAAATTTGTTTCTGGAAAGCGATTCACATCCAACGAAGAAGTTGAAAGAACCGTAGAAGAATATTTTGACAGCCATCTAGACTCTCACTTCCGGGAAGGAATATTGATGTTAGAAAAGCGCTGGACCAAGTGTGTTAAACTCAAGGGAGATTATGTAGAAAAATAAAATCATTTTTTAAATTTAAATCGCAGTTTTCATTGTCAGGCCGAGAACTTTTCACCTTGCCCACGTATAACCTATTTTCCGGATGGTAATGTTGGTCGTAGCCCCCCACAATATGTGTCAGTTTGCATCGTTTGCATCGTTTCAGCTAAATCTATTTTGAGCTAGGTATTTTTACAAATTAATGAATAAAGAGAAGTCGCTAAGGGATAAATCTAACATGAAAAGTGTGTGTGGAGCTAATTCATATCTTAAGTCAAACATCTTTGCTTGTGCAAATAATGCTGAATAGTCTAATATATTATCACGATTTTTGCCTTGCAAATACGGTCATTTGCCTTTCATTTAAGTATCTAACTTACTAGAATACATCATAATACTCCTTTGCAATGATTTTCACGCAAGTCTTAAAAAATAGTAGCCATTACCTCCCTAGCTGGTAGTACAATTTTTGCCTTTTCGATGCACTTGAACCAACGTTTACCAATTATCTGACTGTTGCTTTGTTTCAAGTGTATAATGATGAATCCATATCTCGTCAGTGGCTATGAAACAACAAAGAATTCAAAAGAATTGCTTTGGAAAGCTCCAAACACTACCTTGAATGAATATACTGTCTTCGACATGTCTGGCTCATTGTTACCAAAGATAGCGCCGAACAATTTAGCTAGAGTTTTTTCATATATAAACGCTCATATAAAATGTACCCTTTCATCTGCGACCTACAAAATATCCACTAGCTCATGCATGTTGATACAGCAGTTATTCAACACAACACTGTGAACTTTTCAGTCATACCATCGGTTGTGTTAACCTTCGCTAATTCGGTGAAAGTCTTTATCGCGTAGTTTATAGTCTTGAGATATGAGCCAAAAGAAAGTACAAAGTGCTAGACAGAACTATGTCGTTTTCAAACAAAGGAGAACAGCATAGACAGGTATATGTGTAGATTCCGTAACACGCATTCGAAATAAAAGAACTGACATATGTACTTCGCATGCGGAATTTATACTTGTTTTAACGACTGTTTCTAGCTTGCAATATCACTGACTTTACTCAATCAACCACAAATTAAGTAGGTGGAGCTTCGCGAATAAATATCATCCTATTTTGCCAAATTGTAGAATGTTGCACAAAAATATGCCAACTGTGCACGGAGAAATCAAAAAAATTAAATCTTTGTTTACGAATAAACAATTCTGATTATGCCTGGCCAAGTGTACAGATATTAAAAACACTATTGTTCACGTGATAGTGCGCACACTTAACCTTCCCAAATTATGCTCCCCATTATTACTAACTAGTTAAAGAGCAGAATAATATACCGGCGAAACAATTTCGAAATAAATGCTTGAAATATTAGAGAAATTTCAAGTTTCAACAAATATTTGCTAGTGATGATATCAGTAGAATGTGTTGTGTGCCATGTGTGGTAATTTGCTGAATGTAACGTGTTAAATTAACGCATTACATCTTATGGCACAAACTATTCGACAATCTTATCCAGAGGTAGATACTATAATGGCAAATACAAAAGCAGTATTTCGCAAATGTTTTAACAAAGTTCGAAAGTTCTTTTTACAAAGGATCACATTTGACGATATTAAAACAAATTTGTGAAAGTACGTTTACAGGTCCGTAAATAATTTCGGTCGTTTTTTGCATAGATGAACATTTTTAATCGCGGCGAACATCTCTGGGTGTAACAAGTGTGCAACATACATAATACAGATATTTTTATCGATCTCAAAGAGTTGATAGAAACAATTACTAAAGAGGAAACTTAAAAAGATGTGTTTTACAATACTTTCTATCTAACAAATATATCCACTTCCTAAAATTAGAACAAATTGTTATAGTTAATGTTAACATTAACCTTTTAATAAATTCGCAAAGGTTATTACTTTACTTATTCTACGTGACTAAATGCAAAATCATCAATGAAAAAAAGATGACTTATTGATTTTTCTTCTTCTTTGTATGTCCGATACATAATTCACTGCACGTTATTACTAACGTGTTGCGATGCGCAGCCCTAATTATGAAACTTCCACCTCATATTAAAGCGTTAATATTATTATTTTTGGGTAATGAAACGCTTCTTTCATGTTTTCTTTTGCTTCTTTTCAATAAATTGAACTCATTATTCAACGCAATGCCTTCTCTCCGCAACTTTCCATGTAAAGAAAAGGCACACACCAAATTTCGAATTTGTTTTTCTCGTGAATATTTGCATCACACTTAGAAATAAATCTAATACATTTCTAAATATATCCACAAAAATAAAATTATACTAACAGTTTCACTTTACAGTGTTCTTTCAATTTTGTGGTTGAATATATACGTGGTAATAAATTTGAAAGGCTGCATGTCTACGTGATACATTATTACAATATGTAGTTATACTTTCTTACATACTTTGTAATACAACAAGAAAACGGTTTTGCATAGACAATTATAAAATCAATTTTACTGCCTTATTGTCACCTCACGTTTTTTTAGTGCTACATATTCGGACCTGTAGTGTTCAGAAACTCTTTTCTTTAATAATTGTTTGCGTCTTCTGACAGCGGAGATATTTACTGGAACGAGACAAATCAATACAGTACAGCTCTCTCAAACATTTAAGAAAAGCATGTTTTGACTTTTAAATGTAGAATTATACAGCGTCCAAATTGAGTTATTGAAACTATTAATGGTGAATATATTTAAATGATTTTTCACCAAAAAATGTGTATTAATTGAATGTTATTTCAACATTAAAACCTAAAGATCTTATAGCTCCTCCGATAAGTACAACAATTAAAAACTTGTCACAGCAATCAGCACTCTACTATACAAACATATTCATAGATACAACAAACCCCTACTCGTTCACGTTAATCATTGACAGCAAGGTCGGTCGTTAGCCTAAGATATGCATCCTCATGATGGCGTTCCTCCGTAAATATTTACCAATATGAGTTCATTAATTCCACAGTTGTCGAACGTTCCGTGGCCGTTAATAGTTTTAATCGATGCCATATCTCTTCAATGGCTGACAGCGGGGGCAAAGAGGTGGCGTGCTCGTCCTTTATAGGACACAATGTCCCCCTACACTTGATATATGAGCAACGCCTGAATGTTTGCACTGGCGTTCAACAGTTGGAAGTATAAATGATGGGTTCTGGGGGATTCCACTATTCGTTGCGCGTGTACACGTCTAACGCCTTGACAAATGCACCTACAGTAAATTGATTAGTGATCTAATTGCGCTTTACGGCCTTGTTTATCTAAATCAGTATATTCAGCATGAAAAGACAGATACGTCTAGTTCTCTGACATACATGACAAAGGTACAGACATAACTTCCGGCCTTATCATAAAGTATTATCGTGGTTGAAAATTGAAGTATAATCACTAAATATTATGTTAACAATCTCCTGAAAGCAAAAGTTCCGTAGAAAGTGATGTAACGTTTAAAAAATACAAAAAAATATAAACCATAGTGAATCAAGCTGAAGTATAATTCACGCGATGTACATAAGGTTTTATACTTGAACAAACGAACTTCAAAAACTTTAAATTTTTCTACGCTGCTCAACAATTATCGGATATTTTATATAAATGATAATAAGAAATAGTGCCATTTAATATAACATCTTCAAATATTTCTATAGGTTCAAACTTTCTAAACAAGAAAACGAATATATAAGCGTGCTTTCGCAATAAATATAATATATAAAAGCACGCTTCAAAATGCACATTGGTCAGTATCTAGAAGTTAACCTCAATAATTATTAAAGAAGATTTGTAATTTTGAGTACCATTCGGAAATATCGAAATGGAAATACAAGATATGTCGAGATAGCGGTATCCAGAACCATAGGTCAATTGGACAGGAAAGGATTACATAACGAAGTGCTCCTGTAGTACTTAGAGTTATCCAAACTATAATTTCTATACTTTGGAAAACTGAAGGTATTCGATAAAGGCGGGAACAGGATCCTGCCATTGGAAGGCTGCTATCAATACGAATAATAATAAAGCGTTTACGTATGCCCGGCTTATTATGGCCGTAAACTGCTAGTTTGCATTTCTCCTACTGCATATGATCATGTCAACTGGTGTCATAATAAATAGAAGAGAATAGTATTCAGTGACAAATCTAGATTTACGTTGTAACCATATAATAAGCTTCTGACGCAGCACGTGCAATAACCCATAATTGGTCTAAGGCAAATCTCTATGTAACTTTTTTTTAAAATTTGATTTTCATTTTGTTATTACGAACTACTAACAAAGGTAATATACATATTTGCATGTATTAAAGAAATAAATACCAACAGCAGAAATAATTATAGCATAAGTGAGGGGTTCAAATCTCACACAGACAACTGTGTAAAACATTAAATCATTCATATTCTCTTTGAATCCCTTAAATAGATAAACAAAATAAAACAAAATTTCTAAAATATTTATAAACTAAACACAGGATCTATCTATCCACCATTAGTTGTTCATAATGCTTATTTTTACAAAATAAAAATTTATATGTAGCATGCAGTAATTCTCAATGAGCCTATCCCGATTATAAAATGTGGAAACCAATAACACAACCGGAGGCGATTAATTCAGCGTTGCACTAATAAGTCATAGCCATTGTTTAAAAATTTGCAATTGGTGTGATCCACTGCAACTGTCTGAGTTCCAGCTAAGCCGTTATATTTGAGATGTTTATCAATGATCGTAAAAGATCGTAAAGTTTTTACATACAACAATCCAACAGTAACATCTCGGTTGATCTGCTCAGAAGATTGTTTGGTGGATTGAAAAAGAACGTCGTAATATGAGCTGGTTCAGATAAATATTGTGAGCAACTCGAATGACTAAAATTGGAAATTGATGAAAATTAATGATGAAAACGCGGACTTAAAATTTAATTGGATACATTTTTTTGCAAAAAAAAACAAGTTAAGAAATCGGGAGGTCAAAAATTATGAGTAACAGTGGCGTTTTATCAAGCATTGCAAACTTATATTGTGAACAAACACGAAAAGAAACCGAAACCCGGGCGGATATTAGATATGATTTATGGTGAAAAAAAAACACTGAACATGATTGACAAAGACGATGAATATATGAACTTTTTGTGGAAAAACAAACAGTCGCAGAATTTATTAAAAGTACAAGGTTGCACCGATTCAAGCATCCAGAACGAGTGTAAAACAAGAGGAAGATAAAAAGAGTAGCACGAAGAAAATCAAAAGGAAAGCCGAACGTCTGGTTTTAAGCTGCTATATATTATTGTATATTATTGATTAATTGTGGTAATTAATTGTTCACTCCATTTACAAAATGTTCAGTAAAAATCATTACGAAGTTTTCGAACAATTTACTGCACAGACGCAAATAATAATAATAAATATATTTTTACATCTATTGCAAATAAAATTACATTTATATTTTTAACGAAATAACATTACGTGTATTGCTTTTAAGACCCATGCCGTCCCACTTTGAAATAAATTCAAACTTAACAGGAGTAATACCCAAAACCGCTAGTAGTCGCCTAGGTGTCACCTGTGGTCTTTCTCCTCCATCGCTTCGAGACATGACACAATGATAATTAACTTAGCCTGATTAATGAACTTACACATCGCTGCGCCGACATGCGCTAACCTTACATACTTCTGTTATTAAAACGCGATGGGGTTGGTGGTGCGTGCAGGCAGTCTTTTTAGCGAGAGCACCCCAACCATGCCAAAATAACAAACCCTTTTATGTTAACAAGCTTCTGTATAAACATTCTCATATTATTTATAAAAGATTCTCTAAGACAAACTAAAATTCTTCTTCAGCTGTGTTACTCCAAAATTTATAATTAGTAGAGAAGTGTTTTTATCATTTCATGTTTACGTGATATGCAAGATGAATTTATTATAATAATTTGAAACGATGTCCCCTCTAAATGGTACAGACGTAGTGTACACTATGTAATATGCAGATATCCCAAACACACAATAATTAATATTATGTTCTAAGGTGATTATAATAAGGAAAGTCCATAAGAACATATGTATATACGGCTTTTTTCTGCTTTGGACGTATTCTGTTTCAACGATTTTAAACAAAGTTGGAATATTTCACATCTGTATATATTTATTTCAGTAAAATTGAACGAAACTAATTAAAAGTCAAGTAACAGTGGCATACACGCGATTGCAGTCCAAAAGCTAAAAATTAACTAATCCCCCCTTTGTTCTCTAGTATTTCTTATCTTGCTCTAAAGTCTGTACTCTCTCAAATTAAGATTATGGTGACAAATACCAGAGCGTTGTGAATAAAATTAAGAACTAAAAGGACAAATAAAGTTCACCTTTTATGGTCATGAAATTTTTCCGTCAAGGTTGAAATTTGGAACTAACTTTTTAAGGAAATTGACAATAGAAAACCATCACTTACAAATAACAATAGAGACGGATATTTAACCAGTCAACAAATTTGACTAGAAGTTCTGGACCAAAAGTATTTGGTGTGCATTTTTGCAAATTACTGGTATCCAATATTTCTGTCTTCATTGGTATATCTAGTGGGGGACACCCTTAAACCCTTCTGACAAGCAGAGGGCTAAAGTTTTAGATAGTTACGACCAGCGTTCAACGTATTCTCAAAGTAACTACTAATGATGTGAATAATTTGACTAATTCGATAGATAATGACATTATCTGAGTGCATAGACGTAAATCATTATATAGTTCTGATCAGTAGTTTACTAATATTGCTTAGTCATTAAAGACTAGAATGGCTATTGAGATTAAATTCCTGACAAAACAATAAAAAAGCCGAAAAATCATTCACGAAGAGATGTGGCCCTTTACAAAAATTCTGCACCTTCGTTATCTTCAGTTCAAAACTAGTCAAATAATTTAAAAAGGGCAGAGAGAACGATGAAAAGGATCCACACTTAGGCGGCCCGATTATTGCCGTTATGAAAGAAAATGTAATAATTGTTGAGAAACTTGTACTGGAGGATGCCCGAATAAACATTAGAATGTTAGCAGGGGTACTAACCCATCACTTGGTACCATACACATTTTTCTTCACGTTCTTAGCCTAAAGCCAGTGCCAAATAAATGCCGTAAATGCTCACGACGTCTCAGAAACAAGTGCAAGGCAAGTGCTATTAAGAATTTTTACTTTGTGCAGAAGATTTATCCAGTATCTGCTTCTGGGTTTCCGGGCTGGAACCGCGTCACTTGTATATCTGCCGACGTTTCGTATCCATTTGTATGGGACATCTTCAGGGCTGAACTACTCCACTGAAACTGGTCCAGTTTCAGTACAGTAGTTCAGCCTTGAAAATGTCGGGTACAAGCTCTTTAGTACAAGACAAAATGTGAAACCATAAACGCAGCATTTTACGAAACCACTTTGCGTAATTTAATGAAAATACGTAAAGAAAAAAGACTGGATAAACTGCACTGAAACTGGACCAGTTTCAGTGCAGTAGTTCAGCCTTGAAAATGTCCCATACAAATGGGTACGAAACGTCGGCAGATATACAAGTGACGCGGTTCCAGCCCGGAAACTCAGAAGCAGATAGCATGGACCACGATCGCGGAAGTCTACGTACCAAAGGCTTATCCAGTATTTTCGATCGAATTGTCACTGAAAATTAAACATCATCTCAATGACCCTCTAAGTAAGCACGAATCTATGAAGTGCCAAAAGACGGGTACAAGCTCTTTAGTACAAGAAAAAATGTGAAACCATAAACGCAGCATTTTACGCAACCACTTTGCGTAATTTAATGAAAATACGTAAAGAAAAAAGACTGGATAAACTGACTTGTGTGTTGCTCCTCATGATATCGCTTCCATTCATACGTGTTTGTAAAATGAATCAACTATCTACCCTGTAACCCAGACCTAGCCCCTAGTATTTACTATCTATTCTCTAGGCGGCAATAAATGCACATTTTTCAGACAAAAAGGACAATTATTTTATTTATTATTATTTATTTTTACAGGGTATCAAAAAGTTAATTTCAAGATGTAATAAATGCATTGAAGTTATGAGGGATTACAAGGAAAAATAAAAATGAATTTAATAGTCTATGCGTTTTTCTTCAGGCTGATGGCGAGAATAAATTGAACGCCCATCGTACTTTGGATTTGTATTCATTTCCTCGAAATGCGTAATATACATGCAAATCTGAAAATAATGGCATATAAGAAATTCCCTAGACAATGGAAGTCTAGCGCTCTTAAATCATGGCTACCTTTTAATCTGAGTCGTGCGAAATACAGATGAATTGAAACAAATTAGTTACGGCATTAAGTGTTTAATGATTTTATTAATTTTAAAGCACTTAAAGCGATATTTTTGTATTGACCTTTCTGGTGATTCTCAAAATACTGCCTTGCAATAGGTCCTTCAATCAAATGAAACTTCTTTCCAATATGAAAAGTTTGGAGTATAGATAATAAGTGAAAGGCACTTGAGATTTCATCTGGCGCAGACTTCACCGTTGTACAGTGCCAATGTCCAGATCCCCATGATACTTCTCTTTAAGCTATTTATATTAATTTAGTTTAAGTGATGTGTATTTTTCCTTAATATATTACTAATGTAATTTTCAGAGAGGATACAATTATAGTATAATATGTATGAATAGTATTGTCGAAATGCATTTACATTTCTGTTGTAGCTATAATTTTAAGAAAGAGTAATAAATGTTAATCCTCTAAATAAAGCTTCTATTCCTATCACAGGGGCACTTATCGCGCATATTAGGTATTAATATATATATTTATTTTCCTGAATGTAATCCCGGAAAAGTTTAATTGGTTTTATTGATATATTTATGGCCGTTGTGTATTCTATTTTGTAGATAGTCGGTTCAATTTGAAAAGAATGTTTAATTTATATAATCCTGTACTTTTATTTTAGTTATTAGATCTATTCGCCTTAATATATTCCAAGAAAGATTGCAATTTTATAGTTCAGTTATTGAATGTATATATATATATATATATATATATATATATATATATATATATAGTCAAAGTGTACGATATGCACTTGGAAGTAAAAGCCCAGGTGGTCAGAAGAGGACATACAATATAGATACGCGAAGCATATCAGTCAATTATTTGTAAAAAAGTATTACTGCAAGTATTTTGATTATTCAATATATATATATATATATATATATATATGATGTATTGGTCCCCAAAAGTGGAGATCAATAAGCATCAAGAGCGAAAAATTAGAAGTGTGAATCAACACATTGGGGAAAACAACCTCCGAAGCAGAGACAATTTGTAATTAAATAGATAAATGCATATATTTATATGTGTAATATTAATTTTTTTGTTTTCCTTCCTGTCAGTTGCAAGAAAGATGTTCTAAAGCGATTCTGATTCTTATTGAACGCGAAAATATTGTATCTTCCTGCTATTTAAATAAAAGGGGTGTTTATATATGTGCATCCCTTCGTAATTTGAATCAACCTGAGAATTATTACATACAAGGGAAGTAGCATCTTTCTATAATTGTAAAGTTATATGTTTAATTCAGTTGCTAGTAGGTAATTTTATTAGAATATAATAAATTGTCACCCCAGCTAATTGTATCTTTGTTATAATTTCTAATATTACTATTATTTAAGGCATCCAATATATTGTATATATATACATAGAGAGAGAGGGGAGGGATGATCAGTAACAACTCTCAATTCCTGTTATGTCATCCTCGTATTTTGAATATATTTCTGTCAATAGTAAAATACATCAAACATCATCATCTGCAAATTTTAAGCTCCTAATCATTACTTTGTCTATCTAATTGAAATCGTTACCAAATTATCTTACGACTAAAAGTAGCAAAAAGTGGTAAATGAACATTATTACAATTCGCTTATCAGTATTACTATTTGTGACAATTTTTAACATTCATTACGTATTTTATGACGATCTGCTAGGTTATGTTTGTCTCTGAGTGTTTTATGTCCGAACGTAAAAGTTTAATGGAAGGGACGTGATTTTAATTTTCGTCCGAGCTATTCGAACTATAAAATATTAATCAGTGTAACTTAATAGAATGTTCAAATCCTTGAAGACTATTACTAACAAACAAATACCAATATTTTAATATTCTGAGCGTCTAACGGAAGTGATTTTAATCATCGGCACTATGTTTTTGTTTTTAGTTTGATATGCGCGAATAATAATAAAATGTATGTATATGTTAAAACCTACTACTGCAGGATTTAGAAATTACTAGGTGAAAATAAACGTTTAGTTAAAAATAAAATTATATAAAGAATAATGCGGAAGAATATTTGTATATATTTGTTATCGAAGGATCATTAACAAACTAGTGTAACAAATATATTTCGAAGTAAAACTGCCGTTCCAATATAATAAAAAAATATCATATAACCGATTCAAGAAGACAAGTTGTATAAAATACAATTTGCGCAACTTCTATCGCGCAGTCGCATCGGGCGAGGCTGTAATTGGAATGTCATTAACCTCGATAGTTCCCACGCAACAACCCGTAGTATCGTCTCTCTATCTGCTTTAGTTATCTTTCTAGTTTTAATTGTAGAGGACACTGTTACTTAGAAGTGCCGTTCTAATGGCCAACCTAAAAATTGAGCAGCGAATTAATTTGAAATTCCTTGTCAAATTAAAAAATCGCCAACAAAATGTTTACAAATATTAAAGGCGGCGTTTGGTGATAATGTTATTTCACGTGCGCGAAAGATATGACAGAAAAAATGAGCAAGTCGAATTTGAAGGCAATACTGATCGTTTCTTTCGATATCAAAGGTGTTATCATGTCTGACGTGGTGCTTAAGGCTCAAACTGTTAATTAGAAATACTACAAAGAAGTCCTGATCGAGGTGAGGGAAAGAATAGGGATTTGTGTAAGAACGACTCGCAACCAACTCGCAAAATTTTCAGTTACAAAATGTTACGATGAATTTCAAAATGTCTTGCTTATTACGCACAATTAGAACAGTCACACTTGTCAGTCTGGTTCGTCATAAGTACGTACCAAATATTTGCGATGACCGCCGACATATGTTTGCACTGATTCCTTTGGACTCTTGGGGTAAGATAGTTAGTTGATCCTGTTGTCGTTGTGTTCTTTTGTGCTTTTTAAATATATAATTATATCGAACGTACGGAAGAGTAAAAGACCACCGTTAGTTGACGCAGTGAAAAAGTATATCGGAAAATTTCCCGACTTATGTTATAATGGTGTTAAAATTATAAAATTATAAATAGTATAAAACACACAAATAAGAAAAAGTAGCAGCCACCGAGAAAACAATTTGTGTGATTTACATGATAAAGAATCGTTTCGACACTTCTAGAATATATATAATTCCAACTGGAAGCTACCCTTTCGGACATTTTTACACGCCCATCATCTATGCAAGGGTGTCGAAAAGAAAGCTGAAGTAACAGACGGATCGAAAAAAATTCTATTGTACATCCTACAGCAAGTGGTGTTATTAGGTATCAATAGATTAAAAAAATGTACTGGAGAAGCAATTACGAGGGTAGCTCTAGATACACTATAAGAGCTTCAACTTACAACTAATCAAGGCATTTTATTATTTAGGCAAATTATTTTTCTTTTTCAATATATTCACATGCAAGACGGATACGAGGGTAGCTCTAGATACACTATAAGAGCTTCAATTTACAACTAATCAAGGCATGTTTTTATGAGTAATGGTGAAGCGATAATGCGTTCTGTAGGTCGTTTTCTTAAAGAAAATTTTGAAGGACTTTTACTTGTGACATATGAAGTTCGTGGTTTACACTTTTTAGTAGCACAGACTATTCGAGAATTTCTTCGATTAGTAGTAAATCTAATAAAACTCTTTCTCAAATCTTCCAAACGAACTTGAGAATTCAGACACTGCCCTGGTATTCTCAAACCACGAAAGCCAATTCCTACACGTTGGGATCATTGTTGAAAGCGCTTTTTTGTTATTCCCAATATTTCAAACAAATTCAATCTGTGGTTCTACAAATCAATCCTCATGAAACTACAATTGTTAAGGAAAGTCAGATAAGATTTCAAAATACTCCCCTGAAACAGATTTAAAAAGTAAAACAATTAAAAACTGGATGCAATAGAAAAATTGGAAAATACTGGATTATCGTTAGTGGAGTCAGTACAAATAGTAGACAAAGTAAATGCATTATAACATAATATACTCGATTCAGAAAAATTGTCGCGTAATAAAAAATCTAGATAGTGTTTTAAATAAGGATTCTAATTTTACAAAGTTAAGACAAATTTATCCGTTATCTAATTTCAAAGATTATTTTAATTATGCTTGTGTTATACTCGTAGATGACCGGCCAAACAACTATCTTCGGAAAAGCATTATCATGGACTGCCTACGTCCATGATAACGTTTCTCCAAAGAATGTCAAGATATTTCCATTGCTACCATTCGGATTAGGATTCGAATGTAATAACTTTCATAAACATTATACCATTCAAACATTCTTGTTCTTGGTATGTATTTATCATCAAAACCTTCTTCTAATATTTTCAATGCATCCATGATAGAAACTTCATTCCACAAATAAAATTTTATACAAATTATTTGGTCAGCAAAAATATGTAAATCATATGAAACACCTTTTTTCGTGACAAAAAAAAACATAGTTTGTTCCTTTACTAACAAGAGCAATGACATGACCATTAATTTACTACTACTTACTACCAGGCGATAGAATGCGGATCATAAGTAAAATGTAATCAAATAAGTACAAAATTTCACGGTGAATGACGTTTCGCTTTATTTAATATTCTACACATTCGTCAAGAATAATAAATAGCAAAATTTCGAGAAGACCCATAATCATTATACAAACACACATGCATGTATATACTTTTTTGAAAACATGACGGCATCTGGCAAGAACAAATATCCATTCATGATTGTTGCATTATAGCACAATTTGTTACACATTGTAAAGTAATAAAAGGACAATTGCATTGCACAGACAACAACGCCTTAAAATTGTTTGATTAATAAATAAAATAGTCACATAACAGCTATGAAATGAGACCCAAACGACCTCGACTCTGAAAAATTGACACACTGCCTAAATGCTTACTAATTTTATCACAGACTGTAGATTGAAAAAATGATCAAAGATTGTCGTTTTTATAATATTTTTATCCACGCTCTAAATCTACGGATTACATTTCAACCTTTAAACTACCCGTCGCATTAGTGGATTAAAACATTTTTCAGTATACCGTTCGATATTTATCACTTTGATGTGTGTTTATAAATGTGATACTTTCCATCATCGCAGTACTCTAGTCATTCTACCACAACCCAATGTTTTCCCGCCTATTGGAAACGTATTTATTACGTCCGTTCCGATTGAATGCTAGCCTGTGATTTCCAACATCTCTTCAGCCAATAGATTATCTTTCTATTTCCTTTTGCATCACACATAGCCATTATTTGACGTGATTTTGATATTTCGTTCAATCTGAGAATATTCGTTATTTTGTCAGTCATTGCAACGCGTTGATATATTGAAACGTAGATGATATTTTTTATATTTTAATCAAACAGAGCTGAGTTATTCCCTAGTCTACTAGTCACATTATTTATCATTTTCGCACGCTACGTTGGAGTTTTCGCGCTTTATTGTGTGGCCTTTCGGTCATGGCTTTCACTATTCTGCATATTGTAATTTTTAATGTGTGAAACTTTGGCGTGGCGCTTCTGAATATATAAATTTTAAAATTGCGTTTCGAGCTGAGCCGTACTCATCCATATGCATAGAAAATTTGGTGGATCAGGTGATGGTCGAAAAACGCTTTTGCCTTGTAAATGTTTTAGTGTTTGTGATTCGAACAGTTTAGAAGCGGTAAATTAAAGTGCCTGATCGTCAATTTTTAATGGATACAGTACAGCTTTTTCGATCATTTTCGATTAATTTTTTTTATTTCTAATCTCTATTTAAAGCGAAAATATTAAATTGCCCACACCTATCGTTGAAAATAAGACGCCATTAAATATATAATTAGTTATAATAATTATGTTCGCTATTAATTTGTAATTAAGCTAATAGCATCTGCATGATAGTTACTAGATGTTGTATTTAGGAAAGGTAGGCTGAAATGTCGTTTAATTTTTTAGATAAGTGAAAGGACTTATTTTCATACTGCAATAGATGATCTGAAGTACATATTTCTAACAATGGTCTATTGATTTACATTTTATTCACAATTGATTCGATTACATTAATTTTAGCAATCAACTATGCCATTTATATATATATATATATATATATATATATGTTTATAATTAATGTGTATTCCAAAATATAGTCCCATTCACCTACTTTTAGGCTCGGGCTTCTTTTCAAGTGTCCTTCGATTTTTGGAAAAATGACGACTCGTAAATAGTCAACTTACATTCTTCAGGAACTATCCTGCAATAGAGTCTCTGTTTATAAAAATGATGACTTAATGAAGATACGTCTATGGCTAAATTTTTATTAAGGTGAAGGAAGCCTCATAAAATAAGACTGTTCGATAACTTTATGAATCTATGAAGTTGATTTTTGAAGTTTCTGGTTTGCATATTAATCTTCATTTTTATGAAATTTCACATTTTGGGCATTTCTTCAAAAGTAGTTTCTTAACACAACGTTTCTTATATATTTATATACAGACAACTTGTATATTAAAAAATTTCAACTTTGAACGTATGATTAAACTTTCAAATAGTAATATATTAAATAACTTCGCAATTTCTTCATCATTGGTAACACATGGATCAATAAGTCCCGAGACTAACCCATAGATGGCGCTCGTAGTAAACCAGTAACCACGTCTTTCTAGAGTACTAACCTTTGCTTGAAACGTGTCAAAATTTTAAGTCGATCGGACCAGAAACAGCTGAGTTATCGAGGTTGGAGTAAAGTCGTTTTGTAGTTTGTTTAAACAATGGAAAAAACCGAGTTTCGTGTTCTGATAAAACATTGTTTTTTAATGGGTAAAAACACCACGCAAGCAAAACAATGGATTGAAAAATGTTACCCGGACTCTTGTCCATCAAAAGCAACGATTTGTCGGTGGTTTGCCGAGTTTAAACGTGGTCGTACCGACACAAATGACGCGGAACGCTCGGGTAGACCTGTGGAAGCCGTTACACCGGAAAATGTGAGTGAAGTGACAAAACTTATAATGAAAGATCGTAAAGTGAAGCTCCGTGAGATTGCTGAGATGACACAGATATCATATGGAAGTGTATTTACTATCCTTCATGAAAAATTGAGCATGAAAAAGGTTTTTTCCAAGTGGGTGCCGCGATTGCTGTCGATGGAACAAAAACAGCAACGAGTCGATGATTCAGAAAGCTGTTTATCGCTATTTACTCGCAACAAAAAAGATTTCTTGCGTCGTTACGTGACCATGGACGAAACATGGATACATCACTACACTCCAGAGTCGAAGCGGCAGTCATCTGAGTGGCGCACAGCTGGCGAAAGCCGTCCGAAACGTCCGAAAACGCAGCAGTCAGCTGGCAAAGTCCTGGCGTCAGTTTTTTGGGATACACATGGCGTGATTTTCATTGACTACCTCGAAAAAGGTAAATCGATCAACAGTGATTATTATATTGACTTACTGGTGCTTTTGAAGGAGGAAATCGCAAAAAAACGACCGCACATGCAGAGAAAAAAGTCCTTTTTCACCAAGACAATGCACCCTGCCACAAGTCGATGAAAACAATGGCAAAATTGAACGAATTGGGTTTTGATCTGCTTCCCCACTCCCCATATTCGCCAGATTTAGCCCCCAGTGACTACTGGCTCTTTGCTGATCTTAAAAAAATGCTCCAGGGAAAAAGATTTGGCTCAAATGAGGAGGTCATCGCTGAAACTGAAGCTTATTTTGAAGCGAAAGATAAATTTTTTTATAAACATGGTATTGAAAAATTGGAAAAGCTTTGGAACCATTGTATCACCCTAAAAGGTGATTATGTTGATGAATAAAAAAAAATTTTGCAAAAAAAATGTTGTTTTCATTGTTAGTCTCGGGACTTATTGATCCATGTGTTATGTATCGACTTTTTCATGTCTTTTGGAGCTCGCAGGACATATGAAAGATTAAATTTTTATTTTCAGAACGTATTACCTAAAAATTTGTTTGTTCCGTTACACCAGTGAGGGAAGTAAAAGTTACGTAAGATCAATAAGTCGTTATTATAAAAAACTGCAATTACTAAAACGTTGATTTGAATTAAATTTGATTAATTAAAACTTGTAAATTCCGCGATGTTTATTAAAAACTATTTAAAAAAAACACTTCAACTATTATCTATATTCACATGTTTTAATTTAATGTAGATATTGTACATAACGAAAAAATGTTTATGTCCTATCGTCAAAATATATCATAATATACATTCTGTGTAATATTCAGGTATTTGGACTCATAATACATATAAATGTTAAAAGTATTTCGAAACTGGGAACAGAACGAACTTATTTAAGCACTAACGAAACAGATAAATGCAATAAGCCTTTAAATTCGTATTTATTTTACTGTATTCTAGGCTAATATCGTGATATATATTAACATTAATTTACATTAGTTACATTATGCAATTGATACACTAGGAATTTGATTTCTAACAGAATGAACAGAAGTAAAAACGTTATCTTTTGAATGTTCTTTTTTTGATGGTATAATTATGTTGGCCATGTTTACTTTATTGAATATAATTTTCTACATATCCCTTGACCACAAAAGAAGACTCACCCACAAAGCTATTTAACCGATAACCAATCTCCATCGCATTAGTCAATAATCTAGCTGAACATCTTGGAAAACAATAACCTGAATACTCTAGTGTCGGTTGGATACTCCATTAGTGTATACAAATTTCTATCTAAGAATTTAAGAATTTTCAACGATATTCTGCCTAATTTTCGCATTTACTACTGCATTGAAAAAAATAATTAATTATATTAGTGTTTACTTTATGTCACGAAGGAAACTATAAAAGTGCATTAGTGATACGTAAAATCACAATCAATCTGCAAAAATACATTTCCATATGTGTTTGCAGATACTCTGGCTTTATAAAATAATAATAAGTTCACACTTTTACATCGAACCCAATAACTTAACGCTAATTGGAAAACCACGAAAAACCTTCCTGGACAGCAGGCTATCGGACTGATACGCGAGATTTCCGACGTAATAAGCCAGTAGCTTACCAATGTGCTATCAGCCGGTTTGATTTTAAACTATTTACAATTAATAAGGGATACGAAATCGTTAAAAAGCGAATATGCTGAAAAATTGCAAGATTTAGTTTTTTATTTTTACAAAATATTGTAAACGAAAACTGGAATAACATATAATCTTATGTTTCTACTGTAAGAATAAAAGTAAGATGGTTTTCTATATCAAAGTAACTTTAAACCACTATTTACAGTTAGGTTGCTGCTCTAAGTTACGTTCAAGAAACTAATTTTACAATTATTTTTTATTTGTGTAGTAAGTGAACAAAAAACGCGTCAGACTCTCCACTCATTTTAGAAAACTGTAAATTTTCTTTTAATATTCGTTTTTGTTCCACGTATAGATAAAACCATCACCTCAGTTTTAGCAGTCAACATTAATCAACGATGAAATGTAAACTTCTTCTCTGGGGCATACCCCGCTTACTCCCATTGTTAACACTATCGTTATAAATTTATTGTATTTTCTAAGTTAATGTTTTTATAAGTTAATAAATAAGACTTTAGAATTGACCAAAATAACTTCTTACTTGGTATTCCATGAAAAGATGCTAACAAAGAATTTTCTGCAACATTTTAATGCATTTAATTTCTTAGACCTATCTGAAGGGAACAATTTATCTCAAATAAATTTTGAATGTGTATTCGATACAGACTACAAAACAGTAGATAATTAATTGTTCAATGAAATTATTCAAATGCATAAACTGCCCGATTGCAACGTGTGGACGAGTATTGTATGGAAAAACAACATTTAGAAAGTCTGGCTCGTAAGTTTGTGAAACTGTAGATGTGGACCTTATTGAATTTGAACAAAAGGGAAGATATCGGTCTAATTTACAATGCGTCTAACAATACGTAAACGTTATAACAGACAGAATGAAAACAAACATTAAACCAGATGTTAATTTTGAGGGAAAAACAATCCGTCTTAATTAAAAATAACAAGAAATTCAGTACGAATTGCTGTTTCCGTAGTATTGCTGGGCCACTCTGGAGAATATTTGAAACATGCGATAAAACAGTCGCCGGAATTCAAGTCGCGTACGCAAGTGCCCTCTCCCTTAACACCGGCTCTGATGTATGTATGTGCTCGTAGCGGCAGGTGTATATGTAGGGTGCTTCTATATATGTACGTGTGCGTACGCGATATCTATATGAAGAGCGTATATAGAGGGAAAACCATATGTTCTAGGGCCCTCGAATTTAACCAATGGATCCGCTGTTTCCGGTCACTAATGCGGCACTTCACATTCGCGTGCAGTTCTCTGATAACACGCACCCGTGTCTTTGTCCTCCTGGGCCGCAACCAGAGAGCCATGTTTCAGTTCCGTGCGGTTTATTACCTAACCACAAAGGCCTGTGGATTTGCACCCCGGCAGGTGATACGACCGCGCTGATAAACCTGATTTAATTTTGTGGCAATCGTAGCAGGACATTGGCGCTTGATCTTGTTTTACACCGGTGTTTGCCGATGGAAATGGCAGCTTCTAATGTATATACATACGTACAGACTAACAACAGCTAGCCAAGTAACGACATACTACACTATCGGTTACTGTTATTGGTTCTCCGACCGAGAGGCATTGCATTAATCCGACTTATCTCCCACACTCTCTTTCACCGGTCCACAGTTACACCACACAGCAACCGAAGCGTCTCACTCTCTACAACATACTATCCGGAATTCCAATCCTTTAGAGAATTGTCCATTCTCCGTATTATTTAATTCGAAATTTAACGTCACTTGGTCTGGGAGTCACATAAATTAACGACTTAATCAGTGGTATTAGTCACGGTAATTTGAGGAAACGATTAAAATTCCAACTGTTCGCTCAGATCTCAAAATTATTAATTGCGCTGTCTTGATCTGTTGAAAATTGAAACATAAATTTTTATTACATCGATATGTACGCATCTATATCATTGCCATACGTCTTTCAATTAACTTATTATCTTCGTTAATTAATATATTTATTATGACCAAATTTGTTGTGTTTCTTTAAAATTTTAGATGTCTTAAGTTACAGTGTCAAGCTGTTATCATACGCAAGAACTATTTTTATTACATTGGAAATGTAAATAACTTTTCTTAAATCAATTATTACTCCTTTTAAGGGTGTAGCGACGACTATACACAAATTATGCTTACGACGAATCCAAATAATAAATAACTGTAATAAGTAGGTTAAAATGCAAATAATAAACTAGAAAACATAAAAACAGTAATACAAGAGATGATAGACAAATAGTTCAATTTGAAATGGAGCGAAACTTTCCGAGCCTTGATTTTGAAGACGGTCTCGCTCGACTAAAGTGTTCGCAAAAATCAAACGCTTGTTTGGTGATGAAGCACCATTCTTGGCAGTTGTCGAACAGTGGTATAACGAGTTTCAGTATGGACGTGCTTCGCTCAAAAACGAGCACCGTGAAGGACGGCCTACCACTGCAGCTACACCAGAAAGCATCGACGCCGTGTACAACATGATAAAGACAGGCATTCACTGCACATACAGAGCATCATTGAGCATAGGTATGACCGAAGTCTGGACTGTCTTGCTGATCATCTTACCGTCTGAAAACTTTGCGTTCGATGAATACCAAACAATTTAACGGAAACTCAAAAAAAGTCGCGTATGGATTAGTGCAAAAAATTGCTTAAAAATTCAATCACGGTCGAGTAAAATTAGTGTATGACATCTTTGTGGATAATGAAAGTTGATTTATTATTGCGAACGAGAAAGGGAGCGACAAATGTTACAATGGGTCTTCAAAGACGAGGAGAAGCCCACGTGGATGAGACACGGACGAAGATCTAGCAAGAAAATGGTAGCTTCTTTTTCTACACACCAGTCATCTTGCTATTATTCTGCTAGAGGATCGTCTCATAGTCAATACCGAATAGTATACAACCACTTGTTTGCCAACAGTGTTCCAAAAAGTGCACTAGAATCGACTAAGAGGACGAATCATTCTACATCAAGACACTTCACCATCACGCAACGCATCTCAAACATCAGAGTATTTAGCCACTTCTGGAACGAAATTCATGACTCATCCGCTTTATAGTCCCTACCTGGCATCGTGTGACTTTTTATTTCCATACTCAAAAGACAAAATGAGTGGATTGAAATTTAATACCCAAAAAGTGACTATGGAAGCCTACGAAAACCTCGTATAATGTGGCTAAAGAACAATGGGCTCAATGTTTTGAGAACTGGTTACACCGATTACAGAAGTGCATAGATCATAAAGGCGAATATTTCGAAAAACGATAAAAAAAATTAGTTAACATTATTAATTTATCAGAAAAGTGCTCAACAACTGCATTATACCAACTATAAAGCATGGTATTGGTTCCGTTTTTATAAAGGAACTGGACATTTGACGAAAATTAGTGGAATAATGCTCAAGGAAAATTATATAGCGATTTTACAAAATACAATTTCATCCGGTTGATGATGACAGTGATCGAATATATAATCAAATTTGCAAGGATTATTTGGCATAAATGCAGACAGAAAACGTTTCGCAAAATATGACGTAGCCGCCTCATAGAGTTGTTGTGGGACGAACTCGATAAGAAACTCAGGAAAATTGTCCCTACTTTGAAGTAACAGGCTTGGAATACACTCCAAAACGAATGGTGTAATGCGAGTATAGATGAGCAATTGAAAAACTAGTTAGAAGAATGTCGCATGTTATTCAGACAGTACTGAATTCAAAGGGAGAATTTTTCGGCGAAAGACAAGTACATTTAATAAAAGGTTATTAATTACTTCATTATTAATTTTGACTTGTTTTTTTTCTATTATATTTTTATATACATTTGTATATAATATCTTATTTCGCAAATGTTTTACTGGAAAAAATAGTGTAAATGAAAAGAACCAACAAAATTTCTAAATATCCATGAATTAGTTATCTATTACTGGCACTAACTTTAATTTTGCAACATCAAAGATTCTCACCATGGACAATTTTAACTGCTGCAATACAACATGTTCAGTACTATTCAACTTTAATTTAATTTTTCAAATAATTTATACAGATTACGTTCTTTTATTTGCAACAATACTGAATATAAATAAATGATTCTAGTGTTAGCTAGAGATTTTATTGTAACTGGAAAGCAAAAGTCGCACAAACCTTACAAAAATATAAAAATGAGGACCATAATTGTATCCGAAAAAAATATTGAGAATTACAATGTTCCAAAAAATCCTTAATTCTAGTTTTCAAATTTTAATTGTGAATGGCAATATTTTATAAAAAATAAACAATAATTCATGCTAAAATATATCGGAAAAAAATGAGGTTTGTACAATATATGTACATACAAGTCACATGTACTATTATACAATAGACTCTCTCTATTATAATCTATTTATTCATTACTTAAGCGGCATGTCTTTTAAGTTTTACATAGTGGGCCAAAGAGGGTGCTACTAATCAAATATCAGTACTAAGAATTAACCCCCATCTTTAGTTAACCTAAATGGAAAGTTTCAGTGCGATACCTGTAGTGTTGTAGCTATAACGAATTGTCACAAGTTAGTTGAAAAATGGAATGAAACCGAGAATAACTTTTTATAATTTTCGAAGACCATTATCTCAACAAGAATGCCACGCTGAGTTAGTTTCTGTTTTTGGCAATGAAGCACCACATCAGTCAACAATGTTGGTATGGAGAATTAAAGCGTGGGCGGATTAGTCTTAACAACGATCTAACGATCGTGACTGCCGAAAAAGGCAGTCACGCAGGATGTTGTACGCAAGTTCATCAACGAAGATCGACATGCACCATATCGCCAGATTGAAGCATTATTGGGAATTTCAAAGACCTTAATTCAAAAAATCTTGCATAGAGAACTGTGTGTAAAAAAATTAGTTGCCTGTTGGATACCGCATCTATTGACCGAAAAATAGTAAGCAGCTAAGGTAATTGGTGTCAGAGAACTCTAGATGGTTTCAACACCGGAGGCTCTAAAATCGTGTATTGTCAGTATCATTGTTAATGGTGGTGAATCTTGGATTTACTCATACGGGACAGAAAATAAACGCCAGTCGTTTGTTTGGGTGTTTAAACGTAAAGAAAAGCAGACAAAAAGATGGTCGCGACATTTGCCTCGAAAGCAGGTCTTATAACAACTATTTCTCTACAAGATCAAAGAATTGTTACTGTCGGTATACAACCATTTGTTTGCCGCAAATCATTGCTGAGCTTCGAAAAACCAACGCCCAAATAACAATATGCCAATGTCAATAAATATTAGAGCAGCGAAAGTACTAATTATCATTTTCAAAGTTTGCTATTAAGCAGAAACAAGAAAAAAGTTGTTTATTAAAATAACAAGAGGTTATTTTGATCTGTGTAAACTTGAGTATATGTGAACGTATTAAATTTTAATATAAAATTATAAATGCATATGCTAAGACATTTGAAAATATAAATTTACAGCATATATTGCATTTAATTTGTTAATCAGTAAAATTAGGAAAATTTATTCAGAAAAATGTTTAAAATTTTTGATATTTACTGTTAAAAGAAGAAAATGTTTAAATAAATAAGAAATACTTTAAAAAGGTACTAAGAAGGGCATTTAAAAAGGCATGTAATGAATTACGCTCAATCGAACCCGAAAAATCATTTACGAACACAATAGAAAGTAGTGAACCCAAATTTGTTGTGGAAGGCTAATTTAGCATAGGGTGACAAGACATCTTAATGTAATATATAACCATTATAATATATACATACATACATATATATGTATATATATATATATACATATATATTGGAATTTGCTTTATGAAAGTTGAAGATAAAAAAACCTGTTTTAGAAGAATCGCATGTTCTATGTGGTTAGAAATTTCCGATCTGTTGGTTTAAATAGCATATATTTGTCTTCTATAGTCCAACGCTTTAAAAATGAATTATCTAGAGCACATTAAGTTTGAAATTGTGGAACACCTCCTCAGAAAACTATTCTGGAAGAAAGATAGCCAGATCATGAGAAAAAGTTATATATGCGAATAAATAAATTTACCATAGTTGTTTATTCATATCCTTATCGGTCAATAAGAACTCTAAATACTAATGAAGATGTTGGTCTTGAAGTATCAATCTCGATCTTATTAATTGTTGCATTTCAAACTGAATGTAAGGCAAACATCAAACATGCACTTGTGCACTTACATAGGGTCATCCTTTGAAAATCATCCACATAATTGCAACTAATACTAGTTCTGAGCGGACTTGCATGTGGCAATTAAATTTGTGAATAACACTCAAATTTCTTTATATTATAAAAATTACTGCTGATAGAAAATAACAAAACTGAATATCTTACTAAATAAATTCTTTTTGAAGATGCGGTTATCTGTTTTGTAATAAAGTTCTCAAAATAGGCCACTTCTTACTAATATCCAACATAAATTATTGAGAATTACATCTGTTCATTCATAGAACGTCTACAAAAAGATATTGACAATAAATTGCGAACGAAGTTAGATAGCCAATTAATTTACGTAATCAATTATACAGACGCCTACAAAAACATAACCTGCACTGTTTGCAAAGCACGTGCAACACTTCCAATTAAAAACATACATACGATTCTACAAGGCCATATCGGTTGCCTAGTGTTAAAACGTATACTTGATTCTGCCTGATTGATGTTTCTATTACATTTGCTTAAATGCCTTAATTTCCAATTTCGTTATCTACTTGTATACTTTTGTCTTTTTCGTTCTTTCTCATTTTTTCGTTTTTATTAAAGCTTGGGAAACCTACAACACTTAAGCGAAACCGCCACCAATTTCTGTAATAAACTTTTTCTCTTGCACTTAGAGATACCACAATTTTGATTGCCAAAATAAATATTAAATAAATATTTTAATTTAATTTAATACAGCATAATTATGTTTAAAAAAATATTCTCATTACAGCCATCAATTTTCCTTTAACAATAAGCAGCTGTGTCTTTGGTATGTCACATGTAATTAATAGCAATTTTTTGTATTACGTTTGACGATATTCATGTCATCGTGTGGTCAAATACAAGAGTGCGGTTTTTTCAACACGCGGAAATCACCCAGTGCGCGTGGCTACTCCGCATGAAAGAACAAAGTTCCCCTTGTGGGATAGACGCAGGCAATCATATCTAAGAGAAAAATTGTTGGTAGGAAAAACGAAGCCGTTTTAACAAAAAATTTCAGCCTCGGTCTCGTGCGTTTATCATGTGTATTATTTCTACAGAAGAAAGCGATGGTGCTTATACAATAACTATTAGTCGAAATCATGTCAAATATAATTATGTACATAAGATATTATTCCAGAGCAAATAAATCTGGTTTACCATTAAATTTATAATAAATAATAAATTATATTAATATGAAAAGTTGGTGCATTTTTTATAATGTAAATATTAATCGATTAAATTAGATTATGTGAATTGCATGTTAACGCAAGAGAAAATATCTTCAATCGACAGAAAACACAAAGTCAGCTAAATCGACTTATATTCATATTAGAAGTACTTGATGAGCAAAAAGGATAGAAATGCTTAGTAAAATTCTCTCGACAGTAATTTCGATTCTAAATAAAATATCTATGATTACTGGTACTGGTAATGGCAGCTAATGCTAAATTATCATGGTCGCATAAACACGCAAATTCAAGAATAATGAACCTGTGCATTCGTAGAATAACAGACGTATAATGCAGCAGGCTGTAGTTTCACCGCAATGATGACAAAATTACTCCGTTACAATTTGCGTGAAGCGCTTGGTCAATTTGGAATCGAATACTTAATAAGGTTCCCAATTATTTTTGCCTGCATCAGGTGGTTACATTGTTCACAATGTTATTGGAAATTAAACTGAATACTCGCATTTACACAAATGTATGGTAAGTATGCATGAAATATGTACATTATCGATATCCCTGGCAGAGTATATAGAAAACTTGAAATCAAGTGGATTATACTTTTATTTTATTTAAAGTTCATATCTGACTACATTTAGATCATGAATATAAATCCCTTCAAGCAAAAACACTCATAAAAAATAGATATATAGAAAGTGGAACGCAAGAAACAATAATAAGAACTTCGAAAAAAGTTACGTTAATTCTGAATATATAATAATAATATTCTGAATATCTAGTTTGTTGAACATGAATAAGATATTTTTTGTTGATAAAATTGAAATCTGCTAAACGATAGTACAGGGTGTTCCAAAAAGAATATACGTATTTCAAATGCATATATTTATTAAAATTTAAGACATACGAATATGAAACTTTATACGCATATTTACGAACCTCTCAAGTTCAGATTACTGATGTTCAATATGTCATCCATCAGCGACACGAACAATATCACATCGATACTCAAATTCCTCCCATACTCGGGCAAGCATGTTCTTCGTCACTGATGTTATGGCAGTACGGATCCGGTTCTTCAACTTTTCCAGGTTCTATGGGAGTGGTGGTACATAAACTTTGTCTTTAACGAAACCCCATAGGAAGAAGTCACAGGGTCTCAAATCTGGTGACCGTGGAGCCCAGCTGAGACATACTAAGTCGCCAGCTCCTTGACTACCAATCCAACGGTTCGGTAGAGTTTCATTCAGATATTCACGCACTTGGCAACTCAGGTGAGGGGGTGCCCCGTCTTGCTGAAAAATGAAGTTGTCTTCGTGCAGCTTCGGAAACAACCAGTTTTTTAACATAGCGAGATACTACTGACCGTAAACCGTGTTTCCGTCAAAGAAAAGTGGGCCGTAAACAGATGATCGGGATATCGCACAAAACGCATTGATTTTAGGCGAATCGCCTACATGTTCAATAGCTGCATGTGGGTTCTGTAGACCCCAAATTCGAACATTGTGTTTGTTTATCAGACTACTAACATGGAAAGTCGCTTCATAACTGAACACGATGCGTTGTGCGAAAGTGTTACCATCTGCAAATATGCCACCCATTCGGAAGATCAATTCAGTAGCTCAACTTGAATCGTCTTTGCACTGTAATCACGGAATTGCACTTCGCAAACTCAAGAACACAAAATGATTTCTGCTGCGGAGTAGCCATTTAAACATATGACGGTTACCAAGAAAAACAGAAGACAACTGACATCTAGCGGCTATTAAATAAACTAGACTATGTATTCGTTTCTCCAATAGCCGAGCCGAGGCGCAGCGATCGATAGTTTGAACAAAATAATACACTGTAATACGTATACTCTTTTTGAAACACGCTGTATAATGATAATTCTTGGGAGCTTCAAGAGACAACGAATCAAAACATCGCAGTCATTTTTATCGAGGTAGAAAACTTAAATATGGTTCTATCCATAACAATAATTTGGTCAGCTTACTAACCAGATAGAAAATATCTGAGCATTGCTGAAGTTATTACTATATACAAAACATATTTAAACGCTAAAGAAATTGTGCAGGGAAATTCGGAAAATATGGCGAAACTTATGAATCGATTACACTTAAAATTTAATATAAAATATGCTTCCAA
Source organism: Dermolepida albohirtum (assembly GCA_031893035.1). NCBI lineage: Eukaryota > Metazoa > Arthropoda > Insecta > Coleoptera > Scarabaeidae > Dermolepida > Dermolepida albohirtum. Next base: position 1,522,627 of record JAVIWB010000620.1, read on the forward strand.
GATGCAGAACAACAATAAACAATGGGTATTGGACCAAATATTAGATAAGCGCGTCTTAGTTTTAATAGTCGAGTTGTAGAATACGTAGCCTTATTTTATTTTGATTTGTTATAAATGGAATAAAAATCTTGTGGAATTAGTTACGTGTACTAACCTAAATTGCAAAACCAAGTAAATAAAAAGGAAGTAAGATAAAAATTAGATTTCAATTATTGGATGTAGTAAATAATTAGAGCTGCAATCCAAGACGAAACAATAGTCGAACATCCCACCAAACTTCTTCTACTGTCTCTATTGAGCGTGCGACAATATCATAATGCTGAAAAGTTGTTTGCCATACCATATTGTGGCTCGTTTAGATTGTTATGCAAATACTCTTTAACTAAGATGGAACCAACGAGAAGTAGAAACTGATATATACTTTCAGAATAGGTTGGGGTGAGACACAACTGGTAACTGAAATCATGTAGTATTCTATGTATATGAGTATCGGTCTGTACTAATGTACCAACGATGAGAACAAACCAGGTGAACGAAGCATTTTATAATGCTATGCGTTATATCGCGCCATGTAATGTCGTGTAAAAAATAATTCACCTGTGATGCTTTAACCTTTCTGTTCACCAAACTTTTCAACGATCGAAAATGTATAGAATTACATCGATAAATAATTTAGCAAGCATATGGAAACTATTTGGATCTATTTAACCCGCCATCCAACCGCTTCACTGCTTAATATGGCACTTAATTGGGAACGTACTTAATCTTCATTCAAGTCGAAATTCTAATAATTTATTAATAATATTACTTTAGTAAATAAATTCGATTACTCATTGACTGTTTTCTTCGTTGTGTAACTTATGTTAATTACACTTTATGTCTTTTGATTTTGTACATTATCTTTGTATACAGGAATTTCAAAATTATATTCAAACATTTATTGACATAAATGGTACCTTCGTATTAATTAGCGACGTTTAATTTATAATTTGAATATGTAAATATCTTTGCATAAATACATTCCAGGTCTATAAATAATAATAAATTTGTGTAATAATAGACAATATCTACTCAATTCAAAAAATACTGTAATTAAACTATTTTATTTGAATATTTATATATAGGTGCGCAACTAAGTTCTCGCTGTTTTTCAAGAGATGGCTCCAGTAGTAAGTGCAGGTCGATTGTGACATAACCAAAACGTCATGAACCAAGCTTAGACATATGGTAAACAAACCGCTTTGACACATTAGTGATTTTGTTTTTGCGTCATGTACTTTTGGTTGTATGAAAATGTCTAATTTTGTGCCAAATAATCGTCATTTGCGAGAAGTGTTGCTTTTCTTCTTTCCTTCGAAGAAAACGGCGGCTGAAGCGCATCGAGAACTCCAAAAAGTTTACGGAGGTGCTGGACTAAGTGAAACAACGTGCCGTGATTGGTTCCGTCGCTTCAAAGACGGTGATTTCGATGTTGACGACCTTTCGCGTGAAGGAAGACCAAAAACCTTCGAAGACGCTGAATTGGAAGCATTGCTCGATGAGGATCCTTGCCAAACGCAGCATTAGGAGTTACCCACCAAGCCATTTGCCAGCGATTCCATGCGTTGGGAATGATTCAGAAACAAGGAACTTGAGTTTCTTATGATTTGAAGTCAAGAGACATTGAGCGTCGTTTTTTCGCCTGTAAACAACTGCTCCAGCGGCAAAAAAGGAAGGGTTTTCTTCATCGCATCGTTAAGGGTTGTGAAAAATGGATTCATTACAGCAATCCAAAGAGAACGAAATCATGGGGACTGCCCGGTCATGCTTCTACATCGTCGGTTCGGCCGAATATTCACGCTGCGAAGGTTTTGCTGTGTATTTTGTGGGAACAGGGCGTGTTATTTATTATGAGCTGTTGAAACCGAACGAAACCATCACTGGGGAACGGTATCGAACTCAATTGATGCGATTGAGCCGACCACTGCGCGAAAAGCGGTCACAATACGAGTAGAGACACGAAAAAGTGATTCTACAGCATGACAACGCTCGGCCTCACGTTGCCAAACCCGTTAAAACCTACTTAGAAACGCTCAAATGGGAGGTCCTACCCCACCCGCCATATTCCCCATATATTGCGCCGTTCGATTATTACTTTTTCCGTTCAATGGCACATGGTCTGGCTAATCAGCAGTTATGAAGACATCTCGAAATGGCTTGATTCGTAGATAGCCTCAAAAGACAAACACTTCTACCGTGACGGTATTCGAGCTCTGTCAGAAAGATGGGAAAAAGTTGTCGCTAGCGATGGGCAATATTTTGAATGATTCATTTGTAAACATTTTTTCACAATAAAGTTACATTTTCATCAAGAAAACAGCGAGAACTTAATTGCGCACCTATATTATTTTATATGTACTCGTATATTTCTAGTGATATTAAATATATATGTCTTGCTTTTATGAAAACGATAAATTCTATACTATGTTGTACCATCATTTATTTCGCACAAATCAAAAGAAAAAAAATAATGTAAGGCGTAGAAGGACGGGCGCATTGAGATAAATTTAAATTAAATGCCATGAAGGAAATTCGCTGCCTGTAAAATCAAAAATCCTGACAAGGGTGGAAGACGCTCGCAAAAACAAGAGTGTAAATTGTTCATTGAATGCGGAATGTAATCAATTAAACTTATCTACTGGGGTTATCTAAAATATTCGCAGAATTTATACAAACGTTATTTCTGCACGGTGTGCGCTCCAATTATAAAATTAATTAGAAATATAACAGAAGTACAAAATTTATGTAATATATGTACTTAATTAAATTCTTTTGTACGCGATCCGTTTAGGACCTGTACAAGGAGTAAAGATATTATTTAAGTTAATATAGTTCACAAGTAATTGAAGCAGCACCTGCATTAAACGAGATTAACTATAAACACAATTTTGTATCGCTTTCAATTAATATTTAAATTTGGCGAGAAGTGTTTATTATCTTGACTAAAAATGGTAAGAAGGAAGATTGTTGCTTTACAAACATGTCATTATGAATTAAAAGGAATAGGTGTTATGTACATATTTACATTTAGGATAAATAATACAAAATTAGTTATGATAATGATAATGAATTGTCTCAGGTTTAAAAATTAAAATTATCATGAATTAAATGTAACTTACTCTAAAACTTTAACTACTTTTAAATAAAACAACAATGTTAATAATTTTACCTACTATATACGAGGGTGATCCCAAAAGTACCTGACCCAACAACTTTGTGACTTCACGGAATATGACTAAAACGGTAAGTGTTCCACATCATTTTATAAATTTACAACTTATTACAATATTTCTTTTATATAGTATAAAACGCACGTCTATGCCGCGCACCTCAATTTGGCTTCGACGCACTTACTCTCATGTAATGCGATTGTACGAGGTGTGGCTATTAAATAACGAGACTGACGCTGTAAAACATTTTATTTTGATTTCATATATATTTAGTTATTATCACATTCAATATATACCCCTCTTCTATCCCTACAACGCTCCGTGTGAATCTTCCATTGTTCGAAACAATGCTGGAAGTCTTCCTCTGTCAGGTCGCGTGCTGCTTTCGCATTCACAGCTTCAACGGGCTCAAACTTTGTTCCCTTTAATTCAGATTTCACCTTAGAAAATAGATAAAAGTCGCACGACGCAAGATCCGGCGAATAAACCGGATGGTCTAACACTGGGATGCTGTACTTGGCTGGAAACCTCTCGACTGACAATGCGGAATGAGCCGGTGCATTATCTTGATGGAGAACCCTTGATTTGTAAATTCACAACTCGCGTCGTTTTTTGCTTTTTCTTTCACGCAGTTGAGCAAGAACGTGAAGGTAGTAATGCTGATTAATAGTTTATCCTTCAGGAATCCAGTGAAAGTACACAATCCCGTGAATATCGAAAAAAACAATCATTGCTTTGAATTTAGATTTGCTCATTCGAACTTTTTTTGGCTCTTAGTGAAGATGGGCTCTTCCAGTGCATGGATTGGTCCTTCGTTTCAGGATCATAAGTAAAAAAAACCATAATCCGTCACATGTTATTGTCCTTTCCAATAAGTTTGGATCATTTTCAGTGGCATTCAAAGTTTCAGTACAAACATTTTTGCGAGTTTCTTGTTGTTCAAACGTGAGAATTTTAGGCAACATTTTGGCACAAACTTTTTGCATGTTAAAATTGTTACGTAAAATTTGCCGTACGGATTCAATTCCTACAGTTTCAGCAATCACAGGAATACTTAACATCTTTGACGTGGAAGGGCGACTCGGGCGTGAATCATCTTCAACGTCTTCTCGGCCATCTTGAAAACCACTCAAAAACACGTGCACGCGATAAACACTTATTGCCATACACTTCTTTCAATAAATTATCAGTTTCAGTAGCGGTTGATTCGCTTCAGAAATGAATCATTTTCTCCACAGTTTAGTAGAAAATTATAAACGTCGATGTTAGAGAGCAAATCTCTTTCTCTGTGTGTGAAACGTAAATATTCAGCATTGATATTAAACAAAGTCGTTTCGCGATCATGAACAATCGGCTGCGGAAAATAGAATCTCTTAGTACTTTCTCAGATTGTTATTCAGCGATTTTGTTCAATCAATCCATATATTTAATACTAATCCACTTCAACTAGCCTGCCAGAATGAGGTACATTATTGGCATCGAAATTACCGGAACGAAATTCTGTAAACCCGTTTAGGCACTGGTGGTTGTGATAAGATACATTGCATATATCTATTTTCTTGCTTCAACTGCACTCTTACCTCTTCGGTAATAAAAATGCAAGATATGTCAAAAATGCTCTTTTTTATTTTCCATTCTCAAAATCATGCCAAAAAAAATAAACAGACAATGGAAAAGTTTTCTTTAGAAATAAACTTTGAAATGTGACCTGTCTAGATATCTAATTATAGACTTTAGAACGAAGTTGGCTAATTAAAACTAACAAGTCCTGCGAGAAAAAACGAAATTGGTTTTCCAACAAACCAATACAATATCTGTAGCAAGTGTATTGATCAGGACTTGATTAAAACAGATTTTAATTGCATTAAAATCAAATAAGTTGGTGTAGGTCACATTCCAGGCGAAAAGTGGATCGATAACTGAGGTAAGCATGCTCTCCAGCAGTATATTAATATAAACTTCGTAAAATACGGGAACAGTAATCAATTATTGTGAAATTTAAATAATTATGATTTGTTCTCCGACGCAGGATATTTCAGAAATAGTTCAAATTATATTGTTTATATCTCGAACTGAGAATTAAATATGACGCGTAAATAAATATAATGATATTTAACAGTATTATCTTGGCACGCCATGGAGTGAAATATATCCAATAATGTATAACGTATTAAGATATATCTTGCAATATTATCTGTACTGGTAATTACTTTAAGTGTTCTAGTCGTATAATAAGCGAATGCAAAACCCTTTACATTTAGACAGTTATCAATTAAAACTGAAGGCGCAAACATTACTAAGTATGCACACTTAACGAGCGAAAAAAAGACTGTTATTTTAACTCTAAAGGACTTCTTACTTTTCTATGTGAAAAATTAGTAAAAGAGTAAAATATAATGTATTAACATGGATTTTTAGAAAATATAATGAAACTGTCTCAAGGGAAGAAAAATCTGATCATAGTCAAAAATGTGTACTTCTGTCAGAAAAGAGTTTCCGAGTATTAAATTAAGATTTTATTTTTCTTTTTGGGGAGAATTTACGCCGAATTTATAAAATACACAAAGAGTACTACTCAATGTATAAATGCCTACATATGTACAAGATGTGGACTTTAATTATAACTCTTCTGTGGTGTATTCATTTACAAATATATAATATGAATATGTATATATACATATATTGTAATGGTTATATATAATAATAGTTATAATTAATGTAATATAATATTATTCATGCAATAGAGAACAATATTTATTAAAATGTAATGTTGGCTAACTTCTTAAATTATAAACATAATAGTAAAGAAAATATTCTTTTTTTTTTTGAAGGGCAGACCTAATTATTACGATACTATATTTCAAATAAGAAACATTTGCTCAATTTATCACTTAGTCATATTTAAGAATTAAAAGTTTGATTAAAAGATATAAATATGTATTATCATAGTTTACTTACCTTATAGTGTAATATTAAACTTGTCAGTCTTTTTTGTTTGCGAACATTAACGTATTTATTACTAATATATTTAATTAATAGTTATACAATTTTTACATTAGATTATTTATGAAATAAGGGCTTTTTTTATTATAGTTACAACTATCTTGTGAACGTTTTACATGTAACACATTTCATATATTGGTTTTTCATTCGGTCATGTTAATTATTAAATTTATTTACCCTTTTATTTCAAGTTCAAATTAGTATCATTATATTGTGTACCAAATAAAATACATACATATGTATATATATATATATATATATATATATATATATTAATTTTAAAACAATTCAGAATCTCAAATACCACACGAGATAGAGTCTATATAGCTAAGGTGTATGTTAATTTATATGATTACGATAAGTATATATTTCTATTTAATTTATTATTTCTATTAGAACTATTATTTATTAAATATTTAACTGAATTATAACTACATAATTAATATATGCTATATATATATAAACGCACACACGCACGCTCATATATTATTATATAGGGTCCTTGAAAAGTAAACGATGATTTAGTATTTTTTCATTATTTCTTACAGAAAAGCCTATCAAATTTTTCATATATTTATTATAAATAATCTGCATACATGCATATATTATAGATATGTAATGTTTGTAGTGGTGCCACCTGTAACTTTTCCATATTTTCCATTTCACTTTATTCTTTTATGCCTTTCCCCTGTGACGAATGGTTAGTTCCTTCTCCTACTGGTAATTGTAAATTTATTTAAGTGAATGTATTTGATTTCCTTTTGCTATTTCTAGTACTTTTTAATTCCTTGGTTCCGTTTCTACTTTAAATATCCTTACATAACCTGTGCTAAAATAGCACCTTACTTTTATGTTCTTTATGTCTCATTTGTTAGATTAATCTTATAATTGCATGCCTCTGGTAACTGTCTATTTCTGTACACCTATGCTACTACTAATTTTACATTTTCCTGGGTACTAATTATTGCTATGTAGTACGGTTTCCTTTTAGTCATTTCACTACAGTCATTAGTTCCTAATTTTATAATCTCTTTACTATATATATATATATGTATACATACTCTATAACTTATACCTTAAATCATACCTATATAAGGATTTACTCGCACCCATCCTGCAAAGTTAAGGTTTGTTTAGATAAATTTTTTAATTCGTGTCTTTTCTTCTCGTCCTTCGTCCATTTCAAGTTTCATAATTGTGCAGTTCTGTTTTAGTTATATATGTTCGCTATCAGCTGACTAAGTCAGGTTAATGATTTTTCACGCTTCAAGTATAATGTTTGTCAGTACCTTTGTTTTTTAATTCCCCGTATTTTTCGAGAGACTTTCCTTTATTCGCTTTGTCGAAAAAGAACGCGTTCTTTCTCCCGTAGCTTTCCACGTGTCAAGTAACACATTAACTTCTTGCATGGAGACCAATTATTATAGCACAGTGGTTCAGTGGCCCGATATTTAACTGAACTTAATTAGAAGCACCTAAGCGAGATTTTAAATGAAGAAGTCGAGTGAACTTAATAATAATAATAATCCATGCCTTGCCATGCTCTAATAGCTTAACGACAATTACACGGGACTTTGGTAGATCGATGAGCTATTTTTACACCCGTGCTCAAATTGCGATTTAAGCATTCGCCTAAGTAAGAGAGGGAAATAACGAAAAACATTCCCGGACAGCAAAGTATCGGACGCGAATCCGAGACTCCTAGAGTGAGAAGCCGTGACTTACTACTGAGTGGGCTTAATATCTTTATTTTACATGGGAAACTGATTTTCCTTCGCGAATTAGTTGATTTTATAACCCTCGTGAGTAAGTGGAAATCTCTTAAAAGGATTTTTCGGCCTGAAGCACAGCAAGATTCAAGTTATGGGACTCATATTCCTGAAAATTCTATGAAGAATATTGTACCGTCTCAGGACAGTCAACCAAATAGACATAGATTCCGATGTGCAGATTCTTTTTCGTGTGTAATTAATTACATTATAAAATAGATTTTACCCTCTTGCTTCCCAAATAAAAAATGAAATTTAATTAATTATTTCACCTTGTAGCGTAGGTATAAAACAATTTTTTAATTTTTCATTCTATTTTATATGTGTGTGTCATTTACAAATATGATTAATCACAGTTGGTAACAGTTTGCAACATATTTTTTTTTCATTTTGTGTTATTAAATATACTTAGCGTCATTTGGAATCCTGTTCAAATCACATTAGTTTTCCTTCTTCTTTGTTTATAGAAAGAAGGGGACGGGGTATTTTACTATTAGATGGCTGGATTATTTTCGAAAGCATTATTATTTAATTTATTTAATCGCAGCTAACTGTATTTATAAATTTGTATTACAATACTATTAATCATTATTTTTGATACTATATTCTTTCAATTTAAATTCAGAACGTGCTAAAGTTTATCCAATAATTTTCTTTTTTATTACCCAATTAATTATAAACTCAATCATTATCTTTATTATTGTATTTCCTTTGCTGGTTTATCAACTACCAACCACCAATCACCAATTCACAGCTTCAACTAAAATTTGATCTTACTTTAATTTTTTTTGAATTCAGTAATTTATAAGTGTATCTCTCGTTTTCAGTTTATTGGTGGCTTAATTACATCCTTTTAATTAATATTTTATGTGTTCAAGTATGTTCATTTTCCAATTTCGAATTTTCATCTACTAATCTGCTGTTTAGTTCTTCTTCTCTTGCGTATACGTATGTATATCAGTTCTAGTCAATAATATTATAATTTTTATTAAATCCTTTTTTTTTCTTTCTAAATTAGTGAACTTTGAACTTACTTGAGAGAGCTATTATCTTTTCAGTTATAAGCCAAGAATCGGCATGTCTTGTGGCCACCATGTACATATATATGTGGTGGCACTGAAATTTGAACACTAACTTTACGGAAAAAGCACGTTTGAGACCTTAACTAAACTGGTCGATTTACAGCATTTTTACTATAACTTCAGATTTTAACAGATTAAAACAAATTCATTCCCCGTATTATTTCTGCCTCACAGAGAACACGGTTAAGCCCTTGCAGTTCTTAGAGGCATTAATAATTACTATATTATTTAGGTTATTTGAGGTATAGAATACCGTTGAAACTACTAAATTATTCGCATACTTCAGAGTATACATATTTTGTATATAACTACAACGATGACTACTGCTTTATTTCGTTGACTTGAATAAGGGATAGTAATAAGTGTTGTTATCAACTATTAAGTAAACAAAATTAATATAATATGATTAATTATTTTCAAGCTCTAAATAACAATAATAGATTTATTTTTACAAAACATTGCACAATAAATTGTATGGACATAATTGTTTGACCACGCGTATACCTTTATATCATTAAAATAAATATTCTTACAGTCCAATAAAAAACAACATGTCATTAAATTTAAATTAAAAATAAACATAATACATGCACATTCTTGGCTATGTACAGTACTGTGCAAAAGAACGAAGCACGTTTAATTTTACAAGAAACTATTATAAAAGGATAAATAATAATCTTACACAAATTGAAATTTTTTTTAATGTATAAGGTAGGCTTTCAATTAATGAATACATGAAAATTTCAGGAATATTTTACCACCCATTCTGTAGTATGTTTCACAGTTCATTTTTGTTCTTTGGCCCCCTTTCACACTTTTTTTCTGTCAAGATAATCTCACACATGCTCAATAATATTTAAGTGAGGACTTTGAGGTGGCCATATCATAGTCTGCAATACCCCATTTGTTTCCGTGTTAAATAAGTTTTCGCAAGTTTTGAGGTAAGCTTGGGATAATTATCTAGCTGTAGAATGAAATTATTGCCAATAAGTCGCCGCCCTGATGATATGGCATGTTCTTCTAATAGTGTTCTGTTTTTTTGACCAGTTAATTTATCCTCTATTTTTACAATTTCACCCACACCTGCTGCCGAAATACTACCCCAAACTTGGATATTGCCTCCTCCATGCCTCATGATAATGTGCAAACATGGCTCCAATAACGATTCACCAGAGTGTCGTCTAATATACGAGGATAGTTTGACAAGTAATGAGAATGACACGCACTGTAATTTAGGTTGCCTATTTATATGTTTACATGCCGATATTTAGATAAATCGGTTGATTAGTTTATTTTTACAGCTGATTGAAAAAGAAACAACACGTCGTTTTTTTAAAATGGAAAAAGCAGGGTATCGTGCGGTGATTAAATATTTCGTAATTAAGGGTATGAAAGCTACCTAAATAAAAGATGAGTTACGGGAAACATTAGGTGAATCTGCTCCATCATCCGCCACAATAAGTGGATGGGTAAATGAATTTAAACGTGGTAGAACAAGCTGTGTTGATGAAGCTCGCTCTGGAGCACCCACAATCGTGACTTCTAAGGAAATGATTATAAAAATCCATAATATTATTACGCAAGATCGACGACTCAAAGTGAGAGAGATAGCAGACATGGTAAACATTTCAACAGAACGTCTACACCACATTTTAACGAAAGAATTGGGCCCTTCTCTCGTTTGCGCATTTCAAATGAGTGTTTGGACCTTCATAAGCGGAATCCGGTTGATTTTTGTAGGCGAATTGTTACTTGCGATGAATCTTGGATACACTACAGTACACCCGAAACTAAACAACAGTCGAAACAATGGTTAGAAAGTGGTTCCGCACCTCCAAAGAAAGCGAAAACCACTTTATCGGCAAACAAGGTGATGGCATTAATTTTTTGAGATTCAAAGGGCATTTTTCTCATTGATTACCTTCAGAAAAGTGCCACAATAAACGGACAATATTATGCAGAACTTTTACAAAACTTAAATGTTGAAATTCGTCCTAAACGGCCAGGAACGGCAAAGAAAAAGATTCTCTTTCACCAAGACAACGCTCCCTCGCATACCAGCACAGTTGCGATGTCCAAAATCGACGAGTTGCATTTCCAATTAGTACCGCATGCGCCTTATTCGCCGGGTCTAGCCCATTCTGACTTCCACCTTTTTCCAAAACTGAAAACGGCTCTAGGTGGAAAGAAATTTTCATCTAACGACGAGCTTATCATCTTCGTAAATGAGTATTTTGAAAGCCTTCCGGAATCGTATTTTAGAGATGGCAGAAGGGCATTAGAGCACCGTTGGAATAAATGTATTGCTCTTTTAGGAGAATATATTGAAAAATAAAAATTATTTTGTATTTAAAAAATTCGATTTTCTTTTCCATTCTCACTACTTGTCAAACTACCCTCATAGTGTACATTTCAATGTATTTTGATTGATTGTAATTTTGATCAATAAAAAAATATTCTTTGCAAAAAATAGAAAATTTATAGCCACCAAGTAGTAAATAAGTTGTAGTTCGAGTGTCATATTCAAAACTTGGGAAATCAATATAGTTAAGTTGAAAAAAAAACATTTACGCTCGATGCTAATTGTAGTAGAACTATATAAACACTACGAAAAACTTTCAGCTAACTGTTAATTTTATAATTGCATTGTTAACTAGTTATCATACTAAGTAATATAAAACAATAAAAACTACAACTACTTAAATTACAAAAGCGAATCAATCAATTAAATAAACTCGGATTGAAATTATTGGAAAATAGTAATACCGACACCAGGTTTTCAACGAGAGCGATACCCTTTATTACTTTTTGTGCTGAAATCCATTACTGTAGATCGGATTACGGCGAAATTTGCATATTATCAATTTAAATATGGAATGCTTTGGATACGCAAATCGACTTGCCTCCGAACTGGAGATTTGATTATTTTTTTGGTCTTCGTATTGGGCAAATGCCAAGCAATTAATGGTTCGCAAAGTAAATCGTATGGTTTTTGATATTTATATAGATCCTATATGTATTAGAAATTAGTACGATATTCTTAAATCAAAGCGTTTTCATTTTACGGTCTACCATATATTACAGAAACTGTTTGTAACTTACGTATATGAATTAAAATCCTAAAATTCGACTTGCTTCTTAAAGAACGACTATAGCTTACCTGAAACAAAAATTGAAGTTAGATATATATGGGCAAATGCGAATAGTTATTATCATTACTAAAAGTATAAATAAAATAAATAGTATAAACATATACAGCAGATCTAACAAAACTAAATGAAGCTTAAACATGAGTATAGCCGAACTAATTGTTCTAGAGACAATGTTTAAATATTCCAAAGCACTAAGACTTGGACAAAAAAAAAGTTAAATTACGAAATTAGAATCTCGAGATAGTAGGAATAATAATAATATTTCTTGCTCAATAAATAAAGCCATTTCTGGGACAATATTGATAAAAAAATGAGAAATGTACAAATATAACGCAAATATATAAGTATGAGGGTGGATTGATATAGGTAGGTCTTCATAAGGAGAAAAGACAAAATAATGAAGCCAGTTTCAAAATTAAATAAATTATTATAATTATTTTTCCATGTAAACAGCATTTAGTGCAACACATTTCTCCAAACTCTAAATCAATTTCTTCGTTGTATCCATGAAAAAACTGTCTTGTTTACTATTGATCCAATTTCAAACAGCAGTCTGAACTTAAGTGTCTGATGAATAATGTTGATTTTTAATACTTGCTTTAATTTTAAGAAGCCAGTCGTATATCTGAGGGCGCGAAATAACCTTGAATTCCAGACTCGTCTCTGTTTTCAACGTTTCGTTGCTGGAATTCGGTTCGGCGTTGTTGTGGCCCAAAAAAAAACTCGTTCTTTCCGGCTTTAACCTTGCGGATACGATTCTTTAGTGTTTCTTAAAGTTTTCAGTATTTTATTAAATTAATTGTAGATCGCATCGGTCAATATTGTATACGAATGACTCCCTTTGCACCCCAGAAAATGGCGAGCATGGCTTTCTGCACCGACTCAAGAGTTTTGCTCGTCGAACTTATTGGCGAATATTCTTCACATTCATACAATCGTTGCCATTAACAGTTTACAAAAGCCTATAAATTTCGATAAACGAGCAATCTTCCAGCGTTAATCACGGACCGTTGCTTACTAGGCATATAAGAAATCTAATTTTCTGATAAATGATTCTGTTACTCAACGCAGGCACACATGCAAGACGAGATTCTCGAACATACCGTTTGCAGCTTATAATTTGTTTCTATCCCCAGTATTCATATAATGGCGTTATTGGAGACCTTATATATAAATCCGCTCTTGTAATAGATAAGATTGATTAAAACAAAGCAAAAAATTAACGCAATATGAACACGTCATCATTGTAAATATTTAAAAGGTACACCCAGAAACCCATTCCTCGGCCATCAATTATCGACCACGTTTTGAAGATTTAAGATTTTGAAATTTCTCTCGGGATATCTACCATCACATTTAGAAAAAGATAATTTAGAAATTTTCTTCGAACACGCTTAAAGAAGAAACCAGGCATTGATAATTAGGAGGCCATATTACCGAAGTACACTTCAATCTAGATAAAAGCTTGATATTGTGACATCGAATGAATTAGGTACCAAAAGTGACTTATATAATTCCCAACATCGGACGACAATACAGAAAAGGTGTCAATTAAATGCCGCTTCCAAATCGAATTTAACACGAAGATTATCTACGAGGGAGCGTTTTTATATTCGCGGAATGGGGGACAAGGGGTGGAAATAAAAAAACCAAATTATTTTTCTTTTTCAATATATTCACCTACAAGACGGATACATTTTTCACATCTTTCAATTAATTTATTTATACCCTCATAAAAAAATGATTTCTCTTTATCTGCAAAATACGCCGAAACTGCCTCCTTGACTTCATCATCGGCAGTAAATTTTTTACCCGCAGCTCTTTTTTCATTTTCGGAAACAGGTAATAATCACTCGGGGCCAGGTCTGGGCTGTAGGGTGGGTGATTCACAATTTCGAAGCCCACCTTATGCAGGGCAGCTAACGCAACGCGGCTCTTGTGGACGGGCGCGTTGGCGTGCAAAAGCAGAACACCTTTTGTCAATTTTCCCCGTCTTTTCTCTTTAATGGCTTCTTTTAGTTGCTCTAATATTGAAGCGTAATATTCTCCGGTTATACAAACACCTTTATCTTTATAATCAATTAACAATATTCCTTCCGAGTCCCAAAATACCGTTGCCATGAGTTTCCCAGCTGATTGTAACACTTTAAATTTCTTGGGAGGTGCTGTGCCCTTTTTATGCCACTGCATGGAGTCTTGTTTGGACTCAGGTTGATAATGATGAACCCAAGTTTCGTCTCCAGTAACAATTCCACTTAATACACCATCCTTGTCTTCATTACAGAGGTCCAAAAATGCACGCGAACACTCTACGCGCTGTTGTTGAGCATTCTCGGCACCAATCTTGCGCTGACTTTAGACATGCCGAGATGATCGTGTAGGATTTTAAAAATTGTTGTATCGGATACTCCAACCATTTCTGTGAGTTGTTTCTTCTTTAGTCGAGCATCTTCGAGTACAATTTGTTCAACTTTTTGGATAAGTGCTGGCGTGGTCACCTCAATGCTCCTGCCCGGCCTCGGGTCGTCCTCAAGGGATTCCCTTCCTTGTTTAAATAAACTATGCCACTTGTACACCATGGTTTTTCCTGGACAAGAGTCGCCGTAAACCAATGACATCTCATTCATTATGGTCGCGACTGATTTTTCTTGCCTGGTAAGGAACTTTATAACGGCACGATATTCGATTTCTTCCATATTTCACTTTTCACTCCTGATTATGTTACTTGGTTGACGATAGCTCAAAGACTAACTGTCTAATAACAATGAAACTTCGTATTTATACTTATCATGAATCGCTGCATAGGCCACGCCCCCAATGCGCCTACTCACCCCTCTACGACCCGTTCATTCCGCGAATATAAAAACGCTCCCTCGTATATTTTTCCTTTCCAATAATTGTTAATCATTAATATTGTATGATGGCGCTAACTTATTAACTTTGTTTAAATAAAATACTACACAGTATTTCTTAACATTAATCTTTAGTGATGAAAAACAGATATAATTCGATTTTCTAAAATTCAAAAGTTGGCTACAAAGGCATTTAATGCGCAAGAAATTAACGAATGTCTACATGACTCTTGTTCCTAAGTTTATTCCAAACGAAATTTAGCTCTAATAGACCAAAGTTATTTATTAATTTAAGAAATATGTATTGACTTTTAATATTGAATAAGCACTCAAAGTCCTATACTACACCTTGCAAGATGATACTTTCACAAAGCAATCGAATATTGAATGGTAAAATTAAACAAAGAAGTTATATTTATTTAGACAGATATAGATTAATACGAAAAATTCTGAACAGAATATACATCATTCTATTACACGATTAAAACTGTAAGTTTCAATGAACGACACAGGAATGACGTAATTGAACCTGAATTCTGATGTAGGCAAATAAATGTAATAAATCTGGTAGACGGCACAAAGAAGGAAAAGATATGATTCGTCTTGTGTCGGCGACCGCTCACATTATAGAGTTTATAAGGAATGACATTATAGCAGGCAGGAAACAGGCATCGAATTCCCTTCACTCTAACATGCTTTCCTTTTCTTAAATT
Organism: Dermolepida albohirtum; assembly: GCA_031893035.1. Taxonomy (NCBI): domain Eukaryota; kingdom Metazoa; phylum Arthropoda; class Insecta; order Coleoptera; family Scarabaeidae; genus Dermolepida; species Dermolepida albohirtum. The sequence continues at coordinate 1,538,407 of JAVIWB010000620.1, forward strand.
CCGCGCCAGTGGCGCCTCTATCAAGTCATTTCTATTTTATAAAATAAAATATAAATATAACAATAATATTAACACATAATTATTATGATGTGTTGTTTGACAGGTGAAGTTTTAAGAGAGCACCACAATTTGCTAAGAATATCACTATTAACAACTTTCGTTCTACAAACTAAGTAGGAGTAAACTGAACAGTCAGTGCTATAAAAACGGATAAACGTGAATTTCGAACAGTGATGAAATACTTTTCTTGGGAAAAGTAGACTGCTAGCCAGATCCAAATAGAGATGGATAAAATTTATGGAACCGTACCATTATTGAAGACTGTTTATTGCCGAATGCATGTGGAATCAAATGTAGAAGAATATGCATAAAATGTGATAGATATTATTTGATAAAATATACCGCATTATTATAGGAGGAGAATCTAAATGCAAGAGATTACTTAAACTGTTAATATTCTGAGTAAAAAAGTACTGTCTAAAAATGCACGTACAAAGGGTAGTAAGAAAGTTTTGCAAAACAGCTTTGTCTATTTAATTTTTTCAAAGTAATTTCCACTTCACTCAATACACCTCTCCATCCTCCGAAACCAATCTTTAAACCAGTTCTGCCAAGTTTCATTAGGGAATAAGACACACTCGTTGTCCCAAGCTCGCAGAAGGTCCTCATCATTGGAAAACCACCTCCCTTTTAGCTTCATTTTCACATGCGGGAACAGTGCAAAGTCGCAGGGAACAACACCTGGACTGTAGAGAGTGTGCGCGAGAAGTTTCAACCCTGTCGTGGTCAAATATTCGGAGCAGGTTTTGGCGCGGTGAGCTGGAGCATTATCGTGATGGACGAACCAGGTATCCATTCTTGACTTTGACCACAGGTTCTTCATAAATCCAATGACTTTAGACAAGCACTTTTCAGTATACCAATTAGCTGTGACTGTCTTCTGTGTGTCCAAAACGACGCGTTCCACAATTTCACTCGACTTGAAAAATACAGCTACCATTTTCTTCTTTACAGATCGGGATTTTCTGGCAACTACGGGTGTGTTCTCATCATCAAAGACGCAAAATTTGTTTTGAGCTTTGGTCGGCACATCGTCTCGTCACCTGTCACGATGTTGTTCACATACCGAGATTGTCCCTTATTAAACTTTTTTAGCATCTCCCGACACCAAGTCACACGTCGTGTCATTTGCTCTTCAGCCAGTCGATGCGGCCCCCAGAGAGAACAAAGTTTCTTCATGTGCAAATGATCATGCAGAATCGAACGAATTGCTGGTGCATTTAGGCCTGAAGTACCCTCTATCCGTTGGTAGGTCACTCGCCTGTCCTCGCCAAGCATTTTCTTCGCAGTAGTAATGTTTTCCTCTGTATGTTTAAACCACGCACGAAATTAAAACGCAAAACTGCCCCTATCTTATTTTGTGACCACGATGCCATCGCAAGCACTTTACACTCTCACTGTTAATGAATAACTGAGCCCATCGACATGGTGCGGCGGCTACTATGCACGTATGAACATGTCTCAACATACAGCAATTTATATAGTAGGCTTCTAGAACATGACTGAAGTCAGCAATATACTCATTATAGCGATAGTGTCACCAACTTTTGGAAAGTCACTCATTCCACAAATCACCCACGCACATTGCTTTTGGAAGACACTACTTTTTTCAACTCTATATAGTATATACTATACTCCAGTGAAAACTACCTTAAGAATTTTTTTTCACATTCAACATTTCTTAAATTTCTATTTGTGCTGCAATTAGAAAACAAAATTTATACAATTCTTCCTTGTCATTTTCATCTCAATATAAATAAATTTTGGGACAGAATTAGTTGACGAAACTGTAGAAGTGTGCCAATTTCATAGGAATTTTTAAGGTACATATTAAACTGTTAGATATATGAACAAAATATATCTTTTTTTTTTCATTTGTTGGAATACATAATCAAAAGCAACTAATTATTATTAAACAATTTCACCAATAATAGCTTATTAAAAAAACATCAAATTGAAATTTAACCCACTCGAGAAAAATTAAATTTAAAAATCATCCAATAATACCTAAGCAATATTACAATTAAATATAAACGCGAAACAGAATTATAAGTTCTCCACTTAATCTGTTAATATTATGAAATCGAGTTTACGACGAAAGCCATAGATTAAGATTTGATAATATTAATGAATGCTATCTGGTTTCCAAAAGAACATAGTCTCCATATCGGCTTTCTAGTCACGTTAAGCAAAATGGTACTTTATTCCGTGATTCTGCTCATATCGTTCGAGCATATTAAATTTAATTGATACTTGGAACCTAGAAAGGCACTTCACACATTATTTCTCTCTATTCTCAATACTTGCAATGTGATTATTAAGGAATTTCTTGCTGGTTTCACTTCAACAAAGTGTCTCTGGCAATTAAATAAGAAAGATTTGCGTTTGATTTTGAAGTATCAAAACCGCTTTAATTGTGATAATCGCAGAATCATTACTGCAGAATCATTACATATTTGTTGCGCTACTAAACTTATACTGCCTTTTTTAGATAAAATATACGAACACAATATGTTAGATAAATAATCGAACTTAATTTAAATCATAGAATATCTACAAAGGGTACTAGGAAAGTTTTGCAATACGACGCAACAATGAATCGTAGGAAGCTGGTTGTTGCTGCATGTTGAGACATGTTCGTACATGCATAGTAGCCCCCGCGCCATGTCGATGGGCTCAGCTATTCATTAGCAGTGAGAGTGTAAATTGCTTGCGATGGCATCGTGGTCACGAAATGAGATAAGAGCAGTTTTGCGTTATAATTTCGTGCGTGGTTTAAACATAGTCCAGTGCTTCGAAGAAAGACTCTTGCACTAGGTGATGTTTGTCCACATCACACAACAATATTCAGGTGATACAGAGAATTCCAAAGGGGAAATTTAATTGTGGAGGATGCTGAGAGGCCGGGAAGGCCACAAACGTCAGTTACGGAGTATAACGTTACTACCGTGAAGAAAATGCTTAGCGAGGACAGGCGAGTGACCTACCAACAGATAGAGGGTACTTCAGGCCTAAATGCGCCAGCAATTCGTTCGATTCTGCATGATCATTTGCACGTGAAGAAACTTTGTTCTCTCTGGGTGCCGCATCGACTGACTGAAGAGCAGATGACACGACGTGTGACTTGGTGCCGGGAGATGCTAAAAAAATTTAATAAGGGACAATCTCGGTATGTAGACAACATCGTGACAGGTGACGAGATTTGGCTGTACTATTACGATGTGCCGACTATAGTTCAAAACAAAGTTTGGGTCTTTGATGATGAGGACACACCCGTAGTTGTCAGAAAATCCCGATCTGTAAAGAAGAAAATGATAACTGTATTTTTCAAATCGAGTGGAATTGTGGAACGCGTCGTTTTGGACCCATAGTAGACAGTCACAGCTAAGTGGTATACTAAACAGTGCCTGCCTAAAATCATTGGATCTATAAAGAACCTGCGGCCAAACTCAAGAATGGACACCTGATTCCTACTTCCTGTGACTTTGCACTGTTCCCGCATGTGAAAATGAAGCTAAGAGGGAGGCAATTTTCCAATGATAACGACTTTCTGCGGGCTTGGGACAACGAGTGTGCTTTACTCCCTAGTGAAACTTGGCAGAACTGGTTTAAAAATTGGTTTCGGAGGATGGAAAAATGTATTGAGTGTAGGGGAAATTGCTTTCAAAAAATTGAATAAACAAAGCTGTATTGCAAAACTTTCCTAGTACCCTTTGTAGTGTCGTCTATTCAAGGGCAATAGCATTAGAAGGGGACATCACTCTAATTCATTCTAACCGGATAATAGGTGCCAAACGTACACGCATTTGAACGACAGTAGCTTGATGTTTAAGTCGTAAAAAACAGTGGAACAAAAAGCAAATATTAAATTTTGTTTCACGGTTGGAAAAAAATTTGAGACGTATGAATTGTTGAAAAAATTTGTATGGTGATGATTACATATCTCGTACATTAGTTTATACGTAGTTTATTCGATTTAAAAATGGTCGTGAAGATTTAATGATCTAAGATCTAAACATCCAGAAGTTGCAAATCTTGAAAAATTCATGAAATCATTGCTATCGAAAGAAATATGACTGTGAGAATGTTGGCTGAAGAATTAAATTAAACTAGTTTTACCATTTGGATAACTTTAACATAAAATTTGGAAAAAGAAACGTTTGTGCACGTTTTGTACCATATCAATTTAATGAAGACCAAGAAATCGTTCGTGTACAGTATTGTAAAGATATTATTAAAACTACTGAAAATGACTCAGATTTTCTTGATTCCACAACTGGCGATGAAACATGGTGTTTTAAATATGGCCCTGAAACGAAGCAAAATGAAAGTCGAAAGCCAAGCCAAAAGAAATTGTTGAATGTTGATTACTTTTTATGATTCAAAGAATATGTCCACAAGGAATGTGTTCCGAAAGATTAAACTTTTAATGGAGAATACTAAATAGGTATTTTACACCATTTGTGGCCGAAAATTCTTAGAGTTAGACCCGAGTATCTATCAAACAAAACAGTTGTGATTATTACACGATAGTCTTGCATTGCGTACAAGACCTTAAAAATTTTTGATCAAAAAGTTAAATGTCTCATCGACCGTCTACCATATTAACCCAATTTATCACCGTGCGAGTTTTTTTTTCATAATTTGAAACCTGCTATGAAAGGAGCGTTTTATGAAGACATTGCGGCCATTTGAACAAATGTGACACAGGTGCTACGCGACATTTCAAAAAATTTATCAGAAATCTATGCACGCATTGTACTAATTCTAATAGAACATATTTTGAACAAATATTTACTTCCAATTATAATATATTGTACGTTTTATTGTACTTCTAAAAATTTATTTGCCTAACGTACTATGTACGCTGAAAGATGTTCCTGTTAGATAAAACTAGATTACGCACTTCAAATAAATTATTGTTTTATGTAATTTTTTAGAATTTTTTATGGTGATTCTAAGCATTTTGATTGTTTAATCAAGATATTGGACATATTTTTAATTCAACATTAACAAAACTATGAAATTTAGGATGCTTTTCGTCTGATTTTGTTATTTCACATTTAATTGCAGTGATTAGGTTGCTCTACTTTTGACAAATTTACTTATTTCGGTCACTCATAATTTGATAAGGATCGTTTATTTTCAATTCAAAATATTATTTTGCAGCTTATAATGTTCGAACAAAAGGTTACATTCGATAAAAGCTATTACGATTTTTCAGTAAAAATCTTCATTATCCAGTCCATTTACATAATTTTAATTTTATACAGATCTTGCTTTCAAATTTCGGTAAATTTTTTAATTAAAAGGTAAAAGTTTTGGATTTTGCGGTACATTAAAAACTTTCAAATTATAGTATTTGTATTTCAAAATGGAACAACATGCTAAAATTTCTTATCCAATTCCGAATTGATTGATAATTTTATCGTAAAGGGATTTTTTAATGTTTTTGTAACGTACTCATCAATCTACGAACCGCCCCTGGTCTTTGTCTCTTACTCTTTCTTGTTCCAATTTCCACACTCCTTTCCATTTATCGGAATGGCACAACAAGTAAGAATTCCTTTAAAGAATCCATCTTGATACTTCGGTGACAGGCGAGGCTTTTGGAACAAAACAGTCCCAGCGCATAACGCATTATCGACGCACAAGGGCACAAAAGACATGCACACAGAAATGATGCTATGTTTTCCCTTCGATTCCCTTTTCTTGCCTTTTATCCGTCTTACTTTGACATAAATTCTGTTTCCGACGGACGTTTTAACGTATTCGCATTTCAACGGAGAGAGATCGTGTTTCAGTTTCCCTGAATATTTTTAAAACTACTATTTGGTTATAGATATCCTTATTCGGTCAATAACTAAACGCCAAGCTTTCCTGTTATCAACTATTACTACTTATAGAATTAAGCGACAGAATATAACAGCACAAAATTAGCAATTACAGTTGTAATTAATTGAGCAAATTTACTTCATCATATAGCAGTAAAAAAATGTATATTCCAAATATGAACCTTCTAGCCTTTAACTTAAAAATAAATTATTTGCTACGCTAGTAAACTACTTGTGCATTAAAATAAAAACAACGCAGATTTCTTGGTATTGGAACGCAAAGACGTTCTAAGGAGACAACTAGGGAAACTTAGGTCATATTATGTTAGTAAAATTTAGGTTAAATTGTATTTATACATGTGCGTACTGTATAATGATTTTGCGTTTATTCTTGATATGTGATATGACTTTTGACCGTCTCTGACACTAAGTTATCATCATCACCAGATAATTAAACAGTGTCGCACCTAGAAAACTACGGCAAAATGCGAAACAAATTCCGCATACGATCCGTACCGCTGAGAGCCAAAAAGCACACAGTGTGCGTTTTACTTTATTTATATTTTGAATGTTTTGCATTATACATGCATATATATATCCAGAAATCAATGATGGATTGTGAATGCCTTAATGCTGACAAAGTCTACTATTTCAACCTAATTGTTATACGATGTTTAATTGAAGAATTAAACTTGAAACGTTTACAAATTTTATTCCAGTCATCACAATTGCTCGGAAAGAATGTTACATGTCTCTTTTTGAACAGGATTTTGTCTGGAATGGAATACTAGCTCTACTACAAATAGAATTTAAATTGATACTATGAATAGTCTCTCTATTAATACAACTTTAACAAGTTTTTGTTTTAGTTGTGCAGTATGTTTTCTTTTGTAAATCTATATTTTAAATTAACATAAAACTTAGGATTTTAAGAGAAATATTTTGCTGTGAGACCGTTTAGATGTACAATTCTAGAGTCACAACTGTTCGAGTCTGCCATAGATTTGTTTGAAGGTAACGCATTGTTATGGTTTCGATCATTTTGTTATACATATAATGGGAAATTTGTGAGGCTTGCTTATTAAACATTTCGAGCCACCTGATAACATAAGGTCCAACTCTTCGAGGACATTCAGTGCCGAACCCCAGATCCAAGTTAAAGTTCCGCTGAATACTATGCCATGCTTAGACGATATGGGGAACTGTCAGAAGACATGCAATTGAATCCGCTAGTGCGAAATTTGATCCCTTTCTATACTACGCAGCTAGCTGAATATGGCCTGTATACATCATAAACGTATTGCCTTGTCTAATACATCCAGATCTCGTAAACGTACTAAAGTATATATCAGTGCAGTGCGTGCTAGCTCAATTTGTTGTTCTACTTTTTCGTGTTTTTTCAGCGCCTCGGCGGACGTGTGCTCGCTGTGGTAAACTAAGGATAACTGTGCTAATAACATGCTCTAATTGTTTGGGAAGAGTAGATGATTTAACCAAACAGTATTTTGAACATTTTAATTAATAGATTTGCGTTATTACTGTCATAATATTTATTTTAAATTATTCCCAGTATTTTGTAATTAACGTCATAAAAATGAGTCGGTATTTTGCTCTTTCAGGCGCTTTTTTTCTTGTCATAATATTTATTTTAAAATTATTCCCAGTATTTTGTAATTAACGTCATAAAAATGAGTCGGTATTTTGCTCTTTCAGGCGCCTTTTTTCTCCATTCTCTGTAAGGTCATGTGCTTAGTTAATAGCTGCTCATACCGTGGTCCCTATCGATTATTATAGTTGACATTTAAGAAGTCCACCATCGTTCACGCTATTAAAAGTTCAACTTTGAATATTGATTGAGTATATTGAAATTAAGTTACTACTTAGCAACTATTGCGTTGGAATATATTCTGCCGATAGATTAATTCATCGACTTATAATTGGATTGTCGGTTAAATCGATAAACCTCGACATGTGGTTGAAGGTTCAAGTTATACTAATATTGGCATCTTGCTAAAAGGACGATCTTATTTCCATTAGTTAATTCTAAAAACCAACTGCGAGGTACGTAATTTGTAAACTTTGTATTAAATAGTGACCTAATTTTTCCCTTCTTTTTTTTCTACGTTGACTTTAGGGTCCTTGTCTATAGCTTGTTAATTATCGAATGGACTGAGACTCTGATTAAGAAAACAGAGCGTAATCTGCAGTCCTAAGTTTTAACGAGTCATTTGGGCATCTTGCTTGCGACCTGAGACGGAATTGAAACAAAGCCAGGGATCAAGGGCGTTCGTAATTATTTTTTGAATAGTTTATTGTTATTTATATTTGATTCCTAAGAATGTGAAATTAACTGTTTAGTTTATATGCTACTATTCTGTCTAATTACGGGATCATTTATGAACTTTAGATCCTGGTTTGTGAATATAAGCATTAATTTAAATTTAATGACCAACTAGTTAAACAGAAAGTATTTACACTGTTATTTATTCATACACTTCGTAGAAATAATTGCTTTAACTAGTTATTGACAGCACTGATTATTAAAATTGCCACTCCTACAGTCTTAATACAATTATAGAGCTTCTTGAGATACCGTACGCTATTTAAATATTACTTATAACGTTTGATAGCTCTGGTGTAGTGGGTAATTCTTATTTATTTGCGAGTAATTGCGCAAGTTAATAATATTACCTTCATAAATGTACTAGCCTCAATTTAATTAATTAAGGGCCTCTTTAGAAATATTTCCTTTGGATATTTGTTAGCTCTAACTTAATTAAGGGCTAGACATAGTTGTTTATTTTTCTTTGATGATTAAATAATAAACCGCCAGTTAATCATAATAGTTTCTGCCCTTCATATAATCTTTTGCTTTCCATAGGTCACAGTCAATTTTACGCCATAGAGTCAATTATGTAGTGCAATTAATATTTCAATAGTAAACTTAACATTATTTTCTTATGTGATTTATTGTTACTGTTTTGTTTGTTTTCCTTTGTTGTTGGCAAATGACAAATAAGTGGCACATATACTACAGAATATTTTTTAAACCAATAGTATGAACCAACTATACGTATAGGCGGGGATAAAAAATTTGTGATTCGCGCTGTAATGTAGACATCTCTTTTTGTTTTGAGACTTATTTAATATATTTCTTTTTTTTAATACCGTGTATTTCAAAAATATTTGAACAAATACAATAACCTCGTAATAGAGCTTAACACTTCTTTTTCTGGCTAAAAAAGGGAATCCTTCTTTTTTTCTAGTTAAATAAAATACCGAATGTACTCTATTGATCCACAATACTATGGCGTCCTATTAGATCCGATTAACAGAGAACTCTCTCCCGCAAACTTTCGGAGTTTATTTCTTGAGCTAGTTTCAGCACCGTAGAGGTCAAGTGAAAGGATCGTTTAAGGTGAGAATATGGGCGTTTATTTATTGTCCTACTGAGCACAGGACGGAACGTTACAAACCATATCCTTAAAATACAATGAAAGAGGGAACCTTTAAATAAAAAACATAGGTCTTCAAAATTAAAATGCCAAACGTATAAAAGTCAAGTATAAATGTTCATTTTACAGCTGCTATTGTACAGGCATTACCTAGTTTTTAAGGGAATTAAATTTAAACTTAATTAAAATACTTACAAAAATGAGACTATGGATTTCAAATTAAGCACATAGTAAATAGGCCATGCAATATTGTGATAGCTATATCACTCGTAAGATCTCTATATGTTTTGATTGCGAAATGCACAATGTGTATATGTATATGTATGTATATGTATGTATATGTATGTATATGTATGTATATGTATGTATATGTATGTATATGTATGTATATGTATGTATATGTATGTATATGTATGTATATGTATGTATATGTATGTATATGTATGTATATGTATGTATGTATATGTATGTATATGTATGTATATGTAGAGAACATAAATATTTGATATTATGTTTCTGCGCTGGAATTTATACATTTAAAAGATTACTTGTGTTTAATCGTTAAAGATAGAGAAAGGTAATAAATGAGAAATTTAGTATATATTGTTCGGAGGTACCAATTACTTACTGGTTTTTAATTTAGATTATTGAGTCAGATAAGTAATGAAGAACTTTGACAATAATGTTTGTACTCACTTTTAAGGTGGTAATCACTATTTACAAGTGGTTGCGAAATTACAAAAATGTTTATACAAAATTAGTTATTTTAATAACTACATTCTGCAATTCTAAACAATATTGATTGCCAAATTTTATTACGAATTAAATAAACTATTTTTTCTGTTGAAACTACTGTCTTCAGTTTTGTCTACTAGACAATACAAATAAATGACTTTTTTTGATTAAAGTAATTTCACTATCCGTCTATTTTCTCATTCTTGGCATCATTTACTTGTAAATGTCGACTAAAAACGAGACGTCAATATGTTAAAGAAATTTCATTTTCCTCAAATAAAATCGTAATTTTTAGGTACTGCCTAACTTCGTTTATGAAAACAAATTCAATAACCATTTCGAATTCGTTTTACGTATTTTTTGCTGTTCTTTTCTTCCCTAAAATATATTATCCAGAATTTTCGGGTATATTCCTATATAATACTCGAAACCGTTCCTATTTAATATTAGAATAATCGCAGAAATTTGTATACTGAATATTTTCAACGCAGTATAAAAAGTTTTTATTTCCATACGATATTTGGAAATATATCTAAACTTATTTCCTGTAAGTATATGCGACGTAAGTATTTAATTACAGCATAAATTTTATCCTTTTATATTTGGGTTTTCGATCATTAGGGATAAAAAACACTTTTTGCCGTTTAAAGAATGTTAAAAGGAATCATTCTATTATTAATTATTAATATATAGATAATATTATTAATTATAATAATATTATCTACTACATATGTTTCACAGATTTACCGATCGTTAGGCAGATTTGTGTTATTAATGAACGTTTCCTTCATAGCGTTTGTCATATCATTTCGATACAGAAAGGTTTCCAGTATGTAATAGACAGACGTTTGCGTCAATGTTAAAAGGGATCATTCTATTATTAATAACACCCTATTAGGGTGTTATTAATAACACTGGAAACTTAGTTACCGATTTGTGAGATAGACGTGTTCTCGCTTTGGCGGTCAATACATTTTTGTATTGGACGAAAGAGGGGGGCAATGATATTGTATTATTCACTTTTTGCCCTCTTTTTCAACTTATTTAATTATTTTTCTTTTCTTCTCCAACTTGCTTTAATTTTATATGTAATTATTGATGTTTTTTTTTTATTAGTATTTATAAGTATTGAAAATGTAAATTTACATAAACACAAATATTTTAAACTAACAGAATTGTTGCATATGTCAGTGCATTTATACTTGTACAGAACTGACGGAACTGGTATGTAAAGGTCAGTCCAATCTGCAAATATGTATTATTTATTTCTTTGCCTTTTTCTCTCGCATTTACTCTTTAAGTGTCAAGTGTATGGACATATATGAGTATTTGTGAATTCACATTGATATAGGTATGTATGTATGTATATACAAGGAGAAGCAGAGTTTATTTCCTAAGGACTGTACCGGTTATTGAGATTGCTAATATCTTCTATCGTTTACTATGTTTCGGTCTTTCTCATACACACATTTCTTTAACTATACGTTTACTGTAATGGTTTTCTATGTCAAAGATTTCATTATAGCTAAAATCAAATTTCATTTTCTTCGAAAGCATGTTTGGTAAAGCTGTTGTGTGTCATAAATTCTTTTATGCACATAGCGTTTTGTTTGTCCTATGTATGTAGCTTCGCAACATTGACATTTTATTTTATGTTACTCTGCGTTTGTTTTCCTTTAGGTAAAAGTATTTGCTTGCATTTTCGGTTTATGGTGTGTTTTCCTAACAGTTTGTTTAAATTTTCTGATAGATTTCGTGCGTACTGTAAAAATCATAGATTTTGGATTACGTGGTTAGCCCGTTTTAATTCCTTCCACAAAAAAACGACTTGAATTTATAGATAGAACAAAATGCTCAACATATTATAAAAGAAGAGAATACATTTAATTACACGTTAATAAATTGTTGTCTTTTTATTTTACCCAAAAACGTGTTAGTTTCAACTAAATTGACGACCGAAGAAACTTCTCGTTTTTTTTCAAAATAATTTTAATACCTAATTAATGAAGATTTGCTCCATTGTGTCAGAATGGATGATCGCCAGAGAACACAGGAAAAGAGTTAAAAAAAACAAATCCAAATTTTTATGTGTGACCGAAAACAAAGTGTTCTAATGAAAATTTATTGTAAACATACGGAGCAAAGCAAAAAGAAGAATATAATATTTTAGAAAAAGAAAATTTGGGTCATTACAAATAGGAAATTAAAAATTCCTTCAATGAATTACTTTCAACATATCTAAATATTTAAGCACACGTGATAATTTGCATCTAACACCTTTAATACAAGATTGAATACTTTCTTGGACATTGTTTTTACTACATTTATCCAGATCTAATGAGTTTGACATCATCAGATATCTCCAATATTAATAGGATCTCCCTTACAGTCTCTCTGTATTTGATTTACTTTGCTCATCTTTATCCATATTTACATATTCACTTATGATGTACAATATTATGTTGCTCAGCTATTTCCTGAATATTTATTGGTACTAAACATCAAAAAATATACTGTGAACTATGAAAATTATTAATTTGAAAAAGGTAAATAAAACCCCTTTCCACAATAATGTTCCTATTCTGTATACGTCTATCGACAACTAAGTTATTATCATCAGCAGATAATTAATTACAGCACCTGGTTCTGCGGTAAAATTCGCATCGAATCATACCGCGCAAAAACATGCACACTTGTGTAGAGAATAGTGTAGTCCATACGGCACATGGTCATTATTAAATAGTAGTCTAAAAAAGAGCAAAAAAAAAATCTGTTACGGAAAAACTAATACAATTAGATTGAATTACTCAGTTTAGCTCTGTAATGTGACAAATCAGAAAAAACAAATGGTAACATATTGGAAACAATAAAAGCAAAATTGAAATCAACAATAATTAAATTATAGTATAAAGCAAATATAATAATTCAGAAATTAATGAAAATAATAATAAATAAGTGTGAAGTTGATACACAACGGGGAAATTAAACAATTCTAAATTTTTATTATTAACCCTTACAAGAAATGTTGCAAGAATAAATTCCAAAATAAGTAACAGAAACGTTGATACTAGAGTTTGATGTACGCAAACAACGAATTAAGTTTCCGTATTTTAAGCAACAAAGTTGTGACATTAAATTCAAACTAGGTATGTACACAAATTAACAAGCTTTCCAGTAAGAAATAATCAACAAAAATTTATTATAACACAATATATTTTATCAGGCTATGTGCCAAAAAAATAAGTCTGTCCTTTATTATCAACGTCACACCACGATGCAGAAATTGATGTGAAAACAAAAATAAATCTAAAATCAACCCATTTTATAACACAACAAAAGTAAGAATTGATGTTCTTTTGGATGAAATGGCGCATTTTTTTTTCTGTAAGACGTAAAACTAATAGGTGTCCAGTTGTTCTATTTTATAATTAAGTTTAGGTGTGTGCAATAGCAGCGAGAGGCATTTAGCTAAATATATATCCGAATTAGAATCATTCGAAATTAAATCTACGGCGCAAGTTGCTCCTAAAAGGTCTAGCTCATGACATGGTAGTACCACACATACAGCGCCGCAGCACTTGAAATTGATCTCAAGCCAGATGATACACGAAATAAAAGAGACATTTGACGTTACTGTCACATGTTGCCCACCAAAAAAAGCAGGTTGTGAAAGCAGTGTTGCAGCTTATGCAAAAGAACAAATGCACCGAACACTCGACAAAAATTATCATTTGCAGAAATTGTATCGACAAATAAATTTGTTCTTGATCAAGTCAATCAACCACAGGCTCCATCAAATTCAAAATTTGTTCTTATCTTTTGCATGTAATTTTTATAATAGTTAATGTTTATATATAGCTTGTTTGGATAAATAAATAAATTTAAACTATAAACAAAAACAATAACATTTTAATTATTCCCATGATTTTCATAAGTGAGTAGAGTCACATCGTAATATGATTCATTATAAAATCACGTTGTACGATTAGAGTATTCACTTTATTACAGTTTTTAATTCCTTGAATACTTCTACCCAAATATATATGGTAAGCAATATTTAATTGACAATGTTTTTTATAACTTTTAAGATTGATTAACTAAAACTTTTGTTTTTCTTATTCAATTTTTAGCATGGTTATTTAGCAAGTACTTATGATGGACTGAATTGAATTTTCCCTCATCTCTTTTATATGTCTCTCCACAAACGAGAAACGAAATGTAGAAAGATTTCATGGTAAGTTCAAGGGAAAAATTAAATCAAAATTAAACATAATGAAATTTAATTTACTTTTAAATATTAAATTGAATGTGATATTCAGATTACTTGAATTTTAATTAGTCGGGTATTCTAAATTCATATTTTAAATCTTTCAAACATAATATTAGATGCGCAACTAAATTCTCGCTGTTTTTTTGATGAAAATGCAACTTTATTGTAAAAAAATGTTTACAAATGAATTATTCAAAATATTGCCCATCGCTAGCGACAACTTTTTCCCATCTTTCTGACAGAGCTCGAATACCGTCACGGTAGAAGTGTTCGTCTTTTGAGGTTATCCACGAATCAAGCCATTTTGAGATGTCTTTATACGAGCGGAACTGCTGATTAGCCAGACAATGGGCCATCGAACGGAACAAGTAATAATCGGACGACACAATATCTGGAGAATGTGGCGGGTGGGGTAGGACCTCCCATTTGAGCGTTTCTAAATAGGTTTTAACGGGTTTGGCAACGTAAGGCCAAGCGTTGTCATGCTGTAGAATCACCTTTTCGTGTCTGCTCGTATTGTGGCCGCTTTTCGCGCAGTGCTCGGCTCAATCGCATCAATTGAGTTCGATACCGCTCCCCAGTGATGGTTTCGTTCGATTTCAACAGCTCATAATAAATAACACGCCCTGTTCCCACAAAATACACAGCAAAACCTTCGCAACGTGAATATTCGGCCGAACCGACGACGTAGGAGCATGACCGAGCAGTCCCCATGATTTCGTTCTCTTTGGGTTGCTGTAATGAATCCATTTTTCATAACCCTTAACGATGCGATGAAGAAAACCCTTCCTTTTTTGCCGCTGGAGCAGTTGTTCATAGGCGAAAAAACGACGCTCAACGTCTCTTGGCTTCAAATCATAAGGAAACCAAGTTCCTTACTTTTGAATCATTCCCAACGCATGCAATCACTGGGAAATGGCTTGGCGGGTAACTCCTAATGCTGAAACAAGCTCTTTTTGCGTTTGGCACGGATCGTCATCGAGCAATGCCTCCAATTCAGCGTCTTCGAAGGTTTTTGGTCTTCCTTCACGCGAACGGTCGTCAACATCGAAATCACCGTCTTTGAAGCAATGGAACCAATCACGGTACGTTGTTTCACTTAAAGCAGCATCTCCGTAAACTTTTTGGAGTTCTCGATGCGCTTCTGCCGCCGTTTTCTTCGAATGAAAGAAGAAAAGCAACACTTCCCGCAAATGACGATTATTTGGCACAAAATCAGACATTTTCACACAACCAAACGTATATGACGCAAAAAAGAGAACTCTAAAGTGTCAAAGCGGTTTATTTAACCATATGTCTAAGCCTGGTTCATGACGTTTTGGTTATGTCACAATCGACTAGCAATTACTACTGGAGCCATCTCTTGAAAAACAGCGAGAACTTAGTTGCACACATAATATTATAGTTAAAAATTCCATTTTTGACTTGTAAAAATTCAAATTTAATTCTTAAAAGAATTTATATTAAAGCATTATACTTTAGTATTTCCCTTCTAAATTTCATTATAAGACTTCTTTTTCTATGAAAAATATTGGTTTTGGAAAATTCCATAAAATAAATTACCTATATAACTAATACTCTATATGTTTAATTTGAGTTACTTTTTTTCTTTATCTTATTTACTACTTTAGAATCAACCCATTTCAACAACAATACTGGATAACTGGAAATAAAAAAATAGTTAAGCGGAAGGGGGTCTCCGTCTAATTCCAAGGTAATCTCTACCGTAAAAAGCTATTTCGATGTCTTGGATTTATCGACGTACAATGGAGGCATTGTCATTTTAAAGTATCGTTAGCATAAGTGTGTTAAGTGAATAGGAGACTATATTGAACAATAAAATGCTTTTCTCCAAAGAACTTATGTGTCCTTTGTTAGGGCCATGTAGTTATCGAATTATCCTCATAGTTCGAAATTTCTTTTAATTTTACCCGGACGCAGATAAAGCTGTCTTCTTAGAAGTCACCGTTGTTGAGTAACTGACATTCATTTGCTTTACAATTTAACACTATGTAACACCATATGCAAAATGTTCACGAACTTCCTGGACTACTTGCAAACGCTTTTTTTACTAATTTCAATCCCCCAGATTAGTTTTTGTCGGCAACTGCACCGATTTTCTAAAAATTTTTCACTAACTCATGAAATATTTTACAGAATAGGATCCATTTCTCAATCCTTGCAACATTCGAAAACTTTTGCACTGGAATATTGTCTATTGCATTCATAATAGCAGTGAGACTAAACCACACTCGTAAAAGCATATTTTCTACTAAAGAAAGAATTTTAAACAACGGGCTGGTGCAGTTACTATAACGATGAAAGTTAAATCAATACATAGGGGAAAAATCCCAATCACTTTAGAGTATTACGTAAAATATTACTTATTTCCTGATGCCAATACACAGGCTTTAACTATTTGTATGAAATATTGCAATAATTTAGTTGCATGCATAGAAAAACGATAGGTGTTTACTTTAAGCACTTAAGGATCCTGCAGCAATTTTCAATACCAAAACCTCATAAAATTTTATTGAGAAAACTGTTGCTCAATAAACGTATTCATCTCAATTCTTAAATAATAAAATTCTTGTCGTTAGAACTCCTACGTCTATCGTTCCGTACCGGAGTCTTTAATATAAAATCATCCTTCTATAACATTTGAAAAACACATCAGCATCAGAGGATCATCAATAGTTACGAGACGAGTCGTTATGTAAATTAAATTTTATTTTCGTTTTAACGTTTTATCGGTGCCTTTATTACTACGCCGCTTTCCTAGTCCAATAATCGAATCAAAACTTCAACATTAACGGTTACTTTTTTCATATTCCGCTTCTTCGTTCCACAATACCGCTGCTGATGCGCCCAATAAAAACATCTCACATAAATAAATTTAATGTTGGAATGATTTATGATCGTGGATGTGTATGTGCGTGTGGGTACACGCGCGCATGTATTTAATGTATGACTACATCAACACGTGTACAAGTACCGTATTTGGCAGAAAGAGTTTTAACTCATGTAGAGATTAAATTCGAATTTTAATTACAATGCCTGCTTCCTTCATATCATCAAGAATGTAATGGTGAAACTTATACGACGTTTTTATTCAAAACTCTACATAACAAAATTTTAAAATTAGAAAAATATTAAACCATTAAACAGAGACGAAGGCAAGAGATCAATGAAATTCAGCATGTTATGTACAAAATGAAGATGTGTATCGTTATACATTAGCACGATAGAAATATTAATACTTTAAAAAAGTTAGAGAAAAAATAATTTTTAATTATTCGACTAAAATTATCAATCATATTGCTTAATTTGAAACTCATTAAATATTATAAATTCTGAGAATTTTATATATTTTTTAGGTTTTGTTAATTTTCGTTCTACCTTTAAAATTTTTTAATTGTTATTAACAATGTAAATTCGCCAGAACTCGAAAATAGGAAATCGATGTGTATGATGAGATGAATATATAGATATGAAAGTAATTTCCAGTGAATTTAATTAAACCTTCTTTATTTTGTCAAAAAATATTTGTAAGTATTTACATGATACAGAATTGTTGGTATTATACAAGAGGATATATGAAGTTGAGATATGCCCACTCAACGCCTAGGCGCCCGCAGTTGTACTGGATAGTCTCATTGGCAGCTTCTCACTTGACCCTAGGTAGGAACAAGAGAATGGGTCTTCAAGTAGTGTCTAATGTCCGGGACGGGAACACTGGCAGTTCGATGGAGGAATCATTCAGGAATATTAAGAAATTTTCATAGAGCATTGTGATTTACTCTAAAACTGGCTGTCTAGCATTTGACGTGGCACTATACCAGGTATCCAGGCCATTTGGTGTCGACAACCTTTACGGGCTACCTATACAACACCCACAGTCGGTTGTTATGCCACTCTGGTCTATCCTATACCAATAAGATTAATCTTTCTGGAGATCCTGGGCTCTCGAGAGTGGAACAGTGTCTCAGGGATCTAAACACGACGGTTATCCATGGAACGCAGATGTTAACTGCGAGAAGATTACCCCGCCGAGGTGTCGGTCTCGCAGGTTTCTTGGGATGACGTGCTCCGCAACTGTTGGATTACAAGTGTTTTCACTTGAGAAGGGAGGCTTCAACCATCCCCGGTGGTAGCTATAATACAATATAATATATCAATCAATGCTAGAACTTGGCCCCTGATACTAAATTGTTTTGTTTTTTGTAGTAAATATTTTTTTCTGTAGAAGAATTAAATGATCGAAGTCAGCACCATTTGTCTTAGTTATTCTCAAAATACAATAACAATTATCTAACGAACAGAAGGAAATAAATCATTTAGCATCTTGTTTTATCTCACATCGACTGCTCTCTGTCGGCTTCGCGACATTTGGTTCCTCTAGACGCTCATCTTCCATCACTTGTAACGTTAAATGTTCTGAAATCTGGAGTATGTCAACTTTCCTTCCAACTTAAATAACACACTCAATTTCCATCATGCTGATTATG
Organism: Dermolepida albohirtum; assembly: GCA_031893035.1. Taxonomy (NCBI): domain Eukaryota; kingdom Metazoa; phylum Arthropoda; class Insecta; order Coleoptera; family Scarabaeidae; genus Dermolepida; species Dermolepida albohirtum. The sequence goes on from JAVIWB010000620.1 coordinate 1,557,269, forward strand.
AAACCTTATATTGTATTCTCGGCGAAACCTATTGGTCTTTATCGAAAACTTATTTTGATATAAATCACGCTACCTTTTGTAATATTCTGTATTGCTACATTGAGAAATGTGACCCACGTAGCTGTTCCTGTCGTTAGTTTCCTTGTTGGTTTAATAGCATTTTGACTCGCCAAGTCAAACTAAAAAAATATTATTTTTAAAAATTGAAATCTCATAAATCTGCAAATCGTCACAATGAATTTTCAAGACTACGGAAGTTGGTAAAATTTGAAACTTCTAACGCTTACAATGCTTATTTGAATAAAAGACAAACCAAAGGTATTTGGGCAGAATATTGGTTCTAAACATGATAAATTCAGAATACCTTGATGCATGACTATCGAAGACCGAGAGATTCTAATGCTGAAGAAATTGTACAAGTATTTTCTGTTGCATTTTTTAGTATTTATCAACTGAGTATGATAGTTCAGGCCACAACCACAACACCTTCATCACTATCATTCTCTAATTACTTTCATATATTTCAACATAGCAAGTTCTTTCTGCAAATATAGATTATTATTATTACTTACTTAAATTTATATACAAACGTATATTTTATTTCCATAAAAATGATTTTTATGAATAGAGGAGAAAGCTTAGATGGTAAATGTTAAACAACTGAATATATTACACTTCTAGCAACTCCATATTTGTATATTTTATAATTGTATAAAAATTCATTATTTAACATGCGATTAGACTGAATATGTACGTGACAAATATTCATAACAATAATGTGAGAAGTTTATTCGATTGATTTGAAAATAAAAATCGTTGAACAATTTAAAAAAGATATCAAACCGCACTATCGCAAAGAACAAGTTCTGGAGAGCAGAAATTAATTCTTCGTCAATATAAACAAAATCCATGGGTAAACTCTTAAGAAATAAAATCTACCATAAGAAGCAGTGCGAGCAGAAGCGTCATAAAAAAACGTCTAGAGAAAGTCCATTGAGTAATTTGTTTATTTTACCGGAGTTCTGAGTTGGAAGTAATAAATGTTAGGTATGATTTTATTTCAAAAGAATAGTAAATAATATATTTTTAACCTGTATAGATTTTGTTGTTAATTATGACTTCGTTTCTTAATCAAATATGAACCCCTTTATTAATGTTCATGCCATAGCAAAATAAAATATAATTTTGAATGAAATTGTTTTCTCATCTGGACAACTCAAAACATGCGCGAAATTTGAAAATTGTTTAATAGGAGGAAGCATGTCTTACTGCAGAAGACCAGCGCAGGACTCTTTGTGGTCACGAAAGTGAACAGTAGTTATACTACGTTTTACGATGGAGTACACATTATAGTCTATATAACAATGAAAAACAACGAAACATTTATAAATGTATTGTTTAAAATTAATAAATTAATAGTGTTAGTCGAAAGTTAATTACATTTCAAAAGTTTCAGCGAGTCGTTTACAGAAGCTTTTCTAAAATCGATCTCATTTTATTACACGTTATTTGAAAATTCATTACTAGAAAAATATTGTAATCATTATTATGAGATTACATTGTTCCAATATAGCTTACAGTAAAGGTATTATTTTACTTATGTATGTCTGCACCAAATTATATGAAGATCAACAGCAAGCAAGAGCTCCTACATCTCCGGAATATTAATACGACAAAAGGAGGAGAAGGAACATGTCGTTGAAATCCCGAACCTATAATCTATCTCCTCAATCGTGCTCTCCCAGACTTTGGCAAAATTAACGCGCTAATTTGCATTTTAGTATGTAGTTAACTTTAGATGTAACTTCAATGCATTACGAATTCTCAATATTCGTTATCGTCTGCTACAAGGAAACTTCCAACATCCAATGTGGAAATGCAATTAATAAAACGGAAATAAATATTTGTTTATTAGTTATACATTATTATGAAACTACTTGTAAATATGCGTTAGTACAAGAAAGGTTTGACAAACAAGAAAGTTACTACCAAATTTTTTGTTAACCATCTACGAGAGCCAGTCAGTAATTAGTGAGTCTGAGGAAAGAGGGAAGCACTAATAAGGACACTTGTTACTCATTACGAGAAAGTAATCTGTTTTTAGTATGAAACAGTAGAGTACCTATTGTTTTATTAAGTTCTTATTTTCAAAGAAACAAATAAACTAGAAATAAACATAATGCAATATACTATGCGTTAGTACAAGAAAGGTTTGACAAAGGAACCTACCAATAAGAAAGTTACTACCAAATTTCTTGTTAACCATAATTAAATTCAAGGAGACGCATTTTTATGCGAGTGTTCAATATCTACGAGAGCCAGTCAGTAATTAGTGAATCTGAGGAAAGAGGGAAGCACTAATAAGGACGCTTGTTACTCGTTACTAGAAAGCATTCCGCTTTTAGTATGAAACAGTAGAGTACCTATTGTTTTACTAAGTTCTTATTTTCAAAGAAACAAATAAACTAGAAATAAACGTAATGAGCTTACAGGGATGAACTTTCATCAATTGCAACCATAAAACGAAGGATATATGAGTTTAAGGATGGACGGATCAATGTAATTGGTAAACAAAACAGTGATTCTCCAGAAGACATACATGCTGAAGAAATAATTAAAATATATATATAATATATGTATATGATTATAGTGCTAAACAAACGTCGAATAAAATTACGCGAAGTAGCAGAAAGTCTACATATGTCATTTTTATCACTGGTTTTGTATAATGAATTGAGTATGAAAACATTATCTACAAAATCGCAACCGCATTTATGGACCACAAACGAGAATAAGAATGTATTCGGCTTTTAATTTAGCAAAGCTAAGAACCGATCAGAAAGAATCTTGGCGCTGAATAATAACAGTCGATGAAACTTGATTATATCGTTATACATTTAAAACGAAGCAATGATAGAAAAAATGGAGACTGACACGATTTTTCCGAAGACAGAAAGTACTCTCGACCGAAAGATTATGGCATCTGTTGCTTGGGGTTGTAATGGCAATCTTCTTATCGATTATATTCAGAAAGATAAGACGATAACAGACAAATATTATACATCGATTTTAGATCAACTGCTTGATGTAATTCAATAAAAAGCTTGCACTTAAAGGTCAAACAAATGCTTTTTAAGATGTTCGCACTTAGGCGCTTGCTTAGCAGATTTGGTCCCCTCAGCTTGAAAATATTGCCCGGTGGCAGGAGATTTGGGCCGGATTATGTTATAGTCACGCAAACTAAAGCAAATTTCCAACAGTTTGATAAACATAACTTTTCTAAAGAAATTGAAAAGACCTGTGAATATCGGAGAACTAAATGTAAAGAGTTACAAGAAAATTACGTTAAAAACTAAAATAATCTTTGGACAAAAAGTTTATTTTCTTGTCTAGGCTCATTACTGATCCGCCCTTGTAATATTGCTAAACAATGTACACATCCCTAAAATTATTCTCCCATAAGGACAAAATCATGTTCATTGTAATGTATGAAGTTCTGAAAGTGAGAATAATAAGCTGTTTACATAATACCCGTTCGCAAAAATGAGCAAGGAAACGGCAATTTAGAGAACATCTAAATATGTAAAACAATAACCTCACTGCTAAACGTAGACTGTCTTTCCTTGCCGGCAAACACGATATTAAAGTACAACAAGAGGAAAATTATACACTCAAATTCAGATAAGATTCGTACGACGTTTGTTATTATATCACACAAAGTAAAACAAAGGACGAATATGTATTTTGTAAATGGGTTATGTTAATTATTATTTTAATTTACATTAATACATATTACAAAAGTACTATTAAAATTGAAGCATTTTTAGAACGAAGTATAAACTTACTTTAAAATTTTGTTTTAAACGTTGAAAAGAGTGATGGAGAAACATTTTTACTGATAAAAACTCTCTGTTTACTAAGAAGCAATTGCTCCAAAGGTGTAATCCAGATGAAGGGTGGCTCCTGAAAATTCGTGCTCCGAACACAAGTTTAATCCATTTTCGAATCATCCATCCAGGTCAACTGATCAATGCAGTGTTTTTGAAAAGAGGTTCTAGATCATCTTTTGAAACAAATAGAGGGAATGCATCTAGATTTTGACTATTTCGGTATTTCTTCTTCAAATGAACTCAGTTATTGTGTTCCTAATAAAAAATCCCTGTCAGTTATCCAACTTCGAGACACATTTCTTATTTTAAAAATGAAAATAAAAATGTAACCCAAACAATGGGAAGCATCTTTTGGGAGTACCTAGCAGTTTTATGAGCTTAAAAATGTTTAAGAAAGGAAACGTGAAACATTCGTTTAAGAGTTTTTTCAGTATTTTCCACTGCATGTTCAATGTAACAAAGGAAAAGAATCCCCTAGTATATATTTTTAAACCAAGTTATGTACAGACATTTTATACGTTAATAGTAATAGACGGCTAAATTTTCATTGAAAAATTTGTACCATTTACATAGAACGTTTGATAACATGACATCATGTAGCTGTTAGAAAGTTCACTGGAAGATTACCAACACTTATCATATCTCAGATATGTTCTATAAGCGATAGGTCTGGTAACAGCACAGGACAATTAAGAATGTTAATATTGGCCATCTGAAGAAGTCGTAATGAAATAGCTGCACCATGAATACAATCACAGTTTTGTTAAAATTATTTAGCCTTTGCTAGTATGTAAAATTTAACGTTCTACGAAATAAATACAAAAACTGCTTTTTTCCTCTTCAGCGTCGATCATCATCTTTTCATCCCAAACTACCCGTAAATTGCATCATTTTAATCCAAAGCACGATATCAACTAGTGAGATGCAGTATTAGTCGGATGATAAAATCAACCCAAGCGGACAAATACGGCGGTATGTGGGACGCTTTGTAATCTTTGCCATTGTCTTTGACATTGAGGTAATATGACGATTCTGAAGACCAAGCAATCTTAGTTTCCTATCTTTCCATTCAATGGTTCTTTTAGATCGTCTAGGTCTTCTTCTACAATGTTGCCTAACTTTTCGAAACCAATCTCTCAAACAACGAATAACTGTAGCAATAGCCCCAACGATACAAACCTTTTTCAAAATCCCTTAGCTGACGATAGTGTGTTGTTTTCAAATTTTTAGTATTTAAATAAATTAATTCACAACTATAGACTGTTAATTCGAGCAACCACACTAAACTAATCGACAATAAATAAAAAAAATTTTTTAGAGTTCGACCAAAAAAAAGATCACTGAAGGTTGATATATAACCGCTTATCACATTCGTTTTCGTATACATATGTATACGTGTTTCGACAACTAAGTTGTCATCATCAGCAGATAATTATACAGTGTTGCACCTGGACAACTACGGTAAAAATACCCGTACGAAAACAAATTCCGCACGCATGTGAAACGAATATACAGTGTACGTTTTGACTTTCAGCGGTACGAATCACGCACGAAATTAGTTTTCGTACAGGTATTTTTGCCGTAGTTGTCCAGGTGCGACACTATTTAATTATCTGCTGATGATGATTACTTAGTTGTCGAAATACCTATACAGAATACGAAAATTAATGTGTCAAGAGGTTATATATCAACCTTCAGTGATCCAATTAATCAACCACAGGCTGCATCAAAATTACCTTTAAAAAAAACAAAGGTTTATTGTTTTCTTGCTACTTTCTTACTATTTATTATTTTCAACACAGTAAACAATTGTATAAAATTTGGTTCAAAAATATTCAGCATTTCAACTTTAGCATTCGTTTCAAACTAGCGTATTTATTAATATAGGAATAGTATTTTATAGTGATCAAGTCGTAAACTTTATTTTAGCATTAAACAATGTAATAGAAATTTATCTCGTCAGCTTCTTAAAATAGTACAGAACACAACATGTCAGACCTAATGATAACTCATGTCCGGTCTCAACAAGATTTTGTAGCTAGAGTACTCCCAATCTTCCTCTCCGTGTACTGTTTATTTTCCCGTTAAATGGTCACCGGGTTAACGAAAGGATCGAGCGCACCTGTTAGACACTTACATCGTTCCCATATCGCGTTAACTAACACCGTCTTGCAATATTACGCCTGAAAGAAGATTACTATATACGAGAGTATTAGGTTGCCGCGTATGCTATTATATTACTTAATTGATATTAAAGAGAAAGAACGCCAAAAAAGTACTTACCCAGCCAATTTATTTATAGTGGATGGGTAGGTATATCACGCTATGTTAGCTGGGATAATTGATTCTTTAATATAGATTACAAAATTTTCTGGAGATACTATGGTTAGGGTGAACTTGCATTGTACGTTCTATGCTATAAGAAAGGCGAAGAAAAAATCAATTCCTGTAAGGAAAAAGTTTTAAATAGAATGAACTGTACGTATATAATATTAAGATAAATAATGAATTAAGGCCGCTATAAAATAGATATTGGCAGGTACAATAAAATGTTAAGTAGGAAACTCACTAAAATGATAAACTTGTTTTGGATGAATTTGTTTCAAATATACCTAAATTCGATAATTTTAGAATAATCCTATAAAAATATAAAAAATATGAATCGTATTCCAATAAAAGCGTGTAGTTTAAATTTTGGTACATTTCTTTTATGTAAGACTGGCGAATCTAAAAAATCGCAGATGTTATCTACATTTATTGATATTATTGAATATGGAACTCCAACAAGGAGCAATACAAGATGTGGCTATTAAATAGCGAGACTGGTGTTAAAAATCGCCTTCATCATAATCTCCTCCCCTATCTATACACTGGATGTAGACGTGTCTTCCATTGTTCAAAACAATGCTGTAGTTCACCATTTGTCTGCCCCTTCAACTACTCTGTCGTTTTTGCTTTTACATGTTCAACAGACTGCTTTAGACCCTTTAATGCACTTTTCTCTTTTGGGAACAGACAGAAATTACATAGTACGTGATATGGCGAATACGGAGGACGATCAAGCGCAACAATGCGCTTGTCCGCTAAAAATTGCTTCACAGATAGGGTATTGCAAGCTGGTGCGTTGTCCTGGTACAAAATCGACGAGTCGTTCTTCCACAAATCCGGTCTTTTCTTGCTTATTCTTTTCCTCAGCCTGATTGGGACTTCTTTGTAGTATTTCTAATTAACGGTTTGACCCTCAGTTAATTCGTTGCTCGATTTTTAGGTCAACCTTTATCACTGCACTACTAAATAGTAGTACAATGAAAGCTCTAAAGTAAACTAAAGCAGACAGAGAGATGAAACTATGGGCTTTTATTTGGGTATATATATATATATATATATATATATATTATAGTATCAAGGTCAATGACATTCCAATTACAGATTCGTCCAATGCGGCTGCACGATGGAAGAAGCGTAGTTTCTTTATTTAATTACCATACCTCGTATGTACTATTGTTACTATGCATTGTAGATGTGATCAAAATTACATAAACACAGTTCGTAAAACTCGTATAATTTTAGTCAAGAAAGTGCCCCGAATCGAACAACCATTTCAAGATCAATGGTTAAGAAATTTGAATGAGTTTGGATTCAATGAACGCATACTTATGCGATCTGTTAACGGACAATACTACTGTAATAATTATGTAAATAAGAATTTAAAAATGTTCAGAACTGAGCACAAAAATTCAGCCCACTCTCGTGAATTCTACGAAAGTACTTAAAATTTTATGCCTACAAAAATGAAGTTGGCATGGGCACTTAAACCAACATACCAATCTAAGCAATTAAAATTCGACAATAATTTTCTAAAAAACAAAACCAATACAATAATTTTGAAAACAGAGTCATATTTAGTAATGAAACTCACTTTCATCTGGATGGCTATATTACCAAACGAAGATTGTCTCAGTTCATGGATTAGCCTGCTAAATTGCTCGATATAAACCCATCTGATTTTTTTTTCAGATGTGGTTATTTAAAAAGTTTATTTTCCATATATTAGCTAAAGAGCGTATTCGTCGTGAAGTTCGGTTAATTACAACCGGTGTTATTCGTAATGTACAGTAAGAATTCGTTAATTATCTTAGACATTGTCAAGACGTAAATGGAAAACATTTTGAATACCAGCTTTAATCATTTGCTTATTTAATTACTTGTTATTTATTTCATGTTTGATACAGATAATTTCTTTAAATATTTTTTCATTTATTTACGAAAGACAATAACTGAAAAATAAAATTCTTGTTCTGGCACTATTTTTTGTAACTTTCCAGCATCTATATGTATGTATATTAACACTAAATTGGCAAAAATATTCTTTACTATTAATGAAATGAATTGTTTGTGAATAGGATAATGTATTGTACCAATCAATATTATGTTCCTCCAATTTACAAATAAATACATTAGTCACGACAATTTGTCACAGAAATTTTTCTTAAAAAATGTAAACTACTAGTCTTCACCTTAATTTCCGACAAGAAAACTTTGAATTTGGTCGATAATTCACATAGCTTCGGTCGGTTAGATCTAGTGAATATAATGGAGGCATAACCCGAAATCTCAGTTGATCCAATTTTTCGCAAATAATTTAACAGGTATAAGGTACTTTGTCGTAATGAAAAGAAGATTTTATGGCCATTCCATGCCGGTTTAAAGATATTTCTTTCTCCAATTTCTCTAGTGCAGCGGCACAATACGGCTTTACCATTTCTAGAATTGTCTAAGAAAATAATCTCTTCAGATCTAAAAGAAACTCATTATTTTGCCCACCGATGAAAGTGTATTGGCTTTCTTTGGAACAGAACTGCCAATATATATCATCAGTTAATATTGCCGTTTGAATTTAGAAACATTGTGGTGAAGTCAAGTTTATACAACCGTCACAAATCTTTGTAAAAATCAATGTCACTTGACATTCGTATTTATTAGCGCTTTGGACAACTGTCCAATATTTATAGTTCTCACTTTGCGCACAGCTTGGACATCCCCAGTTTTAGATAAAAGATGTGTACGCATTCAATCCCTATGCGCAGGATCTTGTTTATGTAAATTTGTTAGTCGTTTAGGACAAAATCATGAATTTTATTAATCATTTCCGAGGCACCTGGAGCTTTTATGATCCTGGTCGATGTAGATATATGTATGTAGCGTTCGTATTTAATTACAACCGATATTTCAAATGTCTTTTGACTTTTAAAAAGTACATATTCGATTACACCGTAGATTATGTATTAACGCGTATTAAAATCTTCCATTTAGACTCTTTAGTCACACTAAAGCAGCTTTCAAGAATTAGCAAAGTACAGTGCTCAGTTTTTCTTGCCAGTAGTCGAGTTTGATTGCCAACCAAATCATCTTTTTCTATCTCTCATACTGATACACTTATTTAGTACAAAGTATGTGCACGATTTTACTAAGTGGCTGCCATTCGTATGTGCAATATATATATATGAGAATTTTGGAATTTAATCTCGTACAGTAGAATCTATTTCAATGAAGCGGCTTTATAATTACTTCAAATTTATTGATATGGAGTAGAGTAGCCCCACGTTTCAGACGTGAGTTAGTTATGCGGAGAAATATAGTAAAATATAATATTGTCCAATGAAATAAAACAGATTTATTTTTATATCGTCTTTATTTCTTAAAGTATACTTATCCTTCTCCCTAAACTTTTAAAATCCTGGATTTAGATCAGTGTAAACTCTTAACGCAAGCGGCAGAAAAGCTCTCTTCTATCATATATTAAAGACATCGAAAATTGATAATTAAGCTACTGGACTAACATAGAATAACAAAAGTATCACAATTCTTTCAAATAATACTTTAATAAAACTTTCAAACAGAACAAACAGAACATAAAAGTAGTAAGCGCCTCACAACTTTCAACTAAATTATAACAATAATAAGCCTTTTCTAGCTGAATAACAATTAATTAAAAATTAACCTCCTTTTTGTATACGTATTTCGACAACTAAGTTGTTATCATCAGCAGATAATTAATTACACTCTCGCACCTGGATCCGCGGTATAAGTCATCTTCCGCTAGAAACCAAAACCGAGCTTATTAACTTTTTCTGATGAATTTAATTAATCACCGTCTCAATTAAAATTCACTAAATAACAAATTACATGAATTGATCTAAATAAACGGAGGCTAATTTCTTTTAATGCATAATCGAAATTAAGTTTGCTGAAATATGATATGATACAGAATACCTATTCCCCGCTTTAAAGTTTGTCAATAGAATAGTGTAATATGCTATAACTACAAATAGAGTTATGTTCTGTACCTAGTAAATTAATTTTAAATAGTATTCTCCTTTTAATGTGTGTAAAATAGAGTATTAATTAATATCATGCTCCAGATCCTCCCCGTTCTTATAAATGAACGAATCGAACAATTCCCTCGGTGTTGTTCAAACCGACCTCTTTGGAATTTCTTTGAAATTTTTGGATGATGGGACTGGTCTTCCGGAACAACAATGTACCTATCGACATTAGGATAATCTCTACTAGATTTGAGATGTAATTTAACTTTTAATTTCTAAGACATTAGATTTTATAAAATAATTTCTTTAGTAATGATTAAAAAATGTGAAGATCGGATGGAAAACATTCATATAAATAACTGATATATTTATTAAATTTTGAAATACGTTTTATCGATCAATTGTATACATTTAAGACTTTTAATGAAAATGTTGTGAGTGCGTAAAAAAACTTTGACTAGCTTGTACAAACATAAAAGTTCCTTTCGTCAATTGTTTTCTTAATAATCTCGACTACCTAAAATCACGTTTACATTTAGTATTCTTCGTCTTTTTGTAACAATTTAGATAATATTCAATGTTTTAAAAACTGTTCTCATTTAAATGTTGACAAACTTTTAATTCTAGTTGCAAATTTGAAATAATCTCAATATATTTTTAAAGCATGGTAAATAGTATTACTAGATTTTTATTTGACATATAATTACACAGGCCAACCATGAAAAAACTTTTTTTATAAATTTGGCTCCCTTTATATTATTTAACGTGCTGGATCCGCAAATGAACTTTAAAATACCACAGGACGCAAAGTTTCCTCGCATGTTTACTTTACGTTATTTATGCATTATAAGCGTATAATAATACCAGTTTTGAAGTTTTTAGACAACTAGAAAGACCCTAATTACGAAAATATAGTTCAAAACATGTTGAAAACATTTCTTGGATGTAACATGAGTGTGAAGGTGCATCTTTTACACTCACGTTTAATTTTTTCCCTGACAATCTTGGAACTGTAAGTGAGGAACAAGGAGAACGTTTCCACCAAGATACATATAAGGGAGAAAGAGAAACGGTATCAGGGTCTTTGGAATGTCAACATGATGGAAGATTAGTGTTGGACCTTTCTACGAGCAACTCAACGGTACAAAACTTTAGATTAATAAGTAAAAAACTGTTCATATTCAAACTTACTACTACCACTACCATTGCAATAATAAAATGTTAAATTTTTCAATTATGTTCTGATAATAAATTAAGTACCTTTAAATTTTAACTATATATTTAAATACTATCATACCCAACAAATTATAAAGATTGCGAAAAATTATAATAATACGTAGTAAAAAAAAACTGATTGATCAATATTATAACCAAAACTTAGGCGAAACTGTATAAAACCGTATTCAAAACTCTAAAATGAATCACATAGTCAGGATTTACAACATTATTATTAAATACTAAATATTATTATAGAAATTCATATAATTGGTTCATATTCTATTGAATGTAGATGATAGAAATTTATTATTTATATGATGATAATATTAAAATCATTAGAATCGTATCAAATTTTACAGAAAGTTAAACACCACAAAAGGTCAGTCATACGTATGTATATAAACATGTTCAAAATACACTTTATGCAATTCTAATATCAAATTAAAAAAAGCACTGATCTTCTAAATGTCCAAAATTCTCATACCTTTTTCATAAACGAATATTATAGACATGTTATGAGAAAATCATAATCGCTAACATTAAACAATTTTAAATTCAATTCGCAATAAATGTTCACGATAAAAACAATACTTTTCCAGGTGACAATATAACACTTATACCCGCACCATTTGTAAAAGCGAGAAAAATATTAAAAAAAATTTTTACAGCTGAAACAACAGCTTGACTTTGATGTAACATCAGCCACAGTATCTACACAACAAAATGCAGTATAAAAAAAATGAGACAACGAAAGGACACATAAGAGGCTTTTCGCAAATCGTTTTCATTTAAATGAAAATGAGGAACTAATGTCGTTGTTCGTAGTATTTTTTATAATTCCAGAAAAAAATAACGTTAAGAAGATGTAGTCTCTATACTAATACCGGCTTAAATAGCTTCCTTCTATTAAATTAATTGTTTTGTTCTTTCTAATTATAAATAATCGGAAGGAATGAGAAATTTATGCAAGACGAAAAAATTACGGAAATCAGAGTTACTAGAGCATAGGCTTACTAAAATACTGATATTTCCCTTTATTTGCATTATTAGTACTTCTTTAATTAAAAACTGTTATAGTACTTTTTCATCAATATTCTAAACAAATGATAAAATACTAACATATCGAAGTCATAAATGTAAATATGTACATACATTTAATTTATGGCATCGGACAGATGCTTCTATTTATAGCTATATCTTCCAATTGTGTATTAGTTCACTTGAGGTCACAAGTACACAGGAACGAAAATGTTACGTAAACCACAGGTTACGAGAGATACCACAAATTAGTAAATATATAGATCGGTATCCTAATTTAATATATCCTGATACTTCTGAAAAATGTAAGGTTGCTTGTAATCTGAACTTAATAGTCTACGAAGAATTTAATTGCAAGCGGCATGTGAAATCAGTGAGACACAAAGAAAGTTGAAAAAAATATACACAATTTTTTAAATTTTCTCTACAACTCAAGTGACTTTTTTACGTTTCCCACAATCAAAAATAAAGTTCGTGGTCACCGTTTCTACTACCCTGAAGGAAACGTTAATGAAGTCAAATCAAGACATTTTGAGTAATGTAACAGTGAATGTTTAGAAAAACAGTAAAGCCATTTTTTGCGTATAAAATGTTTTCTTTATAACTAATCTCGAATGTTCCGGCCTCGCACATATGTGTACATTAAAAACGTTATAAACGTATAAATATTAATTAAAACACATATATTGTACGTGTCATTTTTATAAAATAAATCCAATGCAATACTACAAAATGGCAGAAATTTGTAAAATAACCGACGTAGAAGAAGAGTAAATTATGTTATCTTATAAAATCAGAATATGAAGGTAATCTCTTAGCTTCTAACAAAGCAAAATTTAAGATAGAAAATATGATCAAATAATATCAATACTATGAGGAGGCTTATTAAAGTGCTATACAAACAGGATCAAAATTAGTCGAAAACTCAAAATAAGCAAGTTAAAGGAGTTTGTTGATAAACTGGTGCGATTGAACATTATAAACTGGTACTTTAACATGATTAGAAGACACCTCATAGGTTCTGGTAATTATTTGTTTTTATTTACTTATTTATGTTTATATTTTGCCCAACAGAATTTTTTCCATTAATAGAGCAAAAGCAATTATACATACACACGAATGTTTTCAAGAAGAACAAAAAGTAAATAGAAAGTTTCCTAAATCATAACTAAGCACAATAATTCTTTATATGTAAGTACCTGACTTAAGAGAAAATATATATATACATATATATATATATATATATATATATATATATAAAAGTACAAAAACAAGCAGAGAAAAAATGAAAACTTAGCAATTTCCCCTACTTGTTCTCAATTGCTAGTCTAAGTAATGCTCCCATGGAATCGTAAATGTCTCCTGCATAAAATATTTTATTAAAATTACTGCGCCTGGGAGTGACAAATCGGGAGGTACACAAACAATAGTAATATGAATAGGAATAAAATTGTACAGTATTTTACATTCTAGAATAATAATAGTTCGCGGAATATTTATATTATATTTAGTTAGGTCTATTCTTTCCGTGATAATATCAGTCTTAATAGCTAATAAAACTCCTCCACCTCGAATACGATCCACGTCAACATGTTCTCTATCAGACCTGTACACTATGTAGAAGTCCGGAAAGCTTTCTACAGAGTACACGTCTTTCGGAAACCATGTTTCAGTCAATCCTGACACCGTGGATTGACTGAAACTCCACATCGCTCGTAGCAGTATATATAATAGATATATAAGTAGAACAAGAAAGGAAGCGTTGATTGTTGGGTAAGCTCAGTTTCCCGAAACATTTTAGGTACTCCGCTTGAGTACTCCTGTAGCAGTGTGCATCATTAAACTTTCTTTCAGTGACTGATAGTGTTTCACTTCACTGGGAGTTTTATCAGAGGAGATTACGAAGTTCTTGAATGAGTCGTTACGAGGGAGCGTTTTTATATTCGCGGAATGGGGGACAAGGGGTGGAAATAAAAAAACCAAATTATTTTTCTTTTTCAATATATTCACCTGCAAGACGGATACATTTTTCACATCTTTCACTTAATTTATTTATACCCTCATAAAAAAATGATTTCTCTTTATCTGCAAAATACGCCGAAACTGCCTCCTTGACTTCATCATCGGCAGTAAATTTTTTACCCCGCAGCTCTTTTTTCATTTTCGGAAACAGGTAATAATCACTCGGGACCAGGTCTGGGCTGTAGGGTGGGTGATTCACAATTTCGAAGCCCACCTTATGCAGGGCAGCTAACGCAACGCGGCTCTTGTGGACGGGCGCGTTGTCGTGCAAAAGCAGAACAGCTTTTGTCAATTTTCCCCGTCTTTTCTCCTTAATGGCTTCTTTTAGTCGCTCTAATATTGAAGCGTAATATTCTCCGGTTATAGAAACACCTTTATCTTTATAGTCAATCAACAATATTCCTTCCGAGTCCCAAAATACCGTTGCCATGAGTTTCCCAGCTGATTGTGACACTTTAAATTTCTTGGGAGGTGCTGTGCCCTTTTTATGCCACTGCATGGAGTCTTGTTTGGACTCAGGTTCATAATGATGAACCCAAGTTTCGTCTCCAGTAACAATTCCACTCAATACACCATCCTTGTCTTCATTACAGAGGTCCAAAAATGCACGCGAACACACGCGCTGTTGTTTTTGCGGCGGCGTGAGCATTCTCGGCACCCATCTTGCGCTGACCTTAGACATGCCGAGATGATCGTGTAAGATTTTAAAAATTGTTGTATCGGATACTCCAACCATTTCTGCGAGTTGTTTCTTCTTTAGTCGAGCATCTTCGAGTACAATTTGTTCAACTTTTTGGATAAGTGCTGGCGTGGTCACCTCAATGCTCCTGCCCGGCCTCGGGTCGTCTTCAAGGGATTCCCTTCCTTGTTTAAATAAACTACGCCACTTGTACACCATGGTTTTTTCTGGACAAGAGTCGCCGTAAACCAATGACATCTCATTCAATATGGTCGCGACTGATTTTCCTTGCCTGGTAAGGAACTTTATAACGGCACGATATTCGATTTTTTCCATATTTCACTTTTCACTCCTGATTATGTTACTTGGTTGACGATAGCTCAAAGACTAACTGTCTAATAACAATGAAACTTCGTATTTATACTAATCATGAGTCGCTGCACAGGCCACGCCCCCAATGCGCCTACTCACCCCTCTACAACCCGCCCATTCCGCGAATATAAAAACGCTCCCTCGTATTTCACATCTTTGCCTTGAATACGACATTATAGACAGTTTTTTCACTATCAAACCTCAACCTAATAGGACAAGGCGTAGATCTACTAAGATCGAATCTGCCAAGACGCGAGGGCTCACAATAAAAGGCAACAGACACACAATTAAGCACCTGCGACACGGTCCGCTTTTCACGCGCCTCCCTCTGCACATTCAGTACAGGACTAATTAAGACCGTGCTTAGTCTTTATAGCACGTACCTCAGATAGACAAAGTTCAGCACATGTGTAGTTAAAACTTTTCTTGCATTTGCAGATGATTAGATAAATATATATAGTGGTTCGAATTCCTTTCTTAATAACAACAATGATAATTAATGTAAACTTAAAATAAAGATAAAGAATTATTTAAAACTAAGGCAGTGCCTTAGTTTAAAATTATAATGCATATGTAGTCATTCATATATTTCCGAATCGCAATAGTCGCTTTAGCAATTAAAAATTATTGCACTACTTATTTTTCTTAAATTACTCATATCTAAATACATGTCATGATGTTTTTTTAAACAATACACTACTCTGTTGACTGTGTTGGCATTATTTCCACATAAGCCAATTGTGTTCTGCATTCCTGGTTTTATCCGCTAACTATACAACGGAAGTTTGAAGGAAATATTAAATACGCCATAAAATACGAAAAAGATCAAGTAGAAATAGTAATGAGTGAATTTTAAAACATGTCGAAAATTTGATTATGTTGGTAAAATAGGTACGGGATATATATATATATATATATATATATATATAGTCATATATATATATATATATATATATATATATATATATATATATATATATATATATGTCATATTATATATATATATATATATATATATATATATATGTCATATATATGTATGTCTATATATATATATATATATATATATATATATATATATATATATATATATTCCTAAACAGCTATAATCGAATTCTATTCCGAGATCTCCTACATTATATAATAAGTCAATGCTTTGCCAATAAGCTATCAGTCAGCTACGAATTAAGCATTAAAATTATGAAAGCAGATGTTGAAAACATTGATCAGCAATAGTTAAACATAAATTAATACCACGTTTCATGTTTTCCAAAACACAAATTGGCATATTTTCATTAATGGCAATGTTTAATTATGGAAACAGGAGATACATCATATATCATAAATCATTATAAGTCATCATAAACCATCACAAATAGATCGTTAGTAATTAGTCTGTTATTATAATATTTTTGTAGATATTCCAAGATAGCTTGTACAGTATGTGGTCTCGCAGGATCTTATTTGAAATAGCCAGTTTGAAGTTCGTCGGTTCAAAAATATCGTTGCCAAAAGTTTCCCCTTTTCTATTGTCGTAAAATATTGAACAAATTATTCCTCTTTTGGATGTAGATATCAATACATAAATTTTAAATGATGTAAGCACAAATTTTTCAGTGCTCCATAAACTCTAAAATGCTAATTTATAGCAATTGTGAAGCAATTGGAAGGAGGTACGGATTTTTTGACCATTTTTTTGGGGCAATATTTACATATTCTCCTAAATTACATATTTTCCTAAAGTTTAGCTTAAGTTACTTCCTCTTTTTGTTATGTCCGTTACAATTCCATTTCCGTATTTACTTTATCGTCCTTGGAGACCCTAATTATTTCAATTAATTAGTTAGTTAAATTATTTATTATGTATTATGTAATATATTTATGCTAAATGTGCAAAAGTAAACTAAATTTTAGGGTAAATAAAAATCATTGTATAGAAATGCCACTTGTAACACAACAGTTAATGTTCTTAATTATATTCTGATTTTTATATAGTTAAAAGGCAACGTCATCAACAACTAATAGACATAAAACATTATTAAATACATCAAATAGGTACATAATTCTTTGTATTATAAGAATCTATTTACTCGCATCCAAGATGTTTTTGAAAAGCAATATATATCGAAATGGACCGCGAAAAATGACAGAAAGTGAATTACGGAAAAACAGAAAAAAGCTTCTTGTATCAGTAAATTTAATTGTCTACACTATAGAGTAAAAGATTTTGGTTGACACCTCAGAGACAGAAAGAAAAATATTGAGGTCGAAAGTTCAATAACATAACAAAATAACACTATCGATTTTATAGTCTGAAAAATACTAGGGTAGTATCAGTGACGCCCTCTTGGAGGTAGTACCGTAACATCATCCGATGAAATTGTTGGATATCTGCTCACAGTACACTAAACGACTACCGGAAAGTTAGGAATCCACAGTGAAAAATCAATACCAGTTTCAGCCACCCTAACAGTCCGCTGTAATTTCAGAAGTTTCCAATCTCATGTACAGATATCTATTTAGCAAAGTTATAAACCAATTATAGCGAGATACTTTTATTGTAGATGCCTATTTTTTTGTCCGCTTATTGATTTGAAGAAATCAATTGGAATTTAAGCATATTACATAATTTAAAACATAAAACGTAAAACAGTAGTCATAATAATAATAATACTAAATCATATTCTAAATACTTTTTCATTATATTCATATGAAATACAAAAATAATATATTCTATAGATAATTTATTGCAGAAAAAGTATTTTAAAGAAATAGAAGGCATTCCTTTAAAATATTAATTTAATCAGGTTTAAAGGGACTATAGGGACATAATATGCTGCAAAAGTCGCCGATTATAACGGGTGTTTTCTTTAGAGGTATACAACTTTAAGTTGGCAACACTTTTTTAACTGGCGGCCATTTTGTCAGCTGTTAAGTGATTTATATTTAGTTTGGTTTGTCATTTCAACATGAATAGACTGACGCCTGAACAACGCTTGCAAATTGTGCAAATTTATTTTGAAAATCATGGTTCTGTTCGAAATACGTATTGCGCACTACGTCAATATTACGGTCAACATAATCGTCCATCAGAGCAATTAATTCGATTAATTATGGAACGTTTTCGCACCACGTATACTCTAAATGATAACACGTATCCAGAGAGGCGTCGTACAGTGCGTACAGAAGAAGTCATTGCTGCTGTAGAGCGTAGCGTAGAGGAAGACCCGAATCAGTCTATCCGCCATCGTGCATAGGAATTGGATGTGTCCATCCACTTTATGGAAGATTTTGCGGAAAGATCTAAGTTTGCGTGCTTACAAAATCCAACTCGTGCAAGAATTGAAGCCACACGATCACCTAGCAAGGCGTAGATTCGGTGAATGGGCCCGAAACAAGATTGCCGTTGATCCCGATTTTCATAATCGAATTTTGTTTAGCGATGAAGCTCACTTTTGGTTGAATGGATACGTCTATAAACAAAAGTGCCGTATTTGGAGTGATGATAAACCTCAAGTGTATGTTGAGACACCGTTATATCCAAAAAAACTGACTGTTTGGTGTGCTTTACGGGCTGGTGGAATAATTGGTCCGTACTTCTTTAAAAACGAAGCTGGCCAGAACGTTACAGTCAATGGTGACCGCTATAGAGCCATGATTACTGACTTTTTCGTTCTTCAATTGAACAATCATGATGTGCAGGAGTTGTGGTTTCAACAAGACGGCGCAACATGTCACACAGCTCGTGCCACAATTGATTTATTGAAGGAAACGTTTGGTAACCGCATAGTTTCACGTTTCGGATCCTTGAATTGGCCTCCAAGATCGTGCGATTTAACGCCGCTTGACTATTTTCTGTGGGGATATGTGAAGTCGCTAGTCTACGCCGATAAGCCCGAAACGATTGACCACTTGGAGGACAACATTCGCCGCGTTATTGCCGATATACGGCCACAAATGTTGGAAAAAGTCATCGAAAATTGGCCCTCCAGATTAGACTACGTCCGAGCCAGCCGTGGCGGTCATATGCCAGAAGTCATATTTAAATTGTAATGCCTGAAGATTATCTTTCGAATAAAGTAAATTTCATGTCAATTTAAAAATCATATTTGTTTTATTCCATTTCAAAGTTCTATACCTCTAAAAAAAAACACCCGTTAGCAAGAGAAATGTTAAATATACTTTTGATTATGTTATTTAAGCATAAAATATTTAAATCAATATTTGAGCTAAATGAACTCTGAATTAGATAAAAAAATATTTGGTCGAACAAATAAAACGAACATTTAATCAAAAAAATCAATTTCAGAGAGAATGTATACAATAAAGAACAGAATTATCCGTATTCCCAAAAATTTATCAAATAGTATAACACTGGTCGTTTGAATGGAAAAAAACACAAAACATTCAACACATACGAGCTTTGAGAATTCCATAAGAAATATAGGAAATACAGAGCAACTAAGTTTTAAACTGTTATATTCTTCTAAATAGGGTGCACTAAGTAAATTGGTACAAAGGAGATTACTTAAAGGAAAGAAAAAAAATGAAGAAATAAAATACCTCTTTATTATTAGCAATCGATAGAATAAAAATAGATTAATACATTTATACTTATACTGAAATACTGAAATGCTTTTGACAGAAATGACTGTTTATTTATTCGTCTTATATTTCTTCCACTGTCTATTCAAGTTCAAGTAAATACGACAAGGGGTTGTTATTGCACGTTTTATTTAAATAATGTTGGTTATAATTACTTCGCGCTTTTTATTTATGAATGAAATTTTCCCTACATACATACAAATACAATCTATGAAATACTAATTCGGTATTAGAATTTTGCACCACAAATACAAAGTAGTAATCTTAGCAATGCAAATTAATAACAGTAAGTGCAGAGCAACGCCGTTTTTTACTAGAAATATATAAAATATTACTACTATTTTTTATATTTGTGAAACAAAAGGTAAGAACAAAACTCCCGTTTCTACTTCATTCATAGAATATAAATTTTAGCTATTAATTCCTTGAAGTTCCTGGTAATTATAATTATATGAAAAGACTAAATTTCGGCTGAATCTGTTTCAAATGGCCATAAAGTTTTAGTTAGGTTCTTCAACAATGAAAATATAGTCAATGAGAACAAACTAATAATAGACAAAAACTGGTGTATCTGTTATTGTTATTAATAAGCCGTGTATTCACGCGAGCACAAAAATGTATGCTATTCTTTTCAAAGTCTCGTCAATTTTATTTAAACTTAATGTATATAGAGATACAAATTTTGTATATTTTTCAATAAGCAATATGGCCATTTTGGCTTTCGAGTTACGACTTTTTACGGTTTTAAACTACACAACTAAAAACATTAGAACTGTCAGGATTGATGAAGAAGTACACTTCATCAAAGCTACCACCAAATTCCAATGTGTGAAAGGTGCACATTAGAAAAATAACCACAATCTGACGACTTGCAGTAGCTGTTTGCGCTGGAAACACTATTATAACAAAAAAAGCGCAAAAGTAGATATCGCCTAATTCAAACAGAATGGAATCTGAAAAGTCGGCACATTTTTAACCGAAGAACAAAAGCAAGTACAAAGGAGACTGTTTGTTAGAAATCTGTGATGGAGGATCTTCAAGGAAAGCATTCAATATCATTAGGGATAATAAATCCTGGATGTACCTAATAATATAACCTAGACGCAAAACTGCAGTTGGCACTTTGGGAATTTGAAAACGAGAAGTGAACAAAGATTATTCGGTTATTTGAGTAAATAACGCACACAAACAAAAAGCTGTTTCTTCCTGTTACAGACTTATCACAAGAAGAGTTTTCTGTCTGTTGTGAGAAATGGTTCTAAACAGTAAATAAGGTATTTTAGCTAAGGTGCAATATTTAGAAAAGAATAAAATTATTCTCGCTAAATATAGCACAGTTTTTTTTCAATAAAGCCCTTGTGATACTAGTCTTGCTGCGATGAAAAATTAAGTATGTAAAAATTGTTTCACGTTTGGTTTTACGTCAACTAATAAAAAGAAATTTGTTCTAATATCTTAACTAGAATAATCACTAGATTGCTTCTAAAATAACGAATCTTGCAGGAATAATTATGGAATAATATAAGCGACAAATCGAAACGCTCACCAATATGCTACTATTTGAAAAGTATACTATCTAATTGCGGAAATAATTCAATTAATAAGTCATTATATAGTATGTACGAATATACACAGTCGCCAACGATGTCTGTTTATTCCCTTACACCAGATAAATTGCGAAATGTTTTACAACCTCCACCAATAAAACTGCCGACATTATCAAAAGAGAAATATATGAAAAAATATTTTCAAGCGTAGTTTCTTGGAATGCAAATGTGCATTTATTATAAAGAGGAATATTTTGCGATAATCAAATCTTCATAGGTATATTCAAAAAGTAGAATATTTAAATACAACCCAACGCCAATTGATGTGACAACGTTGAAAAATAAAGCAATGTGCAGTGCTTGCTTGAAATTTTCAATGCCTGAAGTAGGGACTTAATGCTTCATCATGACAACACATTTTCACATATTTTTGTTGGAAATTTCCCGGCCACCATATTCCACAATCTTGCTGGACATGACTTCTTATTTAGCACCAAATAGTTAGAATAAATTGAGGCAATTTCAGATTTCACAAATTACGCGACCCTGTCTATTGAAATTAAATTCGATTACAAAAATCTATTGATGCTGATGGAGACCTACTTTGAATATTCATAAAATGTGCATCTAACGACAGAACTTACTTCAAAATGAGGATTAATCACGCCGAAGATTAAGAGCAAAAGGGCTGAGCCCTAGCTCAACATAACGTTAAAGAAGAACGGCAGAGCTCGCCTTCGGCGCAATAATTTCATTCGGTTCACATGCAATCTCATTAATATTTATAATTAGAAGAAAAAAATGTTTATGAATTTAAACAGCAATGTGAAAGCAGGCATATCATGTAAAAACACACTGAAATTCTCCGATATTTTTCCTTAATAAATTCTCTCAATTTGTTTAACATTCCTGAACAAATTTCTGAAGTTATGTCATGCCACGTTCTGTAAAATTCACAAATAATTGTCCATACCCATTCTAAGAGGCAATTATTAATGTATCATTCCTTTACTTCTATTCCTACTTCTTCGTTGGTACGATAAAAAATAAATGAAACAAAATCAAATTAATATGTTTAAATGAACAATATTATGACGGCATATTTCGCATATTTCATACAAAAATAGAATTCGATGCAGAACATATTTCGATTACTAGGTCTGTTATTGTCAGTTTAATATTACCCGGAAGCAGTGGACGTTGTGAAAGTAAAAATACGAAAACGACAAAATAAAAATGCATTAGCATTTGAATACACAATAATCAAACTATAATTGGCTGTTCCTTATCGAACTTTGACAAAATCGATATAACAGCCGATGAATGCACCTATATTTAGAAAAGGGCGGGAGTCACTTACAAGTCTTTGTCGAACAAGCGTAACTCTTCACATAATAAGGCGAAGTTATAACTCAGAAATCATTAATTAACTCCACTAAATGTAAGTTAACTGGGATGCATAAATAACGCGACTATACACAATGACGTATTGTTTGTATTTGTTGCAACAAAATGGTAAATAATAAACATTTTCTATTTTCATCTATAGGAGTTATTTGGAGAAAATTTCAGTGCAATTTTTAAGGAAATACGAAAATAGTACTAAAATTTCGTCATCCTTGAGACAGAGATAGATATAATAACGCGTACAGATTCTTAAAAGTATCTGCATAAAAATGTAACTTCTGAGACCCTAACAAAATTATTACATTACTTTGCAGTACTTCATCTTCAAAGTATTGAGAAGTAAGTTACCTTTTCATTTACATTAAAAAGTAGCGAAAAGGCCATTAATTTGGCTAGAGCATGTATATAATGCCAGAAGAGAGTCTCACACTATTATACACATTAAATATAAACCTGACCAAAAGTAAAAACAAAAGTGGAAGATAAATAAACTCTTATTTGGAAGAAGATGAGAAAGCATATAAAATCAAGGCAAATAAATAAGCTGGCACAAAATAGAAAGATTTGAAAGGAGAGTCAGAAACGTACAATTTAACTCTACCAACAGCCCCACGGATAGCGGTTAAAGGACTCAGGTGTAAGAAGAAAATGATTATGAATTAAAGCAACAATATGAAAGCAGGCTTTTTCATGTAAAAACACTACACTGAAACTCTGATTTTTTCTTAATAAATTTTCTCAATTTGTTCAGCATCACTCAATAGATTTCTGAAGCTATATTATGCCACGTTCTGTAAAATTCACAAAATAATTCTCCGTACCCATTCTAAGAGACAAATGTCAATCTGTCACTCCTTTACTTCTACTTATTTTCTATCCATCATTGGCAAATGAACAATATTTATGTTTACATTTTTCCACACATATTAAAGCGACTCTATAAAGTTGTCATCCGAGCTTTCAACAAAATTCTCATCTCAATTACTATTCAATGAATAATAAAGAAATTTCCATATATCTTTTTATGATCCAACAAACGCTACGGATCGCAATTTTATTTCTCTTGTCACAATGTACAGTATATTGGCCTTTTATTCAATTATTACATCAATGATTGTCATGGCAGTCTGGTAATATATTTCTAATCGTAGTATTTCGTGTTTTGAATGCATTCAGAGTCTTTTATTTTACTTATACTGGAGCGCGGTAAATTTTATTCCACACTACAACCCAGTCAGGAAAATAACTTACAAATAAAGTGATATAAATAACATCCATGCATTTAGTAACCAGATAAGAAAAGAAAAATAAAATGAGAATGAAGGTGAAGAAAAGGAAAGAGTGGAGACACATAGCAAACTGTAAAGAAATAAAAAAAGGAATGAAAAAGCCTAAAGTGGACGTACTATTTCACTGAATTAATTTATACAACCCATTGGGTATCTTCAATTCCAAAAGGAATGTGTGCCCTTGTAATAATGAAATTAACAACAATTATACATTTGAAAATCTAAAACTTATTCGCCGGGTATCTATTCTTTAACAGGTTTTGTTCTTAGTAATAGAAATATGCGTATAATAAATAAGTTTTACCAAATAAAATAAGTATTAGTATAGTAATTTATGATAATTTATACAAATAAAAAGCAATAGTTTTAAAATATTCAAAACTATTTATTTTCATAAACTCAATAGGCTCATTTGGAATAAAATTATCGAAGTGTAGTTTTCATGTCACCTACATATAAAGTTTTATATATTCCGAATTATTATTATTATATATTAGTTAGGAATAATCTGTATGTAGCCCGCTCAGAGCTCTTCAAAGTTTGACATATTTATATATGTCTTTTCCTTTAATCTTTAACTTTAATTAATCATCTACTAATGGGCTTACTGTCGACAAGCCTGAACACGTAGGATCTGTCAATTCGCCTGTATATCGATATTTGCGAATAATGCACTTAGTGCCGACTTATGTGGGTACGTATTGTCTTTCACTTATGTGCTGGTATAACCTTTTCAATACAGCACAATTATACATATTTGCTTCGTAATACCAATCGCTTTGATACGAAACACTTTGTACACTATTATTATTAATATTTATACTGCTTGTCATTAATAATAGTCGGTTTTATTACGAGATAAAGTACTATCGAAACAAGCAAAGAAGTATAGTGTATTGGAGAATAAATCGGACTTTATACGATATATCAGAGCGAGACAAATACATTTGATTTGCAATGTATTACACGAGACATGATGTTCGTTTCGAGAAACATCCTTGTACTAAAGAACTGGCTACGTATTAAAATTAAAATAATAAAATAATTACTGCTACTATATGCCTTCGCAAATTAAAACATTTTTTCATTATTGCAATTTCATTATTGAGCGCTTAAGTTACCAACAGTATTGACCAGCATTACACTAGTACACAGTACAAACCAGATCATTTTTCCGTGAGAATATTCGCCTAAATATATACACTAGAGGCCATAAGTGAGGGACCAGTAGATGAAATTTTAAAAAACATGCACGCTTAGTGAAACAAAACGTATATTTCTACAAAATTGTATCTACGAGACAAATGAACAGTTTTACTTATAAAATAAAATAATTTCAACATATTCTATAGAATTTCTGATCATATTCGACTTTCGTTGAAGTATCCACCTCTGCGCTTAATGATTTCTTTACAAATATTAGGCAACCGCGATATAAGTTTCTGGAGCGTATCCATTGGTAAATTATTCCACACCCTTGTAAGTTGCTCCCAAAGCTGTTTCTGTGATTGTGGACAGCTTTCTCTCACGTTTCTATCTAATTCATCCCACAGTAATTCGATAGGGCTGAGATCGGGTGATTGTGGTGGCCAAATCATATTTATCGGCACCCCTTCCTGCTCTTTTTGATTCACAAAGTTTTTACAAAGTTGGGAAGTGTGTTGGGATCATTATCTTGTTGTAGGTGAAAACCTTCACCAATTAACCTTATCCAGACGGAATTGCATGTTCCTCCAAAATCTTCAGGTACCCCTCTTTTTTAAAATGCCTTCAATGCGGTACAAATCTCCGACGACACTATCAAAGGAAAAGGATCCCCAAACAAGCACAGAACCTCCCCCGTGTTTAACAGTTTGCACTACACATTCGGGTAACATCCTTTCACCCACTTGTCTTCGAACGAAAACTCGTCGATTACTACCAAACACTTGGAACTTTGACTCATCTGTCCGTAACACCTGCTTCCACATTTCCGTGTGCCAGTGTTGATGGTCCTGGGGCCCATTGTAACCGTTTTTTACGATTTCGTGGATTCAATAATGGTTTTCGAGCTGCAATACGCCCATGTAGTCCCGCCTTTGTCAAACGTCGTTTTAGAGTAGTCAGTGATACCGGCTTTCGATGGCCTTCATTCAGCTCTGCTCGAAGCTGAGGAGCTGTGAGGTGCCTATTTCGTTTTGATAGTATTTTTAGGCGCAAATCCTCTTATCTGGTAGTTATCCTTGGCCTTCCGTAACGTTCTATTGGTTGTAATGATCCACTTTGTGAATATCGTTTCACTGTTCTTTGCACCGCGTGATAAGATAAATTTAACTTTTGGGCTATTTGCCGCAGTGAAAATTTTTCACTATGTAGCGTTATTATAGAACTACGAGTTTCTGCGCTAAGTTCCTTTCTTTTCGGCATTTTTATAAGTTTCTTTTACGTCTGTTCTCAAATACTCGTATTGTAACTTACTCGGACAAATGCAGCACGAAAACTAATTTTTAAATTGCTAAATAGTTTACTATGAATTCCTAATACCATTATAATAATATTGCGTTGTAAACCCTATTAAATTTATTAGGGTATATAAAATATTTCTATTAAATAGACGCCATAAAACTGTTAACAGGATTTACAATATTTTTCAGAAACAAATATATTTATCTAATTTATAATAATAATCCGAATAATCCTTCTCAGAATTACATTTACACCTGTTATTTCAATTATTCTCACCAAAACAGGTAAAAGTCTAAGAGATGTGTCTAAAATACAAGTGTTTTGTTATTTATGATAAGTGATCCCTCACTTATGGCCTATAGTGTATACTTATATATACATATACATATACATACATATATATATACATATACATATATATACATATATATATATATATATATATATATATATATATATACACAACAGTAATCATACAGTAATCAAAGAGAACACTACACGTCCATCTCTCTGATAAATATAAAAGCACTTATATCGCTTTAACTGTCTTTAAGTAGAGCGCGAAATGGTGAAATACGTTATTTTTCTCATGTATGTGTGCGAATATAAATAGGTAATTTCCTTTGGCGATACTGTAAATCAAAACCAAAATAATATTTAATATACACTTTATCATTATTGAAAGAACAGCATTTATTTCTTACCTGGAAATTATCATAAAGTATTAGTTGCTTGAGCTATGAAAGAATAACATTCAATAGTTTTTTGAATTAATAAATTTCATTTTCTTAGTGTAATTTAATACAGACGATGTGAGCTTACATATGTATCTTTTCCCAAAATTAGCTAACACTTGATAACACTTAAATAAATTAAACAAAAAATAAAAAGGAACGTCTAAACTAGACTTAATTATTTCGTAGTCATTGACGTTATTTATAAACGCCATTCGTAAGTAAATTTAGGTTTCCAAACTAAGAAAATCAAGACCTAAATTCGCAGATAAATTTGCAACATTAAACATTAGATAAGCAACTTTAGGGGTTTAGAACGCTTGAATACAGCTCTCCAAACTTTATATTATCTTTTGTTATAGGAGAATAAGCAGGTAAAAGAGAATTTCTTTTTACAAAGTTTTACAGGGTAGCCCACGTTCATTACATAGTGAAAAAACTTTAAACTTTACACAACAATAATTACAAGTTTATTAGAAACACATAAACATATAATCAGTATTAATAACTTGAGTTTAATTTCAATTAATACCACGCGATGAAACTTTCCATACCGCTATTTAATTTCCTAACTTCGCTTGAGGCATTTTAATAGGAATCCACATACTCAACCTCTCAAAGACGCTGTCTTAGATGTGTCTTCAATTTGTTTAACGAAATTAGTAATTCAAATAATTAATTTGACATAACTACATGATTTCTTTAGTAAAAGAATCAATGAATCGAATGTTCATAATTATGTGTGTATAGATATATACATACATGTATAGAATACTCCATCGACTTCAAACTTAACTAGTACAGATGGACGACGAGACTTAAAAACAATTTACTACTTCTTAGTGTAATCTTTGTTATAACATTTAAGTAAGAACTTTAGACATTTTTATAAGAAAGCAATCACCATAGTTTTAAGTATGTATGTATGTATATTCCTGTGTTAAACTGTCTTCGCGGCATTTTTTAAGTTTATGAAGTAAGTAAAAGTGACTACCTATTTCGAGGCTAGACGAGTAATGCTTGGCCAACCCAGGCTATAATAGACATTGTAATGGTGTAATTTACCTTTAACCATTATATCAGTTGTTTTTCTTTGGTGATATTTTTATCTTTTTCTTTCTCAAATCTTCACAATTCCAGAAAACTGGTGTCATAATTCTTTTCTCTGATAAAAATACATTAACTTAGAACTCCATTCTTTTTTCGCCAATCAGTAGATTCCCGGTAAAGATTGGTTGCAAAATTTCTATTCTATTTGTATTATTAAATTCCAAACATACTAGAGTTAAGAAGGCGAAAGAAGAGTCGATAACCATTTTGCTCGTGGAAAACCTGTCGAGTACACGCTTCCGAAATCTAAGACATTATCGATAACATTTTAGCTTTTTTCATTATAAAATTATCAGTATTTGACCTTCTCTTAATAAATATTTAATTATGGTATAGAATTTGAGTAGCAAATTCGAAAGTTTTTAAAACATTATAAACATATTTCTAGTTTTTTTATGGAGTCGGTTATAGAAATTAGTCCCACAATGACTTTATATCAAATGCATTTGTATCCTAATTTTTAAATGAATATGGAATGCATTGTAATAGTATGATATACCTTCACAACTTGGCTCGTGTTTTTGTAGTTACTCATACTTATTTGACAACTTTGATATTTTCTAATTGTAATATCTGCCAAAGTATTTTATTACTAATTGGCTAATGGACTTTTTTCAATATAGTTTCATACATTGAGAAAATAAAATTGTGAACGTACTATAAAATTTCCCTGTCCTGAAAGAATTGAAGGTTTATTAAAACTGCCCTGAATAAACTGGACGGCTAATTACAAAAAATAATCTACAAGATTTATTATATGTATATATGTAACTCATAGACTTGATATTAAATTATCCAATTTAATTTGGTATTCTAGTAAGTCTAAGTAAACATAATGACACAGAAATAATTTAAGATTTTGCCCACCTGTAAAAGCTCAAACTTTTAAAGCACAAAAAGCAATTTCTGAAAAATGACTTGGAATGGCCAACAAAAGAGTTATTTTTAATAACAACAACGTTCCGTCTCGCACCAGTTAAGTCATTTGCGAAAAATTGGATCAATTGATATTTCAGGCCGTGCACCCTATTTGCCAAATCTAGCCCCGCGCATATTTGTAGCAATAGAGCAATATTTTCAGAATTTAGGGAGAGATCATTCAAGTGCATTGAAGGAAAATATCTTAAAAAATAATTTAAAAGCTCAGTGCTGGAATTAAAGCATTTAAATTTGTATTTAATTTCTTTCATCTTCGATCAACATATGATTATAGAGTCAAATTTAGAAATGTTCCTTCTATAAAGTATAGTTAAGTCATGATATTTAAATTAGAGAAATAATAATTATAATTAACAGAGAGCTGTGATATTTATTTTATTTATAATGCTAGTCGGTCCATGATAAATCAATATTTATATATTAAAATTAGTTTTGTTTCTGAAATATTTGTTTATTAATTAAATAACACTAATAATTGATTTTCGCTTTTACGTTTCTCTTTATTCTATTTTACAAAAAACTCAGTGCCCAATTTACACAAACTTATAAAGTTAAAGCTCATTGACAGGAGTCCAACACTAAACAAACTAAAGGTATTTAGAAATAATGATGAACCGTTACTCTAATTTACATGTCAATATTAAATCCAAATTGAAAGCAATCAATAACGCCTACAAAGTATCATTGCAGTGACATATAGATAGAGTCCGATGGGCTTTTCGCATATTTCGACGATGTGCTTTTGTTTTCTATAAATAAGTGCAAAGTAAACTGAACTATATTCAGGTGTCTGTGTGTGTGTTTCGCAGCGGCCTCGAAGGATTAATTAAGCGGACATTAGCCAAACATCAATTAGAGCGTGTATTTTAATCAACCAACGTCGGCTTGTATGTAGACCCTCTGTGAACCTGTATCTGTATACACGGAAGGGTGTGTGAAAGAACGTGTGTGAAACTGAAACCTGAAAAATTGCAGTAAACGATGCAACGAAATCGATGCAGAATGTGTGCTGTAATGGTGATAATTAAAATAATTAAAAATAGTAATTGCAGTTGTCAATTAGTTAACTGACGAATGTTAACAACTTTGTAGTATGTATGTAGCTGAATGTGTTTTATATATTAACGTAGTTTGTAAATTAAATATATAATGAAGATAAAGTTCTTCCCTTACCAATATTTACGATTAGCAATACAGTTATATTGACGTAGATGTAGGGTATTTGTAAAGTTATATAAAACAGTTGATTTAGGATCGGTATTCCTCTCGAGTATTGAGTTTTGAGTAATTAAAGTCCCCTAAATTATATTTTTATCCAGAAAATGTAAGCTAAAAGCATTAAAAAAAATTCATAGTTAAAGAGGTACCAAATAAATCATGTCAGAAGTATGACATGGAACGGATATCACATCATCTAAAGCAGCTGAAAGCACTCGACCACCTGTTCTTCTGCAAATCACCCGCTGATCTCGATCTTTCCTGCAGACAGTATATTCATCACTTAAAATCTCAGAGTTTCATACATCCGAGGATAACCATGTTTCGGTCCATAAAATAACCTGAGCATCATAACTGCAATTAGACCAGTAGATATCGCTCAATTTAGTCTGCAGGCCACGGACATTTTGATAATACAATTGAAAAGATATACGACTGTTAGATGCATCTACTATAGTTTTCTAATTGAATTCCTTTAACAATCTTTGGAACATCATAGACATACTTAACAATTATATCAATTTCCCCCGCTGCCAGTGGTTCATCCACTTGGCCTCTGAGGGATTTATATAAGGAAACATCTACAAGGTACTATTTCACACCCTCATCTGAGTCGAGCGTTAAACCACGCTAGTTTTGAAGAGAACGGCGAGTGATAGTGTCTGTACCAGCACTTCTTATTTAAAATCCAACTTTTGAACAGGCAATAAAACTTATGTGTGGTCTCGCTTTGAATGTTTCGGGATGATGAATGTGTTCAAACTGTTTAGTTTCCGATAGTACAAAGTTAATTAATTGTTGAGTTTATTGGTAGAAACCTTCCTTTGACGAATCTTTACTTTCGATTACATTTGAGGCAAATGTTGAGGTCGATACGAAGGCTTATTTCGCAAGATATTGTTGTAAACAATCCACTTCTCACCACAGGTTATCAGCTGCTACAAAATAGGCTTATTTTCCTAACGATGCACACAAATATCGAACTTGCTGACGTACTTCAGCTTTTTCAGATGATCATGATTGCTTAAATGATGGGTTCTTAACGTCTCTGCAATCTGTTGTCGTGTGTCGTGAGTTTGACTCTGTCACCGCCATTATTTTGCCGTTATCAACTTCAGTAGGCATCCTTGATCGAGGAGCAAGTTTAAAATTATCAGCACAGAATTTCCTAAACATTGGCATTCACGTTCTTGTAAAGTATCATAAACCCTACACAATCTTTCATATGCTCGTCATATAGTTTCATATGTTCTCGTCTTTAGGGAAACAAAAGTGTAAAATATAAGAACTTTTCACAAAATTTCAAACCTTAACTAAATCACTCAGTTCTTTTGCAAGATGAAGTTATAACTACCAATATTTTTAAAAAATATCATATGTATATGTATATATACATACATTTAAATATCATATTTATATTATATAACTGCTTTTCCAAACAAGTACAAACCCATAGAGCCACTGGAAGATTGAAACTTCTGATTCTGAAAGTATTTGAGTTTCAGCAATACTAATTAAAACTCTAACTAGATAACACATCGAACTTGAAAATTATAAAATTTAATAAATCATCTTCGTTTATTTCAGAAAATATGTTATATAGAAACCTCTTACAAAGCAAAATGATAATGTGATTTTCATATTTTCCGCTTATACTACTTCGTAAGAGACCGAGCTCCAATAATAAAAGTTACACATGTGCGATCTTTATTTATTACAGCAAAATTTACAGGTGATTAATTCCCCATTTTTCTCGTACCGAACTACTTGATACGTTTAAATAAACTGTGAAAGATATGAGAAGATTGATTGACTCTACGATTCTTCAATGATTGATGGGAAAAGCACGTTTGTTGACACACTACTCTCGCACTGTGCATGCTGAAAATGATTCAAGACAAGATTCAGTGTTAAGCAAACATTGACTTGATGTAGACGTGTTCGAAATTTACAATACAAGAGGATGTAGGTGACTGAGAGGAGTGATATACGTGAATAAATTTGATTTGAGGAAGTGAAAATGGCTTGGGTATTATCATTTTTTTTCGCGGAGCACTTCGCTCAATTTAAGAACCTTAAATTGAGCGATTATTTCTTTTACAAATATTAGAGTTCATCCTCTATATTTTTTTTAAAGCACATTGAATACAATTTATTTAGACATATTGATTTAAATACATACACATACGTACATATGTATGTACATACAAGTTGGTATTTTTGAGAGGAATAAAATATTATCACTTTTGATAATTTTACCAATTATACATTCATCTTCGTATTTAATTAGAGAAATGCAACAAGGAAATGCTTTAGAGATTTTAGAAAAAATGAGAAATTGCAATACCAATTCTAATTTTACTAAAATTTAATAATGAATATATTAGATTAATCATTTAAAATTACTTTCAAAATCAATACTATGTATCATACCAACACTAACACTATTAATCGATGTACTATGATATAGCTTATAAATAGATACCTCTCCAAAAGATACAAAATTCCGACAAATAAAAGAAATATTTGCATTTTTTAATAATAATTCCTTGTTGAAAATATAAAGATATTAATACCATACTTGAACATTTCCCAAACAAATTAATGTATGTTAGTTTTAGGATAGTAGTTCTACAGGCACTAGATATGAACCAACATACTGGAATATTATTCTAAGAATAAGCATTCATAGTAGTCTATCGTGTAACAATAATGTTAGATACTTTGGATAATGTAATAGAGTTCTTGTAAGTGCCACTCTTTGTCGAATTTAAAATTTACTGATACATGCATACATATTTCGTGCACTAAAGAAACTTCAATATAAAATGATATCTGGTTCTGACGGCGCATTTCCATATACATGGAAGATAGCGAAGGTATGTTCCATCTTCAAGAATGATCCCTCTTCTGATACGAAAAGCTATCGATCGATATCAATTCTTAATTACTTTGCTAGCGTTTTTGAAATGGTTATTTAATCACGAATATACGCCGCTGTTGGGGTTTAACTTTGTTCTTTTCAGTGTGGTTTTTTTTGAGAGGTACCACTATAAATTTGATGTGTTACACACTTTTGACTTTGGATTACATAGACTGTGCGATTGTTCTTCGAAAGCTGAATTTATTCAGATTTAACCATCAATCTCAACGATTTGTCTCTTTCTACCGAGATAACAGAACACTGCATGTATATTATAGCAGATATAACACATCGGCTTACTATGCTAAATCAGGTGTGCCACAGGATTAAAGTCTGGGTCCACTTGTTTGTAATATTTTAATAATCGATATTATAAGTTCACATGACTGTAATAAATGGACTTTTGATGATGATTAAACACTTTTTCTATTAAAAATTCCATTGACTTCTTGCAACTGCAATTCAACAAAGTGGACTAGTGGTATTATACAAGTACAACAATTTGTCTCTTAATATATTCGAAAAAAAGTAGTAAGTTTCGATAACAGAATGCAGACATTAATCTATAACTATTCACTCAACGTCTCGTTACTTGAACGTTCTTATTCAGTAAAGGAAATTATTTTAACTGTAATCTTACCTTTATAGAGCAGAGAAACTACGCTGTCGCTACCGCTATCAAGTTATTGGGATTTATTATCAAAAACCTAACTGCCTTTCAAGTTTCAAGAATAAAACGTATGTTTTACACTTATGTACGTCCTAGACATAAATGTGCGGCATTAAGAACGTTATGTGAAAATACTTAAAATTCCTTTTCTTTAAAACTCAAGAGATTGATACTCTGAGGAGCTTCTTACTTAGTACGTTTGAAATAGATCCTCTTCAAGCTAAGCAGCAACTCATAAGCCTAAAATATCCTTTTAACTTAGTTCATTACAGAATTGGTTGTCCCAAATTGTTGTTTCATCTGCGTTTTTTTTTAATGCGACGTTTTGATTCGAGGACAAATTTTTTTCTTTTTAGGTCTAATATCATTGACTCGTCCCTATGTCAAAGATTTGTAGACTATTTAACAATATAGTTCCATTTTGATGTATATATATATATATATATATGTATATATATACATCTGGTAGTGTGTATATATACATATATATATATATATATATATATATATATATATATATGTATATATACACACTACCAGTCTTAAATGATGGATCAAATACTGTCGATAAAATCGCTCTGTGTTTATACCTGGATTTCGATAGGGACAATTGAAATAATAGATGTAAATGCGTTTCTGGGAAGCCAATAATATCCGGATCATTATATAAATTATATAATCATATATGTTAGTGTAAAATATTATAATTTCCTCTAATCCTTTTATGACCTGCATTCAGTATTAATACTTTTCCTTAAAATATCTATTTTAAAGGATTTTTTATATTACAAAATTATAATGGTTCTAAGAAACAATCTAAGAAAAATTTAGTATTCGTCTAGAATCTGTCCGAGTAAGATGTAATACGAATATTCGTGAACAAACATATAAAATGCCCAAGAGAAAAGAATTGAGTGCAGAAATTCGTAGTGCTATAATAACATTACACAAAGAAAAATTGTCACTGCGGATAATAGCGCAAAAATTAAAATTAACATATCATGCAGTGCCAGATACAATGAAAAGTACATAACAATGGGTGCAATGGAACCAAGAAAACGTATTGAAAGATCAAAGATGACCACTAGGCAAGAAGATTTGCGGTTGAAATCGTTATCTAAACGGAGTAGACAGCCTGGCGCAGAATTAAATAAAAATCGTGAAAATCAGATATCGCTGATTACCGTAAAAAAACGTTTATCAAAGGCGGGATTAAAAGGGCGATTTGCTGTTTGTAAACCATTGCTATGATCACAAAATCGTAAAAAACGATTACAGTGGAACAAGGAACACCAACCTTGGGATGTGGAAATGTGGAAGCGAGTTCTGTGGACGGACGAATGCAAGTTCCAAGTATTTGAAAATAATCGGTGCGTTTTTGTTCCCAGACGAGTTCAGTTCTTGTTTGGGCATTATTTTCTTTTAATGGTTTTGGAGATTTGCAAAGAATTGATAGTATCAGTCTGGAATTAAATTGACATGAGAAGGTTTTTATTTCCAACAACAAGATAGTGACCCCAAAAATAGTACTAAACTTTGTAAGGACTGAGTTGCTGTGGGATAAGTTAGACAGAAAAGTGAGGGAACACTGTCCAAAATCGTAGCAACAGCTACAGGCACACCTTACAAATGCTTCGAACAATATTCCACTTGAAACTCTTCGAAAACTGGTGGAGACGATCCAAAATTTGTATAGAATTTATTAAGTGTAAAGGTGGATATTTTGACGAAAGTGGCATAAAATAAAAAGTGGCAATTTTTCTTCAATGGATGCGTAAATTTGCCTTACGTTGGCTAGTCAAAATGTAAAATTTTAACCACACATTAGAATGCAAAATATAACATAAAATATTAATTTTCTGAAATATTTTGCACCACGTTGGATTGTGCCAAAATGTAAAGTATAAAGGTTGATATTCGATAAATTAGTAAATGTACGTCATAAATGGGAAACAAAGAAAAAACGATAACTGAAGTTAAAAAAAATATACTTATATATTCAAGAAGTACATATAAATCTTATAAACTGCTCCGACTTAATAATTTTTTTAATTAGACTCTTAATTTGAAGTGTCAGAATTATGAATGTGCGTAAAAATACTGATTTTAGTAAACCAATTGCATTAACTAAAACTTGAAGAAATAAACAAAATTATAAATATCAAAACTCTATTTAAGGAATTATTATATACAAAATTGATCACAATTACTATATATAATAATAAATTCATTACATTATATTGATTAAATAAATTACTAATTACTTTTCGAAAAGATAAAATATTAATGGACAAAATTTAACATTAAAAAGAATATAAATTATGCTACATACAACTTTGCGTTAATAAATTATGTTTCTGTTTCCTTCTAATCATAATTTTTCCTTGCAAAAGTAAATTACATATTTAGTTTTTTAAATAACAAGAATATTACAAATAGTATGTGTTAATAATAAAAATTTAAAGAAACCGATAAGTTAAAATCAATTAATATGTAAATGCATCCATTTTCATAAACTAACAGTAATTAAAAGTTGGGTTACGTCTAATAATTCTTTGTAAATTACTCTTTTAAAGTATTTATGCATAAATTTAGTTAAATAAATCATATTAACTAATGCCGACCTGTTTCTATATATTTTTAAAATTTTTAATATTCAAATTCATGAATTTTGTGTATAATTTGATCGATCTTTTCTACAGGTACCTGTTCTCGATATACAAGTTTCAATACCGTTATCAGTATACAAGTAGTTATTCCTTTAACTTCCCGTATATTTACTTTTTGAAGAATGTAATACAGGGTCCGGGATTACTAGGATGGGTCTAGCGTTTCAGGACGTAGGATAAACTGCTTGCAATAATTTGTAATTTGTGCAGCTTAATTATATCTTGCATTCGAGAAATATGAATCATATGCAAAGGAGGTATGCTACATAGACTTTTCAAATTCTTTTTACATTCCAATTAAGTAGATTTACTACTTTTGTCTTAATTTTTATTACAGACTAAAGTTATGCCAACTTTAAGCAAAAATTCCAATTTTAGACTTGGCGTCCCTTACTTCAGTTGTTATAGTTTTAATGTCGTTTCCCTTAAATTAGTTTTATAAATGTTACTATCAATCTTTTTGAAGCAAATTTAGATGTGAAGATTTTGATTATTAAATTTTACTATATACTATATCATAACAACATTTCAAACAATTTTAAATGTATAAACTAATTTAAATGTGAATTATAAATATGCTATAATTTCGTTACGATTTTAATATCAATTAATGGCATTTATTAGATTATATGTACAACATGATTGTATCAATAGACAATATATTAAATTTGAATAATAACTAAATAAACTTTATTATTTAACTATATATTAACACTTAAACTTCATAGCAAATTATAATGCTTAGATTAAAACATGATTATTAGTATTATTAAATGTTATTAAAAAATTAATTTACGTTAATAGAAATTCTATTAAATGATCTAATGTTGATTACGCATATACAATGTAAATTAAATACCAAATCTTGTTAAATCACATAATTTTAGAAAATGGTGCTATCAAATATTTTACTTTTAATGTAATATACTACTGTGGGCAAAAAATAGTAAGACTTTTAAATTTAAATTTCGCGCGAAAACCCATTCGTCGAAATATTTCTTTTCTAGGTTAGTATGACTGTCAGTGACATCTGTGCCAAATGTCACATCAAAATAATCATTAGTGTTTAGTATACGCTTGTCTTTCTGAACAATGAATGAAATTACTCAACAAAGAAGTTAGATTAAATTTTGTGTACGGAATCAAATTTCTGGTGCCGAAACATTCAGAATGTTGCAAAAGGCCTTCGGTGATAATTGTTTGTCGCGAGCAAGTGTTTTTGATTGGTACAAATTATTCAAAGAGGGTCGAGAACGCGCTGATGACGAACCACTTCCAGGACGGCCATCAACATCAACTGATGATCAACACGTCAATAGAATCAAGGAATTGGTGCTTGAGAATCGACGATTAACAGTCAGAGACCTTACTGGCATCGTTGGAATATCGGAAGGATCAGTAAAAACCATTTTGAAAGATCATTTGGGCCTAAGAAAAGTGAAACCACGATTTGTTCCAAAATCACTCAATTTTTTCGTAAAACAGCGTCGCGTTGACGTCTGTGAAACAATGCTTTCCGACTATCAAGACAAAATGAAAGGCATCATAACTGGAGATGAGACTTGGATCTACGCTTATGACCCGGAAACAGACGATCAATCGGCCGAATATCGTATCAAATGTGAGCCGAAGCTCAAAAAACCACGTCAAAGCAAGTCAAAAATCAAGGTTATGTTGACAGTTTTCTTCGATTATCGAGGTGTGGTGCACTCCGAATTCCTTCCGACTGGCCAAACTGTCAACATAGAATACTATTTGAGTGTTATGCGTCGTTTGCGCAATGCTATTCTTAAAAAGAGGCCATAATTATGGGCCGACAACTCTTGGTTTTTGCACCATGATAATCCACCGTCACATACTGCATTAATTCTTCGTGAGTTTTTCGCCAAATTTTCAACCAATATCGTGCCGCAACCACCGTATTCGCCTGATTTAGCTCCGTGTGACTTCTGGCTATTCAGCAAACTCAAACGACCGCTCCGGGGAAACCGTTTTGAGTCAACTGAAGACAAACGTGAATCGCTACGCGCATTGAAGGCTATGCCTGAAATGGACTTTAACAACTGTTTCGAGAATTGGAAGAAACGTTGGCACAAATGTATTGGGGCCAGGGGGGATTACTTTGAGGGGGGCGAAATAGATTTGGAAGAATAAATTAAGAATTTAAAAATTATGAACAAAGTCTTACTATTTTTTTCCCACAGTAGTATATGTAAATATATGAAGAAATTGTGGATATGGCAAGAATTTATTTATAATAAACTATTTATAGAAGTTTAGAAAAGTTAATTTTTTTAATTTAAAAACCTTTTTTCCTGTTATATTTCTTATTTTTTGTCTGCATTTTATATTATTTTTTTTAATGTCGAGTATGAATTATTTATGTAGTCTGCCTTAACTTATTTTTCAATGTTTGTGTTTAATTTGGATTCTTTGTACTCCGTTGGGCAGTAAAAGTTAGTGTTATTGTTATTTATCTTCCTTAAAAGACAGGAGGAATATTTTTTACTTTAAAACATGAAACTAGATTAAAAAGCTAGCTAACATTAATATGTAATATATATATAATTATAATAATAATTATTATGTAATATAACATTATTTATATTATTATAAAGTTAAATGCATTCAAAATGAGGATCCATTTTCGTTTGTGTTTTGCTACAAATGAGACGCAAAAGTAAGGATTATTTTTAAATACATAGCCATAGATCCAAAATTATCAATTGGAGCCGATGCACAGTATATGAGGAAATCTCAACAGTTCATCAGTAAGTGAATGAAGCGTTATTGG
Source organism: Dermolepida albohirtum (assembly GCA_031893035.1). Taxonomy (NCBI): domain Eukaryota; kingdom Metazoa; phylum Arthropoda; class Insecta; order Coleoptera; family Scarabaeidae; genus Dermolepida; species Dermolepida albohirtum. Next base: position 1,597,164 of record JAVIWB010000620.1, read on the forward strand.
AAGACAAGTTGCTCACAAAGATTTTATAGCAATGCTGTAAGTTCTTTAAATACACATTTCATAACCAGAGTTTAGGATTTCAGTTCACATAAACCTGAGTTCAAAATATTAATAAATCCTTTCAACGTGAATATTGAGCAAGAAGAAATGTCGCTTCAAATTAAATTATTTGAACTTCAGGCAAATGATATTCTAAAAAGACAGTTTTGTGAAGTATCTCTCTGCAAGATCTTTACGTGTCTTTACGTATATTTCCAGAGACAAATATCCAAATCTAAGATATTTAATATGTAAAATGGTGCATCTCTTTTCCACAACTTCTTGGTATAAGTAATTTGTTTCAAAACTCACTTAACGAAATTAGAAGCCAGATCATTACCGAATTTATCGTAGTTTTAGCACCAGTACTAGACATACATACATGTTTGTACGTTTTCTTTTTAAAAATTTAAAAATAAATACTATTAATTGTTTTTGTTTTAGACCCTGATCTACATTAAATTTTTTTATTCGGCCCTCTAGAAAAAAAGATTGTCTATGCTTTTAAAGAGATATATTACAATTTTTTGTAATGTGGGAGCATTAATATCTGATTACTAAATAATAAATTACATACATACATTGTATTTGTTACAATCGATCAAAAAATTTCATTTGTTTGTCGCCTTCCTCCAGATAAGGAATAAAATGAGAATTAAAAAAGTATATTTCGGGCTTATTTTAATAGGAAAAATTATGCCAACGCTAAGTATTTATATATTCGGAACTTAATTCAGATTTGTCCAGAAGATAAAAAGGTTGTAATACCTGCATATTTAATAGGCGCGTATTTCTGATGCTTAGTAAAGCATACTCCTAAATATATAAGTGAAAATACAAAATTATACAAATATTAGGATATTACCGTATTCATACTTCCAAAGAATTTCTAATACAAAAGACATAAGAGCAAGTTTTTTCTGGAATAATCAATCTTGTCAGGATTAAGGTGCATACATCATCAGCATAACTTTATCGTTGTTTACAGCTACTCCTCTATCTTACACTACACGGTAATACCTAACGTACGGCGAAAACGGAATACATATTAAGATTCATTATTCGAACAAAATGCTTGACTAAATAGAAATGCCTCGAGATTCCGTGAAACCATTACCTAGTGAACTTCTACCTGTAATAAAGCCTTGTATACAATTTGTAGGCACTTAATTTTAAGTCAGCAATCGATCTGGACGATTACACGCTATTAAGATCGTAATCTGGCCACAACAAATATTGTTAGGGTGAATTTTACTGCCTTTTATAAAATCAAAATTAACCTGAAGATATTTTTGAGTTTTGTATTATCTACTATTGAAATTAATCCACTCAGCTGTTTTAATAAACAAATATAATATGAAATAAGTCGCAGCATACATAGCATAATTATGAATAATATTCTGAGTGAAAGCCGCTTAATTAACCGCAAATGTTTGTTTGGGTATAATGCGAACCCGCAGAATCGTCATTAATCTTTACGGGGTAAATAATGAATCGTGTGCCATCAAAGTTCGTAAAATGTTATCTATATGCATTAACCATATATGTACATACATATAATTAAAACATGTTTACTATGTCGATACATGAACTTTGTTCAACAAGATATTTATACGCAATGAGGAACATAAACACGGGGATTATTAATAATTGGCTCTTATCATTCTAGAAATTTATATGAGAAAAGTTCATAGGAATAAAAATACAGGGCACGAGATGAGTTAAATCATACTGACGAAACGAGACTTTAAAAATGTATGTATCCTTTAAATTGATCGTATAAAATACACAAAAAGAATTTAAAAAATAAGATTTCTAGCATTCAATTAATAATGATTTAACATTTATTATTTAATACCTATGTTGAGACAAACAGCTAAATTTATTCATAACGCAAGCACTGTAGCTTTTTCTGAAAACATGACAAAAGCATCGTAGAAATACTGCCAGTTTTAAAAGTTGAAGTAATTTCAGAATTTCAAAATTAGACGTCTCAACAAATACATTCGAGTCCTATTTTTGTCAAACCTTTAAACAAAAAAGGACCTAAAGTAGTGGATAAGGTCCTCCAGCCGTGCAATTTCATGCTCGATGTAACGAAAAGTTGCACTGGAATGAGAAATGGAATCGAGACATTTCCAGTAACGAATCTCGATTTTCTTTATGGATTCATGATAGTCATTGCCGGAAGACGTCCAGGCAATAGAAGAAACTTACACTCTTCCGTACAGCGACATACTGTTCCTAGTCGAGGTGTGATATTATGATATTGAACTATCTACCACGGAAGTATATTACCTCAAGGAACATTAGATATGTTTCATTATGTCAATAATGTCCAGTGTTAGTACTGTGTTTTTAAAAACTAGTAAATCCAATTTTGCAGGTGAATAATGTGCGGCTATATACCACGTGTGTTGATCGCTTACCTTCGCCTTCTGGTTTGCCAGAGTTGTCACCAATAGAATATATGTGAAATATGGTAAAACAGAAGATCAGTTATTTAAAACCACAGTAAAATAATATAGATGTTGTTCAATAAAGAATTTCAGAGGAGTGGGATAGCATACCACAAGCCACCGTTGATTTGCTAATTTTAATTATGCTTATTGTCTAGCTGAGTGTGTAAGACACAGAGGAGGCTCGATGCATTATTAGCGTTCATATGAATTATTATGATAATATCATGCTGAATTTTCATTTCATTTCTGAATACAAAAATTAGATATTTCTTAAAAATTTCATTAAATATACGCATGTTTACTGGGTATTCACTCACACGCCTGAATATTATCTGAAGTAACTTACCTCGTACATAAGACTCAAACTTTTCTATTATTTTGTAACGATAACATCTACAACCATTTAGTAAATTCTAAATTTTCATTTTTATAAATGGTTCTTTCTTTTTCTGTTTATAACGGTCAGTATATTATCTGATGTAAGTTATCTCATGCATAAGACCCAAGCTTTTCTATTATTTTGTAACGATTCATCATCTAGAACAATTTGGTACATTCTGGGTTTTTGTTTTACCTAGAGTTCTTCTTAAGGCTTAGTTGCTATCTCCGTCAGTAAACATTTGAAACACACGTGGTTCTCAAGAAAATATCAGTGATATGTGTCGACCGATGAGATGGTGCATTATCATGTAACAAACGCCAGCTACTATTTTCACGATATTGTGCGCGCGCACGACGAATACGCGCTAAAAGACCCTTCATAACACCAAGATAAAACGCAGCATTGACTGGTTGATTAGATGGTACAAACTCTTTGTGCACTATGCCGTTCGATTCCTAAGAACAAGTCGTTATTGTCTTCACTTTTAACTTCCCCAAACGGCTTTTTTCGGTGTTTCTTCGCTTGGATGTTTCCATCCAGAGCTTTGACGCTTGATCTCCGGATCACAATCAAAACACCACGTCTCGTCGCCAGTTACAATAGAATACCTGAAGTTTTCGCCCTATCTTGAGTCTTTGATCAAGTCGGTACAACGTTGAATTCGGAGTAATTTTTGATCATCAGTTGGCTTGTGTGGTACAAACCTTGCACAAATCTTTCTCAGTCCCAAATGCTGAGTCCAAATGCGATGAATTGAAACTTTTGAAATATGTAATTCCATTCCCACGTATTGCAATGAGGATTTCGGCTCATTTCTGATAAATCCACGCACAAGTTCAATGTTACTTTCCGTAACCACAGATTTTTTTGCACCGACGAACGTCCTCGTCGTCATTTATGTCTGTACGACCGTCTTTAAACTGTTTATACCACTCATACACACTCGTACGTAATAAACACGCATCACCATACACTGGTTTCATCAAATTAAACATTTCAGTAAACGATTTACCGAGTTTAAAACAGAACTTGATATTTGCTCTTTGTTCAAAATTCATTTTTCGGCCAATACCAAATACACACTATTACTTTATGCGCAATTTCTCTGCTTTTAATAATGCAAATATCATGATATTTAGACATAACATTAGTAACAAAAATGTTAGTGTGGTACTCGATGACATCTTCCAAAGTACCCATTGTGTGGACTTAAAATATCACCGAATTAAAAATTAGTAATAATTCAATAAAATATTTGTAATTGACAACACAACAAGCACACAAAACTATTTGTGTTCTAATAATCCATATCACCATTATTCTTCTAAAATAATAGTCAGTCAACCTCAACTACGAAAGCTCTTCCGTTTTAAATTAATTCATCGCAAGCTGTACACATCCGACATGTCACCGCAGAGGATTCGACCGCAACGAGCTACATTTTACCTACGCTCGAATTTAATCTGAAAACTCCAGGATACCGGCGAAACTCTTGTAAAAGCCCAGTGCGCCGGAAAAATACTATTTCACACAAATGATTTGCGAGTTTTCGAGAAAATCACACTTGCAAACTACCCAACATATCAATATGTATGTATGTATGTATGTATGTATGTATATATATATATATATATATATATATATATATATATATATATATATTATACGAAGGACATATTTGTATTGTGCAATATAGTAGTACAAACTAAACTTCAAACAATCTTTTTCACTTTGATTAGTTTTCTTTGTGTATGAAGGTAAATGTATAACAAATTTAAAATTAACAATGTAACAATTTCCTGCAGTTTAAGTTTGAGTGGCAAACAGAGTACGTATGTATATGTTATACTCCGCATGAAATACTATACACGAACGTCTAATTTCAAATTTACTACAAGTGTTTATTATAAGTCGTTATAAATAATTTATTGTCGAAGACAATGTTTCCTGTTTTATTAATTATTTGTAAATTGTACTTATTCCTAAAATGTAAAAATATTAGAGATCCTGAAAATATATATTTTGTTAGAAGAAAAGGATGTAAGGGTATTTTAAATATGAATATCAGTATCAGAGAGTGTTCTAATGTTACGAAAGTATGAGATCATATGCAGCATATTTGTAGATTTGTTTATAATATCATGCATTTAAAAAGCCAAAAATTCATCAAATATATTTAAGCACTCGTACACATTGTTATATACTTAAGACCATGCTTTTTTATAAAAATAATTATGGAAAAATGTAGGAATATTCAATGTACTGCGATAAAAAGTTGAAATCACATGTTTATCTCTTATATACATGATTTTACCTCGTAAAAATGTAGATATTTGCAGAAATAGTTTACGTCTATGTGTACACTTGTACACTATGTGTAGCACTTTCATATCCACCTTGGTTTAATAATGTAATTAAGAACAACCTGAAAATGAAAGATTATTACCATCGCAAATGGAAATCTACAAGGAATTCTTTATATTATAGTGAATTTAAGAGATTGAGAAGGGCATCTAAGGCATTGATCTCGAGCACTTATAAGACTTATATGACTAAAATTGAAAGCACTCTTAGGACAAATCCCAGCGAGCTGTGGTCCTTTATTCGACTAAGACAGGGTGCAACGCGGATACCTGGAGAAGTTTTTTGTAACGAACAACATTTTGATGATCCCAAGGATATTGTAAATGCCTTTGCGGCCATTTTTGCTAATACCTATAATACTACAAAACAAGGTGTTACTTATCAGAAGGTAGGCTTTGATCTTCCATCGTTTAATGTGCATCCAATATCTGACACTATCTTGATTAATATGATGTCTAGCTTGACCACTAAGTTCACGTCTGGTGATGACTCAGTCCCAAGCTTTCTTGTTAGGGATGCAAGACATGTTCTCGCTGCTCCATTAAAAAAAATAATTAACTTATCTATTTCTACTTCAACCTTTCCCGAATTATGGAAACGTGCGAGAATTACACCCGTACTTAAGAGAGGAGACAAACATCAAACGTCAAACTATCGCCCAATTTCAATTCTTTCAAATTTTGCAAAGGTACTTGAGCAGTATCTTTACAACTGCATTTTTAGTAATGTTAAGTCATATATCTCTCCAAGGCAGCATGGCTTCTTCCCTGGACGCTCTACTGTGACGAATCTTGTGAGTTTCACTCAATATGTCAGTGAGATCCTGGACAATCAGGGACAAGTAGATGTAATTTATACAGACCTCTCTCGTGCATTTGATACCATACACCACGACATTCTTCTGGGTAAACTTCGTGGTTTCGGTCTTGCGCCTTCCCTACTTGCTCTCGTAAAGTCATACCTTAATAGCAGAACTAATTATGTGTTTTATAATGGTTTCAAATCTTATGAATTTATATCGACATCAGGTGTACCTCAGGGATGTAGTATGTTTGACAGGTGACATAATCAAATTAATAATTTTACTTAAATACATTAAAAAGTACCAATTGAATGTAGAAATTGATTATAAATAAAATAAATTTAATCGAAATATATTAGAGTAGAAAATTTTAAAAGTTTTACCATTATATGAAGACCAATGGTGCTCATTTCGAACAGCTATAATGAAATATTTTATTTATTCTAATTGTAATAAAATACTTTGAAATACTGTTATTGTCAACGCTTCTCTGTATGATTAAGGACGTAATGTCAGTTTTGTATTTTAAATCAAACTTTTAATTGTCCCGTTTCTAAATACATTTTTTAACAAAATGCACTTCATGAGGGTACAGGAGTAAACATCGTATGTGGAAATCATTGGTGAAAGCATGTACCGATTACAATAAATGTAGATGGATTTTTGGAAATTTTTATTTTCGTTTTAGAGTCTAAAATACATATTTGTGGTGGATTGTTTGCAAAAAAATCAAACTGTATCTACAATAAATGTAACACACCTGTTGTTTACTTCATGCTCTAGCTTTATTGGAAAACTTTTTAGTTATCCATAACTATAAAAGGTAGTATTTTCACGATAACTATTGCAGTAAATGGGTATTAATAAATAACTTTCTCACTGTAAATTCAATATAAAATTTTGCTTATAAATTGTGAAAACATTTTGTACAGTAATACTGTGATGTATGTATGTTATATTGTTACATTTCGCATATATATAATAATTTTATATGATGTTTTTAAATTATTTATGACGTTTGAAGGGAAATCTTTTCAATTGTCCCGTACAGTCAAGCTACTATAATAAACCAAAGGTGTTCTCGGTAGTATTCTACTTTTATTCAATATTATTTTTATTTTATCTAATTTTTAAGTACAATCGGAAATTAAAACATTAATCCTTTTTCATACAGAATACACATTTATTATTCTGTTCAACTATCTACCCACCTGGTAGTTATATTCAATACATCCTGTTGGTTTCCAATTATGGCTCATTTCGAATTGACCAGTGCACTTACCCTTCGTTCCACCGATTATTTTAAAAGTTCTAAATTTTATAAACACGCTCTTCTACTATTACAACCCAAAACCGAAAGAGTCAGCTCTGGAACACGTGCTTCTGTTCCTAATGTCGCTGTACATGTAGTATTCAACGGGCTTATATCACGGCTGCCACATTTAACACACTGATCAAGGATACATGCATTCATACACGCGCGCAAATACACGACGTATCGGTCGATACCTACTTTTTTTATTAATTCTAGTATATTTTGCTCTACAGTTTTATTACTCGATTTATTTTATTACAGCATTTACAATCGCTTATGTTTTGCTTTAACCTATTGCTCTCGCTTGTTAATTACTGTTTTTAATATATTCAAGCTTTAAGAATTCGTTCCATTTAAATTAGGAAATAAAATTTTAAGGCCAACCTTGTTTTGTTTCTGCTAATAGTCTTTCTTTCAACTCGCCACACGTTTCGGACTTTCGATGCTCACCACAAACTGTTATTTGTTATTAACTCCTTTTCTTCTCAATATTATTATTAGTATTATTATTATATTACATACACATTACCACCACATGTGAAACGGTTGCAAATATAAATTGTGTTAAATTTTAAAAAAAAATAAAATGTATGACTACATTAAACGAACAATAAAAAATATAGTATCCTTCGGTAGTTCTTTCTTATTAAATTATGTCCCTTCTCTAAGAGATTTGTTTTCTGATTTCCAATTATTTTTCTTTTTGTAATACAACATATTTGAACTTTTTACGTGAAAATTGCTATAGAAGTCCACAAAACTATTATATCTTTCAGGTTTCGTACATGCATGATCACTATTAGAAATGATTACATCTTTAATAATCTACATTATCCGTTTAAAACTGAAAGTCACTACCACAATCCAATGAGCGTTGTATTGTTCGTATTGGAAATACATTTAATTTCTTTCGTACATCTTTTTTTCTAATTTGGTATTTGATGCCTGACGCCTGTCGAGACATTAAAGCGTATGCATTATACGAAATGACTAGTTGAGTCATGATAGCTGCTTTTTTGCGATGTCAAGTTAACAATTTTAGTTATTTTTTTTCTTATATTGAAAATGTTAAATCAATATTTTCCGAACCTTCAAGCGTCAAACAATTTCCATTGAAAAGTTTACGAATGCCCGTTATACTTCTGCGTTAATTCTGGTTCTCTCTTGAAGCGAAGCCCTTATAAAATTTATAACCTCAACACGCATTGTATCGCCCAAATACTGACATATATTTCGTCTTTTCCAACAATTTTCGGAATCTTTAAAAAATCTGTTCCACTATATTCATGTCTCTCAATACTGTACTGCTTTATTATTATATCCCTTAACAACTTATTTGTTCGAGTATCCTACTTTAAGTGCTTTTAGCTTTAAGTTTTACCTATAAATTCTTAAACTTTTACCGCTATATATTTGTGCTTTCTAAACTTGCGAGTCACTTCATTTCATTCATCAAAAATGAAACCGTTTATATCACACCAGTTACCAATAATGTATACGCTTGCTAATGCCATAGGTCCCTACAACTTTTAGATAAATATCTCGAAAATACATACATAACACATAAGAGACATTCTTATTTACTAAAAACATATGATTATTGAAAATACCTGAATATTCGAGATTACCTACAAACTTTGTTGTGGAATGTATATTGTATAATTAAAATCGAATAACTTACCGTTCCACTTGTACGAAACGGTCCGGTGCTATTAAAGGAACTCGGACCACGCCCGTCGCGACGACACCTGTAATTAATCAGACTTAAATTAAAAACACACAAATGAAAATATATAAATAAAAGTATGTGCATATACTTATTCTTGCACATTAACATATTAAAAAAAATAAGCTAATTAATTTAAATCGTTAAAAAGGTAAGGTAAAAATTCGAAATATTTAAAAAAATGCCGCGTCTTTCAGTTTTATTACACTAGTAATTGAAAATTTTCCTAAAATTATTTGGCTAAACAGAATATCTCAAAAGTTATCAGATATCAGTTTCGAGCAAGTTAGTCATTTGCTTTGGGGAAATGAACAATTCTTTTATAGTATACAAGTATTTCATTAATTATATATTGATCACTTTCATCCAATACATTCTACCGTTTTTCCGGTAGTAATTTCTTGTCAAAAATTGAACCAAGTGATAAAATATCCAACTTTAATGTGAAGCAAGTCATTTGACATAATCTTGAACATTCGACATTGACAAATTTATGCTAGCAAAAAAATTTTTTTTGGCGTTTTTCTACGCATCTGACTTAAAAAAAAATTAACAAAATTTTAAAGAAAGAATAACATATTTTTTCCTTAAACTATACTAGATGTGAATACGTGAACTAGCGCTCTCAAGCTTAACCAAATCTAATGCAGTAACTTAGTAACGGCATCAGGCACGAGTCCATTGCATTTAGCATTACTGAGTTAAAAGAGGCACTAATCCAGTGGCCTGTTATCCCCTTTGCTACTCGTGCGAACATTATAAAAAATGTACAGACTGAAACCCAAAAACAAAAGGTACATATGGATCCTCTATGGAAAAATAAGCCGGGAAGGTGCAGAGATGTAGATTTATTTACACAAATAAATATACATAAATCCGTGATGATCAACACCCTACAGATAATCAGACGATCTGCAATTTCTATGGGTTCTATAAGTAAACTCGAAAAGTTAGTAAAATAGGACTCAGATAACACAGAGGCTGAAGGAGTCGTATTCAAGGACATTAATAACGAAAAAAGGAGAAGATAATCCAGGAGGACCCAAATCTTATATTAATGAAGTCTGACCTATTGTATTAAAAGAAAATTGCGAATTCCCGCAGAATAGCACATTCATTTTAGTAATTCGTGGAAAAAATGGTTTACTGTTGATAGTGAGCGAACTTGACATAATGACCGCCTCATAAAATAATGTAAAACATATTATAGTCCATCTTCTAATTCGGAGGCAGGATTTATAATTTAGCGCAAAAAAGTAGTGTCGTAATTTACTATTCGCAGATCAAGATCGTAGGGGAAATATCCCAATTATACCTTAACATTTTTAAAGAAATATGTTTATAATTACTACATTTGATTAATGTCTTAATGAATTCACATTTCATTAACATTCATATTACAGTAAAACCTGTCAATAACGGCCACCCAAAAAGCAAAATACATTGGCCGTTATATAAAGGTGTCCGTAATTGACAGGTTTTTCGTCTCACAAATAAAATACATAATTAATTTTAGGATTTGCTTTCTTTATTTTATTAATTAAAGTAAATAGTATATAAATACAAATATGTATAAGAAAAACTAAAATTTTAATGTATTTACATATTATAGATAATATGACATCTAATAAATTATTTACATGTACATATTATTACAATATATTCATACGAAAAAACACAATTTATTAGGATTTTTTAAAGTATGTTTCAATATTTGTTTGCTTCACATTTTTTAGCTTCGATTTAAAAACTGCAGCTTCACATGTAAGTAAAATTTTAGAAACATCCATATAAATGTCACCATTGTTATTGCACAATAAATAATTTTGTATGTCTCTTAATTTTGCACTTCACTCATACTAGATAAACTAGATTTTGGAGTTTCACATTCGTCCAGGTCACTATTATCAGAGTTATGTTCTTCATCATTATTGCACAAATCTTCAACAATTTCTGGAATACTGAAGTTAGGGCTCTCTGTAGGCACATGACGATCAATAGAAGCATATTCATCTAAATCCATCAAAAATTCGTTACGAACTGCAGGATATAGCTGGGCAAGGGGTATTTCGTCTTCTTCATCAAACATTGTGTCCTCCTGGATAACATCAGAGAATCCGGCCTTGGAAAAACATTTTTTAACTGTAGCAGGAGATACCTTTTTCCAAGCAGCTGTAATCCTTACAAGTGCATTGGCTAAATTTATGTTTTTTTCAAAAATTTCAAAATCACATTCATTGTCAATAAACGTTAGAAGCTTTTTAATCAAAAAATTTCGGTAAATCAATTTGAAATTCTGAATTATTCCTTGATCCAAGGGCTGACAATACGAAGTGGTGTTTGGCGGCAGGAAGACTAGTTTAACATTTTCTAATGGAACTTTAGAATGTGAAGTGGCATTATCCAAGAAAAGAAGCACTTTTTGTTTTTTCATTTTATTGTCAAATTTATGCAGCCATCTTGTCATAATTTCCGTTGTCATCCATGCCTTTTTGTTAGAAACCCATTCTAAGGGTAATTTGTCCACATGACTACCCTTAAAACAGCGAGGATTTTTACTTTTTCCAATTATTAATGGATCTTCCTTCTCACCTTCCATATTTGCACATAGTAAAAACGTTGTTTTGCTGCCTTCTTCCCTGCACAATTCTCACTTTTTAATGCAAATGTCTTATTTGGCATAGCGCGGTAATAAAGACCTGTTTCGTCGGCATTAAACACATCTCGAGGAGAATAATTTATTAAAATCAACGGTAACTTGGTTTTCCAGTCTTTTATATCGTCCAAATTAACCTCTGCGGAATCACCACAAATTGATTTAAAAGTTATACTGTGTCGCCGACAGAAACTTTCCAACCACCCATTAGATGCTGCGAAATTTTCCATCTTTAAACTGCTTGCTGTCTCCAGTGCTTTTTGTTTAAGTAGCGGCCCAGATATTGGAATTGCTTTATTTCTGGCTTTGCAAAACCAATTGTAGACGACTTGATCCACTGCCAATCCTTCCGACTTCGGAAATTTTCGTTTTAGCTCCATGTTAACACCTTCCTCGACCATCTTTTTTAATTCACCTTTATTTTTCATAATATCGTTAATTTGTGTTTTTCCAACCCCATATTTTTCGGCCAACTTTCGCGAACTTAACGCATACTTTTCACTTTCCGCGATTATATTTATTTTGTCTTTTAGCGACAAACGTTTTCTTTTTTGCGAGATACTTAATTAAGAACCTTTCGAATACGGAGACAACTTTAAACTGAATTGTTTCCTTTAGAATAATAAAGTGTAAATCGAAAAGGGTGAATTACTACCAGGTAATAGGAAACCCCGGGAAACCCCGACAATTTGTATTAGGTATTTCCGTCAATAAAGATATACATGTCATAAATAGTCCGGCCGACATTGGCAGGTAAATTTCTATGAAAATAGGCCGTAAAAGTTTGGGTTATTTGGCCGCGGCCGTTTTACAAAGGTGGCCGTAATTAACGGGTATTTGTGTATGGGAATTTCCTTATAGTCGATTCGGTGGCCGCTTTAGTCAGGTGGCCGTTAACACAGGTTTTACTGTATAATATTTTCCAAATTTTTCTCTAAAAACATGACAGTAAAAATTATCTAATGTAATGCGGTCATTCTTGTTAAGGAGTAAACTTTCTAGTTTGCTCCTCCGATCTAAAAAATATGTACTATAACTACATGTGGTAAATATATTTCTTGGCGATAACATGTTAACATGTAAGCAATTTATATTTGCTTTTAAAAACGCGGGTTCACGAGTTCACAATATTCTTCAAACCATATAGCCGTGTCGTCATCACATGGCCTTTACTGCGTTAAGTGAATTCACAGATTTTTACAAATATCTTATAAGCCATCAGCTTAATATTTAAAACTTCGCATATTTAAGATTTTTTTATCTCGTTGACCCCTTAAACGAAAGAATAAAAAATCATTATTTCTTTCATGGAATTTATTAGAATTAAATTTGAAGAACAAAAACAATAAACCTCCCATGACAATACCAAATTTCAATAGGATGTAGGCAATAGTAGATAAATTACACAAATATAAAGGTATCGAAATTTACACTGCTGTTAGAGAAGAAGTTGGGAGTATTTATTTAATGTTTATAATTTCTGTAGATAATAATCATGTAATCATAACACTTTAAATTTAGAATTCTTTATATAATTTAGTTTTTGTGTATTTTACGTATAAGTAATTAAACACACTTATACTGATTAAATATAATACGTATGTATATACGTATATATGCGTGTATATATGTATATATGCATTTATGCGTATATACATGTCATTTTCCGCGAGTGTAACGAAACTTAAAAACGATTCAATCGTTACTTGGTCTGTTTGTAATAAAAACTAATCATAATTAATCGCTGTAAAAGGACTTCAAAAGTAATAAAATCATAATAAATAATCCTCTGTCACTACCTCTTCTATCACCTTAAGACTAACTATACAAGAGCATTAATACTAACTTCTCCTCGTAAATTTTGTACACATGTTATGAATATACATCAGCGGTTCATTTATAATAACTGGCAGGGTTCGCACAGCACACCAGCAACCGCTGTTCACCCACCCTCACTACCAATCCAAAATTCAGCCGCAGTGAATGATGTCGATATGAGGCGCAGTATATAACCTGCAGCAAGGGCAAGGAAACGAGCCGCTGTACGTCGGTTGTGCTCCTGAAGAACCTTTTCACACCTAATAACAACCTTTTCAGTATTAATAAAAGGGAATGAATCATTAACGGTGGCAGGACGGTCGATAAATCCGTTCACCTTTTGAATACACAAATATAATGATGGGCTGACGCCGGTGTACAGTGACGCTCAAGTTGTCGATAGATGACGCCGTCTTCTTTTTATTATAGTTATGTAAATGATAGAACACCAATACGAAAGTTCTTTACTGTTTAATAATCAATAATTTAGCTATTCATTGATTTATGCGTAAAAATATCTCCATAGAATGTACAACCTATGTAATTTTGAGGCTCTAAGCACTTTATCTTGTGTCGATGTATTAAATTTGTTATAGTTGAAATACTAACATTTTCTCTCATTATGCGGTATGCATTCGTAAATCATTCACGAAATTAGTCTCTGTGAAAGCTACGGGAAATTACACTACAAAATTTTCTCTACTAGCATATATTAATTGCTAATGTTTGGACAATGCGCTGCCATATTGTCTAAACATTAGCAAGCATCATAAAAATATGATAAATATTTGAGTCGATAATAAAGTATTAAACGGCTTAAATGCTAATGATACATTGATAAAGTAGAAAACCTTAAACATCTACATATCAATACTGGAATGACTTCCGTAATATTGATTGCACGGAAACTATAGTTTGTATTAAAATCTATATTTAAATGCAAAATTCTTTTTTGATACCCAATTAATACTAAAGCAGATTAATCCTGTTAAGTCTATTAGTGACTGCGTTAGAGAACGATTATTACATTGTTCTTGCAATGGTTCTTCGTTAATATGATTAAATAGCGACCCAACCACAAAAAAAATATATTTAATATTAAAATCTAATTGACCTTGCTAACAGCAGAAGCTTTACATTCTTTATGATTAAGAAGTCATTTGAAGAATATAATAAATATTTTATAATAGATCAAAGAAACAAACGATGAAAGAGAAACATACTGTGTAGTGACAGAAAACAAAATTTTCCATGATTAGAATTTATCTAAAAGAAGGGATGTTAGATATATAGATGTTTGGAAAATTACGAATTATCTACTGAAATATAATATATACACTACCGTTCAAAACTATTTGGGCATCCATATTTTATAAAACTATTTATACAATAGCTTCTAGGAAAATCATTCTTGCAAAATTGAATAAATATAGGGAAATCATTAAAATTACAGATATGTTGCATAAGTAACATTATCTAAATTACTTTATTACCTGCTATAAACCAAAATTGGTTATTGCCGCTACATAGGGATTAGTGCAATAAAAGATTCAGGAAGTTCCTGCTGTAATTGTCTTTCTGTTAAGGATACTTTTAGTAATAATGTTTTAATTACCTCGGACAAGTTTCAGGTTAGATTATCGAAATTGTCCTATGTCGCGTTTCTGTATTCGTTGTGAGATATTGCTGTGCGACTACTGTTGTTAAGACTGTTAAACATGCCGAAACGAAAAAACTTAAAACATAGAAACGCGTGCTCTTATAATTACGCACCATCAAGCTGGCAAAAGCAACGGGCAAATTACAAAATAATTAAAGCTAAATAATACCACCGTAGACTATACCGTCAAAAAATTCCGGGAAAGTGGCAGTGTTCTGAATAAATCACGAAGTAGGAGACCCAGAGCAACAACTTCTACCGAAGGCCGTACAATAGTTGTACCTAGCAAAAGAAATTGATAGAAAATAGCTCCAGAAATCTATGATGAAATTAATGCAGGCCGTCGAAAGTCAATAAGCGTAACTACAGTCAAACATTACTTGTACAAAGCAGGTTTATACGAACGAATTGAGATGAAAAAACCGTTATTGCGCAAATGGAGAAAGCGGAAAGGCTTAAACTGGGCTCGTGAACACCAGCATTGGACAGTTGAACAGTGGAGTAAAGTCTTATAAACAGATGAGTCAAAGCTCGAGATTTTTGTTTCAAGAAGACATGTTTTCGTTCGAAGATCTAAAGGTGGGCGTGCGTCAGAACAATATTATTTCTACGGTTAAACATGACGATGGTTCTGTGATGATCTGGGGTTGTTTTTGTGGTACAATCGTGGGTGATATTGTAAAGATCCAGGTAAAATTGAAGAAAGAGCAGTATCGAAACTTTTTCGGGAGCAATGGTATTTTTCAGAATTAAGAGTTTTGGGTCCGAATGTTGTATTTCAACAAGATAGTGACCCGAAGCATACATCTAAACTGTGCAGACTATTTGCGATACTTGGAAGCAGATGAGTCCATCAAAGTTATGGTGGCCTCCTCAAAGCCCTGATCTAAACCCCATAGTTATTGTGGGAGGAACTTGATCGAAAGGTCCGGAAAGCAGTACCAACTTCGGGGGCTAATTTCTGGAAGAAGCTGCAAGAAGCATGGGTCCGGATAACACCAGATACCTTAACAAAACTAATTGAAAAACTGCCGCGATTGTGAGCTGCCGTTATTGAAAACAAAGGAGGTCACATAGGCGAATGACAAGTTTAGGTATAATATGTAATCCTGCTGCCAGATATGCAACAAGCTATCTATATGTAAATAATAAATATATGTTCACTTTTTCACTAGTGCTCTTAATAATTTAATAATTTCTTCTAAATCTATAGGCACCCAAATACTTCTGAACGGTAGTGCATATAAATAGTAAACCCGTTAACTCTTTGTCAGAAAAATTAACGAAAACGATAATCAATGTCTCTCATAGAAATGTATAAAAAATATTCAAATAGTAACAATACAAATATACTTATGTATAATAAGAGATCTCTTGTTCTAGAGCTCCATTAGTGTCTCCTACCACATTTTAGGCAAAATCTTTAGCTTTCAGTTTCATAGCTTTTGCCAATATTTTATTCAACGTATTTAGTACAGCAATTCCTTTTGGCATTCGTGCTTTTGTCTTTCTTATATATTGACACTAACACTGATGTTTTCCAGCATTGTCTCTTGCGTCTATATGTGTTGTACTGTCTGATGTATTTTTAAAACCGAAGATAAGTGAAATCTGTGAAAACGTTTTGGCGATAGTTCTTTTAAGGACTATTAAAGCGCACAATTAAACTTCTGACCACAAAAACATCAAAATTAACAAATCCTTGAGCGAACAACGTCGTGTTACCTGAAGACCCTTTCTTTTCAGCATAATGGTGTAACTCGCAGAAGAGAATAGCCGTTGTTTGTGGACCACTCAGAAGCGTTATCTTTCATTTCAAGGACATCATTTGAGTTTAGTGTCTCAGCCTTTTGCCTATGGGTATTCTTGAAAGACCGTGTGTTCCGAATATAAGTAGTATTGTTGAAATTCAAGAATTCAAACAAGCTGTTGCCAATGAAATTGCGACTATTGATAGTGAACTACGAGAGCATGAGTACAGCAACTCCTGAATGCGCTCACAACAGTCCATTGTTCAAATGAAGACCAACTTTCTGATGCAATTTCTAGGACATAAGTTTGTAAACTCTAGATGACAAATAAATTTATTTTTCCTGTTTCCATTCTATATCATTCTATGATTATCTGAAATGTGTTTTTACGTCACCCTGTACAAAATTTTAAATTTCTGTCAAAATTTAGAGTGCACTGCAAAGGTTAATATCAAACCGCCCATAATACGTATGAAAGAAATCGAACATAATTATAATCAAGTTAAAATCCGTTTTTGAATATGTAAAATAACAAATAGCCTATATAAGAGTATATACATGCATAGCATACATTTATGTGTAAGGAAATGCAACGTTATATGATAATTTGTCTTGTCTAGGCACGTTAGCACAATATATGTAAGGTTGAGCATTCTACACACAAGTTAAAGGAAGGAAGCTCCTGACAAGCTTGTAGAAAAATCGTTCATAAAGTGGAAGTCTTTTTGCATGCAAATTTAAAGAGCGCGCGGAGAATATTTACAGTCGTTATTTAATATCAAACAGATATTCCGACACAGAGCACATATACTAAAAAAATGACATAATCAATACGTGTATGTTGTAAATTTAGAAATTTTAACAGTATAGTAAAAATATATGAATGTATATGAACTTGGAGACGTTCAGATTAATCTTTAAGACAATCATAAATATATTCGATTGTTTCACGTAAACATGCACTATTTATGTTCGTAAATAATGAAATCTAAACTTTAGTGCAAAATATGTTTAAGCAATTGAAAGTATTTTGTTACAGATGATTCATCAACTAAAAAGTTAGTTTTGTAAAATATGTATGACTTCATTTTATTTATATTTTATTAATGAGAGGGCGTTTGCGACATAATGTCAAATATTTAATTTAAATGTTTTGTGTGATACTTAGACAGAAATATTACGAGAAAGAAATTAAAATATTCTTATATTTTATTTGTATATAAACACATAAAATAGCATAAAAACAGCTTGTAATACTTGGCACTACCTATGTAAATAAATGTCTAATATGATCTGTCGAGAAAAACAGCATGAATAGAAAACATGTCTTCAAATGATCACTGTATTTTGACGACATAAAAAAGGTATAAACATGACATTTACAGCTATCGATTGAATCCCATTTCCCTGGATATCCTCCAAATCGTAAATCACAATAGATTTCCTTAAAACGGAATCCGAAAGTCGTCTAAATTCGAAAAACAAGCCACTTAATCTGCAAAATATACTCGATATCGTACAAAATGAATAGAAAGTACATTAATATAGTTACTCTAAGTAACAGTCACAGTGGTCGTTAGAAATATCTAATGTTCCGTTTGTTACTTGTACACAGTCTGTCGCAGAGAAAACCGAACTGTTTTAAAATAAAAACAAAAACTTACTATTTTAGTAAAATTCATTTATTTTATTCAAAATAGTCGCCTTCGGCTTCAATACAACGTTTCTCGCGGTCAATTAACATGTCGAATGAATTTTTAAGTTCATCTTTAGAGATATCCTTCCAGAACACTGTCGGCGGCCTTGTAATGGCTTGGACTTCTTCATGAAGCTGTCCTTCCATCAGCAAATATAGTTTGGAGAATAGATAGAAATCACAGGGGGCCAAATCCGGTGAATATGGTGAATGGTTGATGATTAAAATGCCATTTGTTGTTAGAAAATGAGTGATAAGCGTCGACCGATGAGATGGTGCATTATCGTGAAACAAATGCTAGCTAGCATTTTCACGATATTGAGAGCATACACGACGAATACGTGCCAATAGACGCTTCATAACACCAAAATAATATAATATACTGTTTGACTAGTTGGTACAAACTCTTTGTGGACTGTGCCTTTTGAATCACGAAACAAATCAACATTGTCTTGACTTTTGACTTCTCCAAATGGTTTTTCTTCGGTCTTTCTTCAATTGGATGTTTCCATTCAGAGTTTTGACGCTTGGTCTCTGGATCATATTGAAAAGACCACGTCTCATCTCCAGTTACAATAAAATACCTGAAGCTTCTGTCCTTTTTTGAGTATTTAATCAAGTCTGCACAATGTTGAATTCAGTTAGCTCGTGTGGTACAAACCTTGCAGAAATCTTCCTCAGTTCCAAATGTTGTGCCAAAATGCGATGAAGTGAATCTTTGGAAATACTGAATTAAACTCCCACGTATCGTAATTAGGATTTCGGCTCATTTCTGATAAATTCACGCACAAGTTCGATGTTAACTACAGATTTTTTTGCACCAGGTTCGTCGTCATTTATATCCGTACAACCATCTTTAAATCGTTTATACCACTCATACACACTCGTACGTGATAAACTCGCGTCACCATACACTTGTTTCATCGAATTAAATGTTTCAGTAAACGATTTAGCGAATTTGAAATAAAACTTGATATTTGCTCTTTGTTCAGAACTCATTTTTCTATCAATGCCAAATACACACTGATACTTTATGCGCAGCTTCTCTGTTTCTAATGACGCAAATGTCATGATATTTTGACATAACATTGGTGAAAGATTTACCTTAAAGACGCATATTTTTTTAATAGATGGCGCCACTAAGAATTACTATTTTTAAAACGTTGTGGTTTCTCTGCGACACACTGTGTAATTGTCAATTATTTATTCAAATAATGGTATTAAGACCAATTGTAACATAAAATTAGACGATATGTAGTATGTTTGTTCTAGTAGAATAATTCCAAACTTATATTAACACTCGTAAGTTTAATTGCATCAATTCAAAGCTTTAACACGAAAATAAAATAAAAAGTACTTTTGTAAAAACACGTTCACGGTAATTACCTTTGACTATTTTTATTACAAGTTCCATGCAATAATAAAAAAATAATTTTATAGAAATTTTGTTTCGTCGACATATTTATAGTTTATTGCTTCATAAGTTCTAAATGTAATCTCATATACATACCAAAAAAGATTACTGACTTGTAAGTCCAAATTTCAAATTATGCGATATCTAATGCCGAGGAAATTCACCAACGTTACAGTTCAGATTTTGCGAAAACCTTCCATGAAAATCTGCAAAATTTCTTGAGCTTCGTTTTATTCATTATTCCTAATATTATTTCAAATACGATATTAATTTGGAAATTTTATGTCAACATTCAACAAATCAACAGAAATGGAACCTTTTATTCCTTTAAATCACCTAACAAAGGATCAACATTATTACTAAGTCCAAGACGTTCTTTTCCTAACTGAATTCACATTTATATATTGATTATTTCAATAGAAAGTAACTGTTCTGAATTACCACCATTTTGCACATAAATGACACTAACGTTTGAGGTTGGGTGGACTTATTTTAAAAATACAACAAGGTAAAGTAGGAACGAGTGACAGTCGTGTAAACTTATTATACAAATTATGGTTCGTACATAAGAGTGTAACGAAAATTACATGGATGATGTCGACGTAATCATATGCCAATATTGAACACTATTAAAATGTGAAGAAAATGAACTGAATAGCGGTTTAACTGTGGACAAATCAACTGTACTTTTCGAAAATGCACATGGAATTGCTTTAACGACATTCGTTATCGTGACGTCCTAATAATTTTTTACAATCTAAATTGAATGAAATGAACGGAATGAATATCAAATGAATATCATATGCTATAAACGTCGTTTATTGCAATTTCTGTATTCTACTCGCAATTTCCCGTTTTGGTGAGTTCTACTGACCTTCAAAATCACCTATAGACTTCTTTCTTTGGGGTTATGTTGAGAACAAAGTCTACGTCAATAAGTCTGTGACGATTCCTGGTCTTAAATATGACACGTCGTAGGCGAAATCCAGCCAGATTTATGCGTGAACAGCATGGCCAATATGACTAAATGAATGACCTCCTGTAAGAATAGCCGAAGTGGACATTTAAATTATGTTATTTTTCATACATGATTCCCATATGCCAGTATTATAAGATATAAAACAGATACAAAATATTTGTAATCAATTTCATTTCACTGCAGAAACCGTCGGCGGTGATGCAATACTTATGCAGTATTGTGTAGTATTTCTACTATCTTTTACGATGCTTTGAGAAATACTATTCTTTCAAGAATAGTATATCCTTTTCTTTCACGGTAGAAAGAAAAGGAGATTAGATTTGTAAACTACCTAAAATTATGTGTAATGGTTTTTGCTTGTAGACTAGTGTTTCAGGAAGGATTTGCAGAAGAAAGGTTATTATTACACGCTATACCTATTACATTAGTTTTACCTTTGTCCTTTCTTCGTAGTAAATTGAATTTTATAATTAAATGTGTTTAAGAATTTAAAAAGTTACTGTGGCTGTCTAACCCAATGCTGTATTAGTTTGAATTAGTTCTATGTAAATGGCCAAGACTTCTGCAAGAAGGGGGGTTAACGGTCCTTCCGCAGGTAAACCATTTATTTGTGAATAGATATTATTTATTTTAAGTAGTTTTGTATGTTCGGAATATAGGATTTTCCCTTTTTCTCTAATTAACTGTTATCGGTAATTTATTACAGAATTCTAAATTCTAAATCTATATATTTTATTGGAATTTAAGACGTATATGTTTATATAAGTAATCTTTTACCCAACAGGTACTGAATTTAAAATTTGCGCCAGATGTTTTGCACATAAAGTCAATAATTGAGATGATACCCACTTCAGTTACCTTAAACTGTTCGGAAAGAATATGCAACAACTCCTTATTAGGACTTTCGCAGTGTTAGCATCACTACCACAACAAAAAGAAGTAGATTAATACTATACATGCCGAAAACCCATAAACCCATCAATAAAGAGAAAGTAGGCTATTACGAAAATATAAGTTAATACAAATAATTAACGAAAATATTAAGACATTTTTTCTGGACTCATGCATATCTTTAAATCAATGTGTTGAGCTGCCAGTTAAGTGATTTCGGATTTCACTAAGAAATTTATTTACGGGTTCCTCATAAAAATGGTCCATTTTCTTAAGTAACTAATAACAGGCGATCAAAAATGCATTGTTAGTAGTAATATCAATTATAAAAGTTGGTGAGGCAAGCGAAGGAACTAACAAAAATGACAAATCTGATATTAGCCAAATGACTTTACTGTTATCAGTTTAGTGAAATTACAAAGGAATTGATACTACATCCAAGAAATCAATTCAGATGCACACGTTCAAAAATACTAATTAAACTGGACAATATATTTAAAGAAACGAGAACTAGTAAATCAAAAGATATTGGGTTTCCGGAAATATCTCTGGTACTCCAGTAAAGTTATTGGAATTTGAGATGTTGCTATTTACGAAATAGTTCCAACTATGCAGTATTATATTACCATTAGTTTCTTATTTGCAGAACTTTTTAAATGGTAAAAGCTTGAATAATAATTTCCAATAAGACTTTATTCACATTTTTTACAATAAAACCAGAAATTTTATCAAGCGGAGTTATGATTCTGACTGAAAGATAAAAAACGTCACCAAAAATAGACTAAAATATCAGGTTGTTACAAATGAAATGTCCGTTTTTTTCCTTCAGTCTGAACTGAATCGCACCTGTGTGAAGACGTGTATGTTTTTGGTGAAAATTATTATTCTATTTGTAGAAAAGGGTATTTATTTTGAAGTGTGTAGCTGTTCCATTTCTTGGAAAGATTAATACACCTGTCCTTGTCTCGCCTATGGAAATGCTGTCGGCAAGAGATATTCGGGCAATTTACCTCTTTCAATTTAAGGGATTAAATGCAGCTGCAGCAACGCGAGAAATTAATCAGACGTTCGGTGAAACCACGTGTAATGAACGCACATTACGGCGATGGTTTAAAAAATTCTGCGAGGGAAATTTTGATTTGGAAAATGAGCCTAGCGGATATGCGCGTAGCACCGTTAATGACGACGAGCTGCGTGTAGAAGTTGAAAGTAATCCGTCGACAACAGTGCGTAGCCTTGCAGAAACATTTCAAGTGTCCATTGCCACCATTAGTCGTCACCTTTCTTCGATTGGCAAAGTGAAGAAACTCGATCGATGGGTGCCGCACCAATTAACGGAAGCCAATAAGCTCCGTCGATTAGAGGTGGCTACCTCTTTGGCTAATCGACAGAAAGTTGAACCGTTTCTTCATCGAGTGGTAACGTGTGACGAAAAGTGGATACTTTATGATAATTGGAGACGGTCAGGACAATGGTTAGATCGAGGTGAAGTACCAAGACAGCATGCACGAGCATCACTTCACCCGCGAAAGATTATGGTGACTGTATGGTGGACCAGTATGGGTATTATTCACTATTCATTTTTGCAACCTGGTGAAACCATCACGGCAGCGTCCTATTGTGCCGAACTGGAAACTATGCATGGAAAATTGAGCCGCTTGCAGCCCTCACTAGTCAATAGACATGGACCCATACTTCTTCATGATAATGCAAGACCTCATGCTGCACGACAGACAATCCAAAAACTTTCGGAATTTGGTTACGAAATTCTCCCTCACCCACCTTATTCACCTGACCTTTCGCCGACTGATTTTCATTTTTTCCTAAGTTTCCTAAGTCAATCACTTAAAAAATAGGGACTTCCCTGACCGGGAGTCTGTAATTGTAGTGTTTGAGCAATATGTGAGCCGTCAAAACCTAGATTTCTTTTCAAAGGGAATCTTTCAGCTTCCAGGCCGTTGGCAACAAACTATTGATGTAAATGGAGACTATTTTGCAGAATAAATATTTATATTTTTTTTAATTTAGACTTTTTTTTATTCCTTACAAAATCGGACATTTCATATGTAACAACCTGATAGTAAATACTCATATTTTATTCCATAGATGGGTGGACTAAAATTTACAATAACTTTTCTCAATTTACCCTAATAATTTTAATACCACTTTTGTATCTAATGTTACCAACTAGAAAATTCAATAGCAACATTTGAAAGCTTAGATAGTAACACATACTAAATTAATAATAACTTCTATGTCGATTAAAATATACATGTTGACTATTAGTAAAATAAATGTACAAAACCTAATGAAATATACTCAAGAACACAGATAGTAAAGAAAGTGATTGGCTCCAAATATGTATGCATGTATTTCGTATAAAAGCATAGCTTTGAAATTAATATCTTTAACGGAGTCTCGAGAATGTATTAACAAAAGCCTTCTCTAATAATAGTGATAGAGGGGAAAATATAAAGGGCACAACTCAAGATAATGTCCAGAACTTCTCATAAGTTCTACTTATATAGCAGAGGAACACGTGTAACTACCCGTATAGATTATTACGATTAACGAGGCGTAGAGGAAATCTACAGTTTCTCTAAATAAATTTGTCCCGCTCAGAGATCTAGGAAGTAATAAAATTTTAGAGGTTTGTGTTAAATATTTACATGTTGTACACGTTTTTGTTTGTACATATACACGTTTATATACTTGATAGTAAATGAAAAATTATAAGGAAAACGATAGGATTTTTTTGCCCCTAACGTTAACTCAACTATACACTTTTCATAACTTTATTTACTTCCACAAAAAAACCATTTAGGATATTTATACAAATAATCTCGAATTAACTACAGAAGGAAAACTAAAGTTAACAACCTGTCTCATCCGACATTAAGTCGGTTATAATTCCAAATTAACACGTCTGGATTTCTAGACATCCGCAGGAATAAAAATTAGCTTACATGAGACTCTGAGAGTGCCAGACATTTTACCCATTTGTAATTTTACATGCAATTTTCGTTTGTGAACTGAAACATCAAAGTATATTAGTCTTTTATTAGATATATTCTTAACTACCTGTATGGATGTTATTTCATTTTCTTGCAAAATTTCTATAAATACTTTTTCCTATCATATTGTGTACCTTAATTAGTCATACCACAAGAAATATATGCACATACTCATAGGCATTATGCATCTAAAATTTGGGGCAATATCTGGACTTAGTTATACCAAATCAGACCTATTCCTTATATATATATATATATATATATATATATATATATATATATATATACAATATATATCAGGTTGTTACATATGAAATGTCCGATTTTGTAAGGAATAAAAAAAGTCTATATTTAAAAAAATATAAATATTTATTCTGCAAAATAGTCTCCATTTACATCAATAGTTTGTTGCCAACGGCCTGGAAGCTGAAAAATTCCCTTTGAAAAGAAATCTAGGTTTTGACGGCCCACATATTGCTCAAACACTGCTATTACAGACTCCCGGTCAGGGAAGTCCCTATTTTTTAAGTGATTGACTTAGGAAACTTAGGAAAAAATGAAAATCAGTTGGCGAAAGGTCAGGTGAATAAGGTGGGTGAGGGAGAATTTCGTAACCAAATTCCGAAAGGTTTTGGATTGTCTGTCGTGCAACATGAGGTCTTGCATTATCATGAAGTATGAGTCCATGTCTATTGACTAGTGAGGGCTGCAAGCGGCTCAATTTTCCATGCATAGTTTCTAGTTCGGCAAAATAGGACGCTGCCGTGATGGTTTCACCAGGTTGCAAAAATTAATAGTGAATAATACCCATACTGGTCCACCATACAGTCACCATAATCTTTCGCGGGTGAAGTGATGCTCGTGCATGCTGTCTTGGTGCTTCACTTCGATCTAACCATTGTCCTGACCGTCTCCGATTATCATAAAGTATCCACTTTTCGTCACACGTTACCACTCGATGAAGAAACGGTTCAACTTTCTGTCGATTATCCAAAGAGGTGCCTCCTCTAATCGACGGACCTTATTGGCTTCCGTTAATTGGTGCGGCACCCATCGATCGAGTTTCTTCACTTTGCCAATCGAAGAAATGTGACGACTAATGGTGGCAATGGACACTTGAAATGTTTCTGCAAGGCTATACACTGTTGTCGACGGATTACTTTCAACTTCTACACGCAGCTCGTCGTCATTAACAGTGCTACGCGCACATCCGCGAGGCTTATTTTCCAAATCAAAATTTCCCTCGCTGAATTTTTTTAACTATCGCCGTAATGTGCGTTCATTACACGTGGTTTCACCGAACGTCTGATTAATTTCTCGCGTTGCTGCAGCTGCATTTAATCCCTTTTTAAATTGAAAGAGGTAAATTGTCCGAATATCTCTTGCCGACAGCATTTCCATAGGCCAAACAAGGACAGGTGTATTAATCTTTCTAAGAAATGGAACAGGTACACACTTCAAAATAAATACCCTTTTCTACAAATACAATAATAATTTTCACCAAAAACATACACGTCTTTACACAGGTGCGATTCAGTTCAGACTGAAGGAAAAAACGGACATTACATTTGTAACAACCTGAGATATATATATATATATATATATACATACTTTCTACCATTTTTATCAATGATCTCTTAGACTAAAAATTAACCTCAATCTTTAGTTAACATAAATCCAAAGTTTCAGTGTGATACATATAGTGATTGTAGCTACAATGATTTGTTCAAATTTGATATGTTAGTTGGAAAATGGAATTAAATTAAAACTAAATTGATTTTTTTATAATTTTCGAAGACAATTATCTCAACAAGAATGTCTCGCCGAGTTGATTTCTGTTTTCGGCAGTAAAGCACCACATCATTCAACAATTTCTCGTTGATATGGAGAATTCAAGTGTGGATTAGTCTTAACAACGATCTAAGCGCAGGTTCACCAAAAACGGCAGTCACGCAGGATGCTGTACGCAAATTTACCAACGATCGACATGTACCATATCGCCAGATTGAAGCATTATTGGGGATTTCAAAGACCTCAATCAAAAAAATTTTACATAAAGAATTGTATGTAAAAAAATTAGGTTCCCGTTGGATACCGCATCTGTTGACCAAAGAACAGAAAGTGTTATAGCTAGAATGAATTGATGTCAAAAAAACTATAGATCGCTTCAACGCCGGAAACTCTAGAAATATGTACAACATTGTCAGTGGTGATGTATCTTGGATTTACTCGTACGAGCCAGAAAATAAACGCCAGTCGTCTATTTGGGTGTTTCAAGGTGAAGAAAAGCCGACAAAAATCATGCGTTCACGAAGTGAAGAAACTCTGTGTGAAATGGTGCAAAGATGGCTACAGCTAAACAATATAAAGTAGTGCTGAAGCTTAACCATCGTCATCCCTCCGAATTTTTCTGCCATATCCTAACTATTGAAGAGATCTGGAACGACCAGTATTCACAAATATCTAGATAATAGACAAACTGATTTAAGTAACACGAAGAAATAAAAGATAGTTCCATCACTTGGCAGATAATAGCTACTATTTCTTTGGGTACACTAAATATAACACTAGTCGGTTATCTTAAAATTACCGGAGAAGTTGAACACTCAAATTAAGAGCAAGCGATCACGTTTGGAAAGAAAAATTTCTGTTTCATCGGGATAGTATTTATTGTCATTAATTACACGAACAAAAATTTTATCTACGCTTCAAATTTCTCTCACATGACCTAATGCACAAAATTTACACCTAATTTACTTTTTTTTGTTTCTCAATTTAAACAAATAACTGTAAAGAGATTTGGTCCAATTGACGAGCGGAAGTCAAATATCTGAACTCGATTTCACATATTCATTTCCACAATCGATTTTGGTTAATGTTACAATATTTTTTCAAATATCTTACTTGATTATTTGCTACTCCTTCGACTTCTTTATATTTTCTTATTAGATGGTACCATATCTGTAGATAGTAAAATGTATCAATATTGTATGCAGGTCTACTAATAATAGTTCATACGAAGTAATTATTGCTAATACATCGTTTTTGGCTTCACACAAAGTATTTTTTGGTAATTTAAAAAACAAACCACAGCATTTTAACTAGCGAAACTAGACTGTTAAGGTTCATGTTTGATATAAACCCTTATTCAGACATATTCATTTATTATTTGAATCGCTACTTTCTACTAAAGCATACTGTACTTCAACAAATATTTTTCATGCAATAGGTTTACTACGGAAATTTTAAAAAATCTTTAATGAAGCAATGCTATAATATATCCAATATTTTAAGTCAGGAATATCACACGCAAAGTATATGCACAATTTTTAGACTAAGAAAATCGAGCAATATATATTGAACGATATACTATTTACTTCTCTAAAGCGCAGACAAACTGTTCTGATCATAGTTCAAACTAGATTCATGACATAAAAGTAATAGTATGAGGGAACTAAGTGAACGATCGAAGTAAACCACATGGACATACTCCTCCCATGTCCCCGATGGGGCAGTGCGCGCGAATCGTACAGCTGACGCAAACTACCCACTGAATTTTACACACACTTTCAGGTCATCGAACATGACGGCTGAGTGAAATGGAATTTAAGTAGTCAACGGTCGTACATTAATACGATTATTGCTACGAATATATGCACTGTATTTTAGGCACACGTTTTTTAATGAACATAGTTTTGTAGAATATTATTTGCAAGTATATTTCTTAGAGATTTTTAGGTATTTACAGACTATGTACAAAACAAAACATTATATGGATAGGGTAAGCAGGAGAATATTAGCTAACGAAATTTTACTATGGTGAATGTGTAATAACTATTAATTAACACCAGCTTTCGGTAATATCTTCCTTGACATCTTCAGACTGTTTTACGTTCTCCAGCTTTAACATGTGCGTCGTCTATAAGCTACTCTCTCTTCCCAGAACTGATATTAAGTCCTAATCCTATTCATTATAGTTTGAAATTGTGCGATAAAAATCGATCAGGAAAACTCCTGAAAAAATGAAACTTAGAAAAGTGAAGTTAACAAAATAATTAATTCGAAGAATTAATAATAACAGATATTAATTAGTAATAAGAGAATATAAAATTAGGAATTAAAAAATTAAGATAAAGTATAAAGAAACAAGACAATAGATGTGAACAATATATTAGGCATCTACTTCTCACAGACCTTTCTGATATTATAGACAATTACTTCGAGGCACATTAATAACGTGATTCTCAAAGATACACTATTCCGGAAATGAATTGCTTGATCAGAAGAATATGCATTAAACAGCCTCAGTCCTGAACCCTCTGTATAAGTTTTATTTTATTGAAAAAGAATACTTAAATCTCTACGAAATATTTCTATGCCTCTCTAGATTAGTTTTATTTCATTGTAGAAATAATACTTACGCTTTTCGCAATAGTTTCTTCCAGACTACGTTATATTATCAGTAGCATACCTCTTTTATAATACTTTTAAATTTCAATACCCAAGTATATCTTCATAATAATACACACTCTGAGGGAACTATGTACACAGGGTCGAAAGAAGTGAGGTACCAAAAGCAACATAGTGTTTTGCTTCGATTTATCTCATTAGTAGTTTCTTCTATACAAGCAAAATGACAGACACTCAATCCATTACTTAGATACTATATTCTTTCATATGTTCAAATAATTAAATTATTTGTATATATCACAACAGAATTTCTAACGACTCAGAAACTGATCAGCGTATGTATACTTGGAAACTATTTATAAGTATAATCAGAATTTAAACCTTTACACTTGCTTTAGGACATAGGATATGTTGTTTTGGAGTTGCGTATGGTCCCATATTCGACTCTCGAACAACCTCCAATATTGCTAGCATTTCTTCGACCCCAATTCCTCTCAGGTTGTTATAAAATGAGTATATGATCATAGCTTTGCACATACATGGATCTTCAAAGCATGTTGCGGGTACTTATTATTACTGATTTAAAATTAATAAATGTCTAAATTTCCTAAGAAGGCGTTAGTGTTAAATTTTATTTATTCACATACAATTTAAAGTTCTTAAACATGTGGAAGCTATTACAAACATTCTATAATTGGAATTTAGATTTAATCAATATTCTTTTTAACATATTTATCAGTTAAACAAAAATAGATATTTTATCATAATTTATTATATCTGATAAATAACAAATTTTAAATAACAAATGATTAGTTGCACGATGTAGTTGTCTTTCACATTTATTGTTTGTTATTATTTCTCTATTATTTCGTTTAACCGTACATCTAATTTGGTAAAATAATAAGAATTTATAATTTTATATAATCAGCTGATAGTTTACATTCATGCTTTAAGATAGGAATCAATTGCTACAAGTTAGAGGCACTAGAATTCTTTATTATTTTGAATTAAATACGTGTTTTTTTGGCCATAATTATAATTCATCCCCTCACATCCCCCGGCTTAACATGGACATTGACAGGCCATGAGTTATTATTACGCCAGCACTCGTGAAACCACTTCAGATCTTTGAATGTCAGCATTCACCTTAGGCATAGCAGTTATTATATAATTAAATTGTTATAATATACTTTTTATACTCAATGTAGAATAAATTTAAAAGCTTTTCTTTCTGCAATGTCAAGCAATATTTTATGTCAATTGCTATATTGTTTTGTTTAGATTTGAATTTTACTTATTTTTTCAAGTAGTTATAGCTTCGTATTATTTCACAATAAAATATAATAATTGATTTCTCTGCAATTGTATGAAATGCTAAATGCTATACTACATTTATTAAAAAAAGTAAAGAACTTCAGCAAAACGTATATTACGTTTAAATCAAAAATTTTATTTTATGGTATATTTTACTACTCTCATAGGTGCATGTATCTGAATTAATGAAGGAACTGATGAATTCAGTTGTTCAATAAGTAAATCTAAGTATTCCTATTGATAATAACTATGTAACTTAAAAAACTCTCTAATATGTACAATTTGAGAAGAATAATGTATATGGTCGGATCATAATTTCTGTCAGGTTACATACGTGTATGCATATCGCGAGAAGTATTTTCCTATCATTGTCGGTATTCATTGTCTTTTTAACCTACACACATCTATTGTCTATTATTGATCCAGGTTCAATGCTCTAAAAATGTATTGCTTTCAGTGGAACTGATTCGCATTTATTCGACATTCATCTTTATGACATGCAAGTGCATTTATCTATTGTATTGTGTTTATTCCTGTACAGTGTGAATACGTTATTCCCCGTGTTGTCAACGACATTGTACGATTGGGTGTTGGAGATGTGAATAATTATCTGCAGATAAGCAAATATAGTGCAATGGTTTCGATATATCTTATATCCACATCTTATTAAATACAATTTCATGTTAAATTTTAAAACCGAGAATGAATTAAAATAAGAATCTTACTGACTCATACTATATTTTATTAACTTGTAATAATGGTTATATTGTTATTAATAATTTGTTATTAACAGCAATACTACAAAACAGAATGCATGTATACATATATATATGAAAGGCCCTGCATTAGGCATGCAATAATAGCCATCCCTTTCGGAATTTTTCTGCTTCCTTTTTCATGGTGAATCACTCCATATTATCCGTCCTCTTAACTTTCAAAACTTTCTTTGTGTCTTCATTTTCTATATTTCTCCGCCATTCTCTTCCCCATCAATTAATCCCATGGCCCTTACCTCTTTAAGTACTTGTTCTTGCCATCCTATTTTCGACATTCCTTAATGACGACTATCAACCAGGATTAATTCAGTTATTGGTCCTAATATTAATTGAATTATTTTAGCTATATCTTCACCCTTCATTATATAGTTTAATTTGTGATCCGTTAACCTTCTAATCTCACCGTCTCCACATTTAACGGGGTCAGTGGGGCTTTCTTCATTATTAAACGTTTAACACATCATTCCCGCTGCATATGTTACTGCTGGTCATATAGCGGCTTTGTGGATTTTAATTTTTGTTCGAGAGCTTATGTGTTTATTCATCAGCATTTTATTATTAACTTAATATACCTAATGATCTACCTGAGTATGATGCGCTATTTTCATTCTTATATCATTTCTACTATTCACCATTACTCCAAGATATTTAAAGCTACTTATTTCCTTGAAATGTAACCTACCTATGTTTACCATATTTGAAATGATATTCGTTTTCATTGTTCTGAAGCATGTCATTGATTTACTCTTATCTTCCGTAACTTCTAGACCTCTCTCACTACCTTCTGTTGTTATTTTACTAAATATTCTGTTCAATGCCCTTACATATTTTTTGTGTTGTTCCTTTTGTTAAAAATAAACACTATTTTGATAAATGTGTTAAAAGAAAAAAAAACCCTTTTGCCTTTTCAAGAGCAGTTCTCAAAAGAAAGTATAGAACAAATTTCGAAAGGAAAAGATTGAACACGAAGCATTACTTACATAACTTAAACCATTTACAAGCTTTTGTTTTTGTAACATGTTCTGTAAAAGGATCTACAAAAGTTTTACAACAGATCTTTAATTTTCACAAACTTAAAATAATTTTCACCACATTGTATGCACTTATCGATTCTTCTAGAGCGATCAAAGGCAAGTCTTCCACATTTCTTCTGAAAGTTGTTATATAACGTTAATTTTTTTTCGTATAATTCTTTTCCATTGTGTTGAATCGTGCCGTTGATTTAAAAGGAATACATAGTGTTCGCATGTTAATACCTTACGTTCTTGAAGACACTTGATAAAAAATTCCACTCGAATCCCAAAAACGGTATCCGTAACATATTGTCTTTACCTTCTTCGGAGCACTTGTTCAAACCTCAATCAATTGTTTAGATTGTTGCTTCAATTCAGGTGTTTTAAAAAAGGGCGAAATGTGTTCTGGTCTCGATCCATATGAAATGTGTAAAGCCTCTGGTACGTCGCGTAATTTTATTCGAAAGTCATCTAGCACAATGTACTTTTAATCATTTCTGGAATACACACTCCTCTGGGGTGTTCACTATGATTATCAAATATGGTTCGGCCATGTTTAAGCCCAAATTTCCATTGTTTCATGGCACGGGATCAATCTCCATAGGCACAATATAGCTCATCTTTGATTTCGTCATTTGTTTTGTTTTTTTGGGAGAACTTTTTTCAGTACTTCAAATCGGTTCACTTTTTAGTCAAATAAAATACGATCGGAAAAGACGCAAATTTGGCAGTTATATTCTAGAAGATTGCCAAATTGAAAATGTAAAAACAAAGATTTTTTTAGTGATGCCCTCTTTCGCTAGGTTCACTAATTACTGATGCGATCTCTTAGATAAGATTTGGAATCACATTTTTCGGTGTACTTTTATATCCAAGCACATAAACACCATAAAAGTGAAAAAGCATTAAGAAGAATATTACTTTCCTTGAATCTCAAAGAAAATATTGTAATGTTATAACTGTTCTCGCGTATTCTAATAACAAGCTATTGCTAAAATCATTTACCATTTTGTATGTAAAAAATTCTGTATAAAAAGTACTTCGCTTAAGTTACATACGTTTTTATAAACACGTGCCCGACAATCCGAAAATGTAAATTCCATTAACTTAAAGTACAAAAATTAGGTTTTCAACATTTAAATATAAAATGTTAAACGGCAATAACTTAATCTTCTTGCATTTCACTTCTAAGGAGAAAATAAATTTATTTTCTCTTGCAATTTTTTGACATTGCTTATGAATCTTATAATATATCTAACTACCTAAATTCACCAACTACGTTTGAAGGGATATAAATTACGTATTTTTATAAGATAGTCTAAAGAATTTCCATCAAATTGTAAGGAAATTATTCTGCTTTCGAAAGTAAATATAGAGACAAACAAACAAATGATGTGCAATAAATATACAGACATAGTCGTTCTTATTAATATTTAGGTAAGAAATGTGTGTATAAGAACACTTTTTCTCAGAGTATCTTAAGGAACTGTCCCTTGATATTTGCAATACTGACTAATTGTGAACTGAAAAGAAAAAGAAAGAAATTAATTTTCTTAGATTATAGAAATTTTCAAGTAAAGTTTCGCATCTACATACGCAAAATACATGTCTAGCTTAACACGAAAGAAGTACATACCAGGTGTACCGGAAAGTCATTATAAAAGTCTCCATCCATAGTGATGAAACGACGCACAAAGTCTTTTTTTGTGTTTCTAAAACGCTTCAAATGTTTCTGAGAAAGTCGCATTCGAATGTGCTTTTGTTTCATTGTTAACGTTTTGCACGCAGCGTTTTGAAAACCAAAACTTCAGTCAAAATATTGCTCGCACTGCCTAATGACATTCCTAGTGCTTCTACTAAATCTCTTTCGATTAATTGACAATTTTCCACAACCATATCCTGTATTTTTGCTACGATTTCTGGTGTTGATGAATTTTTTGGAAGTCCTCCACGTGGATCGTTTTCAAGACTTGTATGACCACATTTAAATTCAGTAGCCCAACTTTCTGCTGTTCTAATTGAAAGTGAAGGGTCTTTATACACTTTTAACAATCGTTTATGAATTTGTTTTTATGCTACTCCTTCCATTTTTCCATTGCAAGAAAAATACTGTGACAAGTCAACTTTGAACAGCTGTAAATAATGAATGAGAGAATATAAAATGGAAAAACTTCACACATATTCATATAATTTTCAGAAAAATAAAACGACGAACCTAATAGCGCCATCCCTTATCGAACGACAAAACTTATTGAACAGCCTGATATATATACGTGGAAGCGGGGTCTTTCATAGAACAAGTAAATGAAAATTTTGAGGACATTATGGTCAAAATGGGTTTAGAAGATAAATTTCTTTTCCAACGACACAACGACCCAAAATATACCGCTAAGACAAGTAAAGAATTCTTCGCAAGAATTAATGGAAAGTTATTAGAATGGCCAACTTAATGGCCAGGTATATTTAAGGAAAACGAAGGACATTTTTAGAGTGTTAAAGGATTCCTGGCAAGAAATTAACCCTGAGTCACTCATACATTGTATGAAAAGCATATTCCACGGCGTTTGCAGGCTGTAGTAGTACCAAAAGAAGGCAATACGAACTATTAAAATACGTTTATTTTTGTTTATCTTTTTATTGTACTCTTGTGTTATTTTTAGAATTTATTTATTATTATTTATTAATTTTGTTTTCCTCTAATGTTTCAGTATATTTTTGACACTTAGATTTCACACTGTTCTCTATTAGAATAACAAAATATAATTAAAATTTAGAGTTTATTCATAAATCGCAATTTTATCGTTGACGTATGTGCACATAAATCAAATAGCCTGAGCCATAAATGCTTCAGGATAGCAATAAAAATACGATAAGAAAAGAAAGAACAAATCTAGCAACTGTGTAGCCCAAACTTGATGACTTCATGTGCTTCATGTCGCTCGATCACGAGCCACACAATTAAGAAATTAATTAAACCACAATGAATATATGTACATGTAAGAACTCCATTCATATTGACGTCGGTCTGAAAACTGAATTTTCCTAACTTAAAGAAACATTTGTCTCTTGATGTATTACATATAAACGCAGACTAAAAAATATTTACGTGAAAAAAATACAAATGCACAAGTAATGCGACAAGTACAAGAAAAATGATATAAGAATTGATAATGAAATAATATATTAGTTTTTAAATAAATTCATAAGAATGTTTACCGACAAAGACTATTTTTTTACTAAATAACAAGAAGTAACCGCCCGCGCAAGTTTTTTTAATTCTTTATTGAAATTACATATACTTGCTGTAGTGAATTTGATTATAAATAGAAAATGTTATATGGATATATAGATCGAGAGAAGATTGAAGCTGTAAAACATGGAAAAAAAGTTAAGAAAACTGTTAAAATTACTTTTGTAAATATATTTAATTAAAGAATAAATTTAGTTAAGGGTATAGTGTAACATTTGTACTCCATGTCCTCAATACACAATATATTTTGACGACGAGAAAATGGTAACGTATTAGAAGGGGATGACAAAGGCAGTAAATTTGAAAGAAATTGATCTCAGAAATAATTGGGAGGTAAGGTTTGGAAAATTAGAAGAATATTATAACCTTTAAAAATAGATGGAATTAATTCTGTAATGTTTTACATTGCTAGGTACAAAGAAAGGAATAACAATAATGGCTGATCAGGGCCTTATTATAATATATATATATATATATATATATATATATATATATTGGGTCTGGGAAAAAGTTCGTGGCGTTTTTCCCGATAGATGGCATTGGTTGCCGATAACTAAAGAACAACAAGTCACAGCGACACCACCGACGGCTCGTTTTTTAGATGACCTTCCGAACGTTAGTTTGAGCGTAGAAACATTGTAATCGGTGCAGTGGTTGGAAAGTTATTCGCACTTGAAAATGGAGAAGAATAATGAGAAATTTCGCTATATTCTGCAATATTATTATTATAAGGGGAAGAACGCTGCGCAGGCTTGTGATAAAATTTGTGCTGTGCACGGTGAAGGTACTTTATCGAAATCTGTTGCGCGGAAATGGTTTGCTCGCTTTCGTTCTGGAAATTTCAATGTGAAAGATGAGTCACGCTCCGGTCGTCCAATCACTGAAAAATCTGATGAAATTCTTGAAAAAGTCCAACAAGATAAGCATATCAGCAGTGTCGATATTGGCATGGAGCTAGGCATTGACAACAAAACTGTTTTGAACCATTTACACAAAGCTGGTTACAAAAAAAAGCTTAACGTATGGGTTCCTCATGAGTTGAGCGTGAAAAACATGATTGACCGAATTAACATCTGCGATGCGCTGCTGAAACGGAATGAAATCGAGCCGTTTCTGAAACGTTTAATAACCGGAGATGAAAAATGGATTACGTACGATAATCGGAAGCGTAAAAGATCGTGGATAAAGGATGGTGAGCCGTCACAAGCGTTCGCTAAGCCAACATTAACGCCAAAAAAAGTGATGCTGTGTGTATGGTGGGACTGGAGGGGAATCGTCCACTACGAGCTACTTCCAACTGGTCAGACGATTGATTCTCAACTCTACTGTGCACAACTAGAGAGATTACGCCAGGCGATTGAAAGAAAACGGCCCGAATTGATTAATAGGAAAGGTGTTGTTTTCCATCATGACAACGCCCGACCACACACTTCTTTGATGACCCGTCAAAAATTGAGAGAGTTTGGTTGGGAAGTTTTGATGCACCCACCTTACAGTCCGGATATAGCACCCTCTGACTATCATCTGTTTCGATCTCTGCAGAACTCTCTCAATGGAATTAAGTTGGTTTCAAAAGAAGCCTGTGAAAACTACTTGATTCAGTTTTTCGACCAGAAACCACAGAAGTTTTTCACCGATGGGATCATGGATCTACCAAAAAAATGGCGAAACATTGTCGATAATAATGGAGCATATTCGGTTTAAATGAATTCGTCCACGCGCCATGCGGGGACCAGTTGAATTTTACTGAAAAAACGCCACGAACTTTTTCCCAGACCCAATATATATAGAATCTATTATCAAGGCTACCATTACAAACTACGTACTTAAATTTCATAGAAGAAAATATTCCACATATATCTGTAAGAAATATGAGAATTCAAACACATAATGATCTAATACTAATTAAAAATATTATATAGTAAATGGATGGCCAATTAAGAGTAGTATTAGTAATGAGATTAATCCTTATTTTATTCAAAGAAATGAGCTGTCATTAGAACAAACCCATTATGTGGGGTTATAGAATTAAAACCCCACATAAGAGTAAAATTTAAAAAATCTGCTACTTACAGATCTGTATTCAACACTTTGGGAAGTGGAAAGTCAAGATCATTCTTCCGGTGGCCTAATTAAATAAAGAAGTAGAGTATATAAATAAAAATTTTAATATATGCTTACAACTCCAAAATAATCCACCAAAAGCCGATCTAAATAACTGCAAATGGCCAAAATGACCTAATAATGAGATTAAATTTGGATTTATTGGAACTATTAAAAACAACAGTGCATTTAATTATTTTGGATACACATTCCAAATAGGTAAAAGTATTCGAAATTACTTCGATTAGGTCTGAACAAATTATATCAAGATTTCGCGACTATTTTTCCAAGATGATGTTTACCCCTTACAGTAATGACTGACTGGAGCTCACTATTGTTCTTACAGTTGTCAAGGTTTTCTAAAACCTAATAGAATTAGTGAGATAAAACTTGGAGACGAGGTAATGGTTTAGTGTTATAATAATAAAAATAAACAGTTGAAAACGATCGTAATTAGAAAATTAAGCAGAGTAATATTTCCAGTAAAATTAAGTAATGCCAATGTAATAAAAAGGCGTTTAAAACAAATTTCAATCATTAAAATAGCAAATATTCAATTAGATAATGATGACTTATTATATCTTGAGAATTTACCAATAATAATGCCTACAGATAGTCGATCAAGTAATTACTATATATGATTAATTAATCAGCTACTCAAAATTATAATAATTTAATTCTTAATGCAGATTCTATTGAGGAAATGTAACTTCTTGCAGTGATTAATAAAAGTTACCTATTTTTATACCTACACAAATTTGCTTAAGACGTTCTGAAAGACCAAAGAAATCTAGACGAATATTAGACTTGTAGACTGAACTTGTTTTATGTAGTTATATTATATAGATCTAGAAAAGAGTGAAGCTGTAAAACCTGAAAAGAAAGTTAAGAAAGCTGTTAAAATTACTTTTGGAAATATATCTAATTAAAGAATAAATTTAGATGAGTGTAAAGTGTAACATATGTACTCCACTTTCTTTAAACACAATATATACATATTAAGTATTTAAAACATAATTAAAAATAAGTTACTCGAATTAAACTTCAGTTACACGTACTTTCCAGTTTGTAAATTAAGGTACAATTAGTTGAAAGTCTTACTTAATTACTGTTGAAGAACTTTATGATTTATATTCTGCCACCTCGGAGCACTCAGATTTCTAAATTTAGCACCAACACTTTCTGGACGCCCTATATTTTACAAACACAATATTTTAATTGCAAACATCCACATGGGTTCGCATATTCGTACACCAGTACGATCCACTTATCACTAAAAAGGATTTTTTTCCAGCGGCATGTCCTCAACTGATGCCCTTAAAAACGGAGTAAGGCGCTTACTTTCATTTTCCGCCGCAGCTCTAATTTATCTTCCTCACCTACTTCGCTTTTTTTTAATTTGCTTTTCCCCGCTCGTCTTGTTTGAAGTTCTCCTTTCGTTTCGCCGTTTCAGCTTTACGTTTTTAATTAAAGTGCCAATTTTAATTCGTTCTGTTTGCCTTATGTGCCTGTTCCTAAAGATTATGCAGGATGTCTTAAACATAATTTGTAACGTCGATTTATCTTTTGAACTTCTTTTATGAAATATTATAGTATATTAAAGCCGAAGTTGATAGGAAAAGTGAAACGTCTAATTAAAACCAGCGTCAAGTACGTCTGGCTATACAAATGGTCTGGCACAAGAAATAATTTTAGGTGTTGAAAGATTTTATGTTCTCTTTTAAAAATACTAACTATATTTTTATAATAATAAATTACGTTTGTAATTGATATAAAAATACTATACACGCAGGAATACTGAAATTAATATATGGATGTTCGTATTTCCTTACATTCCATATATTACATGCAAAAATTTCAAGAACATATTGATTATAGAGTAGTCTTGCAATTTTTGTATCATGATATGTAGCAAAAAATATTGTAATCTATATGCACACATTAAAAACGTTACTTTCGATTAAAATAAATTCCTTCATCGTGACCTCTTAAGTGTCACACTATGAAATTTAGGTAGATTATTGTTTAATAATAATAATAGCAAATAGTCTCCTTGTTTTGGACTGTACGAAGGTAGTCCCAGAAGTACCCGACCCGATAAAGAGAACACAAAAATTTTGGAAAGAAGTATATTTATTTTTCAAAATAATCTCCTTTCAGCTCTATACACTTTTCCCAACGATGTTCAATAGGTTCGATACTCTTTTTATAATAATAATTGTCATGCTCCTCAAAATACCACTGACCACTGAGCTATTTTTTCGAGTTTGGGAACGGAAAATAATCCAAAGGGGCTAAATTTGGCGAATAGGGTGTATGAGGTAGCAATTCAAAATTTAATTCATTAATTTTGAGCATTTCAATAACGGATTTGTGAGCTGGTGTGTTGTCTTGATGAAACAACACTTTCTTCTTAGGCAAATGCGGCCGTTTTTGTTTGTTTTTACGCTCAAACGTTGTAATAAGTTCACATAATACTCGCCGTTGATAGTTTTCCCTTTTAAAAAAAATAATCAATGAAAATTATTCCATGCGTATCCTAATAAACCAATGCCATGACCTTGCCTGCAGATGAAACGGTCTTCGCCTTCTTTGGAGCCGATTCTCCCTTTTGAGTCTATTGTTTTGATTGTTCTTTTGTCGCGGGTGTGAAGTGTTGGCCGCATGTTTCATCCTTGGTTATGAAAAGGCACAAAAGTTCTTTGTTGCTGTGAAGCTTCGTTAAACACTCAATTGAAACATCTTCACGACACTGCTTCTGCTCAAGTGTGAGCAAACGCGGCACCCACCTTGCACACAGCTTTCCCATGTCAAAATTGTCGGACAATATGCGATGTGCCGCACTTTTTAAAATGCCTACTATGTCTGCTAGCTCGCACAGTTTTAGTCGGCGAT
Organism: Dermolepida albohirtum; assembly: GCA_031893035.1. Classification (NCBI taxonomy): domain Eukaryota; kingdom Metazoa; phylum Arthropoda; class Insecta; order Coleoptera; family Scarabaeidae; genus Dermolepida; species Dermolepida albohirtum. The sequence goes on from JAVIWB010000620.1 coordinate 1,637,894, forward strand.
CATGCAGTACCGTTTTGTGATTTTCTTCACCATTTCTGAAGTGGTCACCTAATTTGGTCGACCACTGGGATGCTGGCCTTGGCAGCTCGCACGGCCTCGTTTAAACACTGCTACCCAATATTTCACTGTTGCAAACGAAGGAGCAGACTCACCCACATTAGGATCCAGTTCAGCTTTTATATCGGTTCACTATTGATGACTGCCAAACAAATACTAAATAACGTGGCGTCTTCAAGCTTGAAACATATGCTTTATAGATTGTGTAGTTTCTAATACAGTGATATATTTCTACCGCCATCTCTAGGTCAGGCCGGATACTTATGGGACCACCCTCGTAGTAATCTGATGTATCACAAGCACAACACAGAATATTTAAATTTGGCAGTGTGATATAATGTTCCTGATCACACTATTATTTCAAGTCAGTTTAGACGAAGCATAAACGCCATACGCTTGAGAAGCAAATTGTTTTTAAACGATTTTTATGTGATCGTATAGAATAATTACACGTGAGTAAGGAATAATTTCTCTTGAAACGGATATTAATAAATTTATACATGAACGCCCTACTCTGTGGTACATTGCGCCACTGCCTACTCTATGAAGCCATCTACTTCACCGATAAAGATGTTCTTTCTTGAGTGCTTTCATTATACATATTCTATCGGAAATTATATGATAGAGCAATGTAACCTTTACATTCTGATAAACAACAAAATAGTGAAGCTTGTAAAATTTTGTATTATCTACTCGTTTCTTACTAAATTATCTTAGAACCCATGGCACAAATTACAACCACCTGCTACACAGATAGAGTCTACATAGTAATTAAACCGAAAGGAAAATTAATATAATTAAAAAATACTCTTAGAATTTTAATGCACAAATTGTAGGTTTTTGATTTCTTCTAAATTTTCGTGTGTCGTATTAAATGTTTTGAGATGTATTTGCATTTAGAGCATAGTATCTGCTTCATAATTAGAATCTATGCAAAGTCGATACCTGACGATTTACATACATGCCAACGGTACCATACTTTTTCATACAATATAATTGTCTTTTTACGTCTAAATCCTAAATACATTGTGCATTATATCTGGATATTTTTCGGTGGTTAATGATAGAGCAATGACGTAAGAACCAGGACTTCTTTCAGGCTCTCAGTTAAAACGATTCGCCCGTGAATATCATTATATGGTATATCGCACCAATTGTCGCTTTTGACGATAGTTATGGGACAGCAATAAATTCGTAATTGTAGTCCAATATTAGCTCCACCCTCAGATAGTCGCCCTCTGAACATAATTATGTTTACATTTACGTTTTTCTATGTAACTCTGTCAACTGCTGACGCATTGCAAAATTAGGGTTTCTTTCAAAAGACGGAGAATTGCTTTGTTCTGTCTACATGTTGGTTGGCATAATCTTCCTCAATCTGAGATATCGTCCACTGCTTTTGTCGTTTAACGTATTCAGATTCGTACGAGGGAGCTTTTATATTCGCGGAATGAGCGGGTTGTAGAGGGGTGAGTAGGCGCATTGGGGGCGTGGCCTGTGCAGCAACTCATGATTAGTATAAATACGAAGTTTCATTGTTATTAGACAGTTAGTCTTTGAGCTATCGTCAACAAAGTAACATAATCAGGAGCGAAAAGTGAAATATGGAAAAAATCGAATATCGTGCCGTTATAAAGTTCCTTACCAGGCAAGGAAAATCAGTCGCGACCATAATAAATGAGATGTCATTGGTTTACGGCGACTCTTGTCCAGGAAAAACCATGGTGTACAAGTGGCATAGTTTATTTAAACATGGAAGGGAATCCCTTGAAGACGACCCGAGGCCAGGCAGGAGCATTGAGGTCACCACGCCAGCACTTATCCAAAAAGTTGAACAAATTGTTCTCGAAGATGCTCGACTAAAGAAGAAACAACTCGCAGAAATGGTTGGAGTATCCGATACAACAATTTTTAAAATTCTACATGATCATCTCGGCATGTCCAAGGTCAGCGCAAGATGGGTGCCGAGAATGCTCACGCCGCCGCAAAAACAACAGCGCATAGAGTATTCGCGTGCATTTTTGGACCTCTGTAATGAAGACAAGGATGGTGTATTGAGTGGAATTGTTACTGGAGACGAAACTTGGGTTCATCATTATGAACCTGAGTCCAAACAAGACTCCATGCAGTGGCATAAAAAGGGCACAGCACCTCTCAAGAAATTTAAAGTGTCACAATCAGCTGGGAAACTCATGGCAACGGTATTTTGGGACTCGGAAGAAATATTGTTGATTGATTATAAAGATAAAGGTGTTTCTATAACCGGAGAATATTACGCTTCAATATTAGAGCGACTAAAAGAAGCCATTAAAGAGAAAAGACGGGGAAAATTGACAAAACGTGTTCTGCTTTTGCACGACAACGCGCCCGTCCACAAGAGCCGCGTTGCGTTAGCTGCCCTGCATAAGGTGGGCTTCAAAATTGTGAATCACCCACCCTACAGCCCAGACCTGGCCCCGAGTGATTATTACCTGTTTCCGAAAATGAAAAAAGAGCTGCGGGGTAAAAAATTTACTGCCGATGATGAAGTCAAGGAGGCAGTTTCGGCGTATTTTGCAGATAAAGAGAAATCATTTTTTTATGAGGGTATAAATAAATTAATTGAAAGATGCGAAAAATGTATCCGCCTTGCAGGTGAATATATTGAAAAAGAAAAATAATTTGGTTTTTTTATTTCCACCCCTTGTCCCCCATTCCGCGAATATAAAAACGCTCCCTCGTATATCAGAGACTTGTGTAGGTACCGAACTGCCGCAACTAAAGCAGTCCTAGGTGCCTTGAAACGAAAACACATGAATATGACTATTGTTTAGCCTGCACACGCCCGACCACCAAACTTTATTCCTTCCAAGAAGTAGCTTTCTTTTAGTTATATAGAATGTATAATTTAATTTGTTTTGCTCAACGGAAACCCGAAGCAATTAGTAAACTATTTATATAAACGAGTTTGTTGATGGTCCTTCTCTATCTACTTGTATTTATGTTATATTGTAACAATATGAAAGAAAATCTAGTGAAAATTTTATGTTTCTGGAAGATCAACAAATATATTATGTAAAACGCAGCCTAAATAATTAATATAATATAGACTACATAGGCTTTGTTCCTTTACGTTATCGATTCACAAAACCTTTGCTTGAACAACGTCATAGTTTAAATTACTCGTTAACCGTATTTTGGTGAAATCTTGTTACATTCATTTATGATTTATTTATTATTATGAGTATTGCTTTTTAGTACATATGTTTATTTTAATTAAAACAAGATCCACTTAATGATAAGTAATGTTGAACACACCCCCAAGTTGGCATTAGCGTACAGCTTCATCGGTGAAGCTGGATAAATGAGATTATAAAAAATAAATAATATATGTAGTTCTAACGTATGAAAACTACGATACTTATGGAGGATTGTTCAACTTAACTATAAATAAACTGTAGTTGTAATACAGTCATATGTAAATATTTTCGTAAAAAGATGGTCGTAAAACAAATACTTAAGCCCCATATTATCATAATTTGTAATGAAATATAAGGACTAAGTATAAATGCTCTTTATGTATTTATGATTCATAAATACACAATGAGCTTTTATTTTTTATTATTGTTTTTACCTTGTTATGACCGAGCAACTTACCATTGTTAGCGTACACATCTTTAGTTATATTACTCATACAAAGAGTAGTTTTGGCAGCATAAATAGATTCCCAAATGCAAGTAAGCTTTTGTCGACACACTTTAATGAATTTGTTTTACGACGGGTATTATTGAATCCGCAATCAACATTACCGATGTTATAGTGCAATTTTAATATTGGGAATTGTCCGCAGCCATAAAAACAAGTTCTTACTATTCACAATGATTTCGACCACAGGAATAGACTTTAAACAATTAGATATTGCAGCACCGCCCATTTTTAGTTAACATTATTTTTAATTTTACATAAAACGATTAGTTCTGTATTTATCGGCAGAAGTATTAACATCTGTAAATACATTTGTAAATGTATTTAGAGACCAAAAATTGTGCTTCTTCTTAAAATGATATATCAAGTATTGAATTAAAAATGAAATCTGTTTCGAAATGGAAACAATCTTAAGTACTTACGTCCTGCGACTCAAATAGATAACATACATATTACGAATATATGTATCTAAATCAAATTACGATTAATATCAAAATTAATAGCTATTGAATAATAGCCGACAACGTTGTAGTCATAAATCTTTAACCCGATGAAGTCTACGTGCGGAAAGGCATGTCAAATCCAATCAACGTCTACTAATTAAGTCGCAGCAAATGAAAACGCATATTTCAAAAATTAGGATTTTTAGAATTTAAAAACTGCAGGATGGTCTTCAATCCTCTGCTTAGAAATAATTTATCGTTTGACAAAAACATACTATACATGCGCCGTATAAATATGTTCTATTTTATTAACTGCAAATACATGGTTTCTAAAAATACTGCAAACGATATCGGGTAAAGCTGTCTCTTATCGAATATTGCGTCGTATTGTTATAAGAACATTCTGGAGGAATAAGACAGATCTTAAATCACAAGATAACGAATTGTGAACAACATACAAACATAGAGGTGAATTTATCTAAATTGTTTATATTTATTTTGTTATTCTGTACCAATCGTAACATTATAAAAATTGTCTGATTTCTTCCAGAGTATAGGGGTATAAACTCCATTTCAACAATAAATTGGAATGTTACTGATATATATATTAATAACAATTGCACGATATAGTAATAATTACATATTTATTAATATCAAGGTAGTCTATAACACAATTTTCTTTAACAAAATATGTTCTTCTCGTTGATCAAGTGTGAGAAGAAATAAAAAGCGATATCATTTAATTAAATACTTGAAACACCTCAACTAATTATTTAAGAATAATCAATTAATTTCGTATTTATTACTACTATTTATTAGAAATATTCTGTCAAGACATAGGTACTCGTTTCTCGGGTAAGACGAAAATAATTCCTTAAAACATTTTAGACAAATATTTGTGATCAGGGAACATCTCCTATAAAATTCTTCTTAAATAGTTAAAATACTACTTTTTACCATTGACTGGAAAACCATTTAAAAATACCGTTACCAGTTATTTTGTTACATTTTGAAGTTCAAGCTATCGTATTAAAAAACATTATTAAAATATTGGATATGTTAGTAGAGTTCAAATAAGACAATACCTACATATACTTTCCACAAAAATCTGATGAATACAAAGGACATACTTTACAATTGTTTGAATCATCGATGGATTTTTAAGACGACTTTCATTCGAAATAAAAACAAAAAATTCTCTTCTAGTGATATCAATATGTTCTTATAAAGTAAAACGGCTACAACAAGTTCTTTCTAAGATGAAAGAACTATAATTCAATAGTTTGGGAAAAAAATAGTTTTCGATTATAATGCTATAGGAAAGATTGCATTTACTTTTTGAATAAGATACAAACGTTGTTTATTGTTTCTGATACCTAATTTTAACCTATTTGTTCAATAAGGAGTTTGAACTTTAGCAGATGTCCATGTCATGATTGATGGTGATATTGGAATAATGTGAAAGTTCGTCCTATTTTATGGATGCGAGGGCGAATTGATATATAAAGTCTCCAACTCTATAAAATAAAAATGAAACAAAGCAAAATAACGAAACTACTCTCAAAATTAAGAAAATTGATTGTGCTGCGAATGTACATAATTATTTTTCCACATAGTCACCATTTAGTGCAACATATTTCTACAAATTCTGAATCCATTTCTTCACTCCGTCCATGAAAAATCTTTCTTGTTTACTGCTGATCCAAATACCTACAGTAGATCAAACTTCAGAGACTGATGAAAAATTTTAGCCTTTCAATACCTTTTTTTTATTTTGGGAACAATCTGAAGGTGTCAAAGCATGACTGTACGGAAAGTTCAGGCTCGTCATTGTCTTCATCGTTTCGTTGCTATAATGCGGTCTGACATTACAATGGTGCAACAAAAAAAATCGTTTTTACGAGCATTACTATTAAGTCACGATTCTTTTGTTGATTGCTTCGGCACATATTCGATTTGAATCACTTCCTTTGCATCCCTGAAAATAGTGAACATGATTTTTTCGACTAACGAAAGACTTTTGCACATCGAAACCACTGACGAACATTCTTCACATCCATATAATCACTACTATAAACAGTTTTCAAACACTTGTAAATTTTAATGTGAGAGTAACCTTGCACAATTAAAAAATCATATTGTTGATTGATACACAACTCATAAATCGAACTAGTGATAAATGAATGCTAAGACGAAATACTCGAAGTCACCTTTTCCAAGTTAAAACTTGTTTCTATCCGTTTCTGGAGATCTTTATTAATATTTATTTACATAAAATTTAATTAATCAATATATTATGTGTTATTCTGTTTGATGACCTTTCTCCATCTCTTCAGTAGCTGCATAATCCCTTGTTCAGAGAAATTTTGAAGTTTCTGATTCAAGAGATTTGCGAAAGCTTCCAAGATAGTAAAGTTTTATCACCTAAGATGTTTTGAAACAATCTGACTAAATAGCAATCGGAGAGTGTAAGATCGAGAGAATATGGTGAACGGATCGGAACATTCTAACCAAGTTGTAAAATTTCTGTCATGTGGTTCGTATTGTCATGGCGACACATACTTATCCTTTCTACTGACTAATCCCGATTAATTATACGTTTTCAGGTAACAACTCATACTAAACGATTTTCTTCCAATTCCATCAAAGGCATAAAGTAACATTCAAACGCAAACGGACTTTTGCGGTGGTTAAAACGTTATTAACGCTCTTAGGCTATGATTCAGATTAGGCCCTGATATCCTACGCTTGAAGTTATTAAACACAATTCATTTTTATCCTCCCCAAAAATTAATCGATTTTGTTGCACTTCGATACAGTATCGCAAGCAGAAATTCAGTTTTTGAAAGTTTTCTCCGTTAACTTATATGAGACCCATACATCGACTTTGCTAACCGTTCCAAGTTGACGTCATCACCTTCAAAATGTTTCTCAAAAACCCCTCCTACTTCTCGAGTTTTTCTATGCCAATTTATTTCAATTAGCGCCAATATTTCATCAGCCTTCGTCCCCAATCTAGAAGTTGATGCATCGCTAGGATTAGAATTGCTTTCGCGAAATTGCCTGAACCACTTACGATATTGGGGACAATACACAGCACATACCTCCTTTTCATCTGCAAACATTCTTACATTTTCGAAGACTGTTATGTGTTCATTTTGCCTTTCTATTTACTTTAGCGTTTAACTGTATGATTTTCAGTATAATTTACTATATACATATATATGTCCATATTTTGTTTTAAACCACTTAATCACTAAGGTTGATATATACTCCCTTTCCACATTAACTTTCGTAATTCTGTATACGCATTTCGACAACTAAGTTGTCATCAACAGCAAATAATTGCAAAGTGTCGCACCTGGTAAACCACGGCGAAAAATACCCGAAAACAAATTCCGTACGTGATCTGTACCGTTGAGAACCAAAACGTACACTGTGTATTCGTTTCACGAGAATTTTAAAAATTGTTTTACTTAAACTATAATGAATGACATTGAAGAAGGAACACGGACACGACCGATAAGTACCTGCATGTGATTTATTAGTGTTCCTCTTTTTCTGACATTAAGCAGACTGAAAAGAGACGTCTGGGTCGGGCCCTCGTCGGTGTTAAACACATGGCTTTTATTCTTCAAAATGTATATACTTTCATATGTATCTAATTCTAATAATTATACACGTTCTTAGTCAATTGTAAACAATCGGGGTTAACACTATGATCACAATCCAACACATGTCTTGCTAGACTCGATTTTTCCAGCCGGTTGAATTTTATATACGCGATATGTTCTTTATACCGGGTTTCTATCGACCGTTTTGTTTGTCCGATGTATTGTTTACTACAATCTAAACATTTAATGCTATATGTTCCGGATTTTTTGTTATCCTCGACTTTGTCTTTTGCATAATTAACTTGAAAGAGCGCGGTTTTCAAGTTAATTATCGATCGACTAACTCATTAAAATCGCTTTTAGGAAATGCAAAAGACAAAGTCGATTGAATTTTATATGCGCGATATGTTCTTTATACCGGGCTTCTATCAATCGTTTTGTTTGGCCGATGTATTGTTTACTACAATCTAAACACTTAATGCTATATATTCCTGATTTCTTGTTATCCTCGACTTTGTTTTTTGTATCTTACAATGTCTCTCTGCATATGTGTAAACACTTATCTCGCTTTAACAAAAGTTGTCTCTACTTCGGACCTTCTTTCGCCAAATGCGTTGATTCGTATGTTCACTAGTTATTGGCTGTCGCATAATATTAAACGCTGCCTATCGATCTTCGCTTGTAGAGATCAACATATATATTTTTCACAATACTCGCGATGATTCTTCTTTACAGAAAAAAATTACTGCTTCGCCTAGTATCAAACGACACAGACTCTGAGTAGAACGACCTACTATCCAGATCTAACCCTGCCTCTTTTTTTTCTTGAGCTCTTATGCTCATGGGTTCTCTCTGAGCTCTTAAGCTTCTCTGTTTCCTTTAAAATTTCTTGACTATTTATACAAATACTAATTTTTTATTACCCACTATACAGGCAAAGGGAATATGCTTTTCAGCAAGCCTGGTTCATTTCTTATTACATCATAAACTGAGAGAATGTACATACATAATGGATGCAATAAATGTACATTGAAAAAAAATATAAATGTACTAGGATTATATAAAATAAGCAATTATTAGACTATCTGAAAATTAAACATATTATCAAAATGGGAAAACCTGTAATACAATGAAAAGGAATTTAAATGCATTGCGACACTACAATGCATTTAAATACATTGTATAATTAAAGTTTTTCTGAGAATTCAATAATATGTTAAGGGAAAATACACATAAAGACTCTTAAAAACAAATTTATATAAATAGTACAATCTATTTATATTAATTAAGGCCTCTATTCTGTTAGTATATTATATGTACGTGTTGGAGAATACCAATTACGCAGCACCTTACTTAAACAAAATAAAAAAATAAATACAAAAAATAAAAATATTCTGTTCAAAAAATTACGCGTTCCATTACAAACTTAGGCATATTTATTCTACAAAATATTATGTACTTTGAATAATTGTGCTCGTGTTACGACTTTGCCAATTACAGTTTTCCAAAATTTGAAAAAGTTAGATACTTATAATTAGAACTGAGTAGAAACTTTAACGAATGCCTTGATAGTTCATCTAGCTTGCCCATATCTAGGATTCTGTTTGCTAGATTTCACATAATTTATTTCTGAAACTATATACGTGTTTACTATTATCTACTTACTTATATACTTTCTAACTACATAGTTAGTTATATGTCTTTTTATCGTGATGTGTAACACTGCCATACATAATACCTTGTCAATAATTGAATATGGAAATAATTGACAAGCTTATCAAGTTATTATTGTAGCGTTAATAAAATATATTAATTTTATCATTTATTCATATATTAATAACAGTGTTTTGTGATATCATTTTCAAACATTGACGGTCCCTGAATTTTTGTAGGTGAAGTTCTTATTCACCCATCATGAATCGTTATACGAACACCGACATGACTGAAACACTTTCATTAGCATTCATCGGAGCAGATAGACACAATTAAACGCAATAGTAGGCCAGCATGGCCAATGTAAAACCAGTAGAAATAGAACAAAATGTGCTTAGTATGGTAAAGGAAGATCCATATACTTCTACCAGGAAATAAGCAAATACTTTGGATGTAAGTAATTGGACTTTGTGGATCATTTTGAAGCAACAATTATTACACCTGTACAATATTCAACGTGTTCATGAACTTCTTCACGCCGATATTTTTCCACGAATTGCATTTCGTCAATGGCTTGTATATACATTAACTTAATTCCCTCAACTACTAGTTCTGACTCTTGTAACCGATGAGGCAAATTTCTCAAAAAACGCAAGAATTAATTTCCACAATAACCATATACTATTTATTCAAAGGGAACCCATGAAGATTCTTTCGACATCAGTTTTCATTTAACTTTTGTAAGTGATTAGCTAATCGGATCAGTGGTTCTACCCAGAAGAGTTACCGGTAAGATGGGTCTATTGAAACTTCTCTGAGTATACGCCTCTTAGTTTACTGAACATGTATCATTGGAAACGAGAAACCAAATGTCATTCAGCCCGACATATTTTAGTGTTAGCTGCTCGTGAGTCTGTAAATGCAACAATTCGATTCGCTGGATTGGTCATTGGTCTCATCTATGGCCCTCCCGATCTCTAGTCTTAAATTTCATAATTTTTTTTCGTACAGAACTATTTGAAATCATTAGTTTATAACACCTCAGTTGAAACTAGCGATGGTTTAAGTAATCTGATAGCAAATGGATGTAATACAATTAGGAATATTCCAAATATTTTCGAAAGAGTGCGTCAGTCAATGAGGAGAAAATTTAATTCATGCATACTAGCTCGTTATGGTCATTTTCGGCAACTTTTATAGATTAACATACATATAATCTTCATGAAATAAATATATTGTTTTTAAGATTCTTTATAACCCTGTATGATCGAAAGAAGGCGATTTTTGGAAAATCATCAAAGATATAAACCAGAAAATCACTCCTTAAATTTTTGCCACAAGCTTAGTAATTACTTATATATGACCCAGTTATTTAGACTTTAAGACAGAACCGCTTCCGTTGTGCAACATTTCCATCGAAGCAAGACACAGATGCGTAGCTACTTTTGCACATGTTAGCAGCCAACTCACTAACGACAAATCTCAATTTAAATACCTACGGACTGAGTTTAATGTTCCAAGCATATTTAATGAGTAAATACCTGGTGTTGTTGTTGAGGTGTAATTGCAGGGTCAAGAGAATTCCATTATTTAGGATCTCAGAAAAATACCCGTTTTTTTTCAGGTTTAAATTTATCATTAATATAAAAACTCTATTATGAATATTTTTTTAAGTTTCTTTGCATCATTATTAACATATTTCATCTACAATAGAATACAATAGTTTACGGTAAAATTTTTAGTGAAGTATGAGCTACTTCACGTTTACAGAACTTTCTCTGATAGAAGTTGATGTAGACATAATGAAGTAAAATAAACAACACTACAGTATCTGTTTGCGAACTCACTAGTCACATATTGTGATAAATCTTGTAGCATGTATAAAGTTATACATGCAACTTCTCTTAAACTTCCGAAATCTTCTCAAACTAAACGTTGAACAATTGTAGCGCTTTTGCAAACAGTTGAACCGTCACAACCGATTCTCTTCAAACTATTTCCGTTATAAACTTAAACTGAACGCTTAGTGTATCCAAAACATTTAGCATGAAAATCGACTGTCGCTTGACGCCCGCACACGTAAGTTTAATTTCCCGCTGCTGTCGCCGTCTCATGACTCATGCAATCATTCAATCTATCGTCGGTTAGGTGGCATCTTTTGTTTCAGAAAGGGAAGTAATTTAATTTTCCATTGTTTGATTTCGCCGAACTTACCGATGCAAATTAAAATTTCCCCAGTCGAAGCGCACTGACATCGGAAGAGCGTTTTTGGGAGCAAAAGTAAGAACGAACAGAAAACACTTGTGTATTTGCTATTAAAATTTGGGATTCTCAATCTGCCAATCCGATACGAAAATGCGCCGTCTGTCTGTCCGTCGTTGGTGTTTCAGACCTTTTTATTCGACAGTGGTCTATTTATATTGAAAATTCCATCCCTTTAATTGAAAGGGACAATAGAAAAAGCTCGATTACTGTGTCGCAGAACGACATATATCACCCTGTGGCCAATTTATTGACAGGTCTACGGGATATGCACTGGAATTAGATTTTGGTCTTCGAACTATAATTCTGCATTAGATGTAATTTATTTTGCGGTAACCGAGGTGAGTTGAAAAAGAGGGGTGACGAGAACGCCCTTGTCATCTTCAGCCGCTGTGGTCTCTCGTTCGAGAGTTATTTATTTGCGTTTCGTAATTCGTCGGAATTTAATTTCCTCTTTTAATCCGTACCGTCCCAGATGAGACTAAAATATATCTGCTATGTAGCAGTAGGATATCCTTTGTACTCCTTTTTCTGTGCGACGATGATATAATTTTAATAACAAAATGGAATCCGCATTTACTGAAATTCAAATAGTAAGGAATAAATAGAAAACTCCCTGTTGTGTTGTAAATACCTCGCCACACAAAGTGAAGGATGCCAATATTAAAATTAATATAAAAATGTCTACCTCCATGATATTAAAATAGTAATTTGCATAATATTTATTAAATTTTATTGTAATACAATTAATTTAGAGACAATAAAAGTTGTTGAAGTCCTATGCAATAATTGTTCTAGTCAAAAATCAGTGTAACAGGTATAAAATAGAAAATTTAAACCATCTAATTTCTACTGATTTTAAGTAATGAAGAAGAAAAGACATTTTTTAACAATAATACGTTTATTTGCTCAACGGAATAATTCAATAATTAGACAAAATTAAATATTATACAAATATATACAATTTTAAAAAATACTTATAAATATACTACAGCTGAATTACAGAAAAAAGAAAGAAATAGAAAACATTATTCACTTAGATCATCAATAAAAAAATGTAATTATAAATATGTTCAGTGTTGCGTATCATGTGGCACACGAGCGACTGCGACATAACAGACCAGAGTGGTATGGAAAAGTGACAGGCATAGCGAAGAGTATCTGCGGATAATCAATTTCACTATTCATCAATTTATACATAAAGCGAGCACTTTACACAATTCGACGACGAGCCAAAGACTAATCCGAAGCTGTTTGAATACAGTTGATTTAAATGAGAAATAGTGAAAGATTGAGAAATTTGCACTGAATCCGATCAATAGAAAGCTGTTATGACACATAGTAGGAGTACCAAATTGCTGATGTGCAGTGTTTCAAGTTTGTTGACAATAAAAGTAGAGTACAAACTTCTTAAAAGACTACAGCTATTAATACTTAGCCTCTCATCAAAATCTCCAGCATCCTTAATGAAGCAGTGCAAGTCAAATCTACATATATGAGGATTAAGTAAAAGAATAGACGCAATATACCTCCAATAAGCATTGTCCATCTATATCCTAAGTTGAGTTGAATTAATTAGACTTTCGCATGGAACACAACATTATATTTCTGGATATTTAAAATACGATTATTGAAGCTCATATAGGGATTAAAAAATGGGCAGAAAGGTCTGAGTATCAGAAATAAACGGCCAACGTTCAAAGTGATTTCTTAAGCACGAACAAATATGAAAACATCAACATATGTAAACAGATAGTTTAGTGCCCGAAACAACATTTTAACACATATATGAAAATATAAAAGATTGCGCAGAAAGTTACACCTCAAATAATCTGGCTTGTCGAGTTCCGCGGTCGTTGTCCATACATATGTACATCTATATCTTGCCCTCCAGGTTGGAATCGCGTTTGCTAGACTTCTACTGAAAACGTTTCACTTTCACTGGCATAAGACATCTTAGGATTTAACTGCTGCTACTGCTGGCATTGTTGCGTTACGGTTACGGTGGTGTTGTTTGGATGTAGGGGATAACCGTCAGATATTTTATAACATTGCGATTGAAAAGAAAAACCAGCAATTAACGATTGCCCAGAAAAAAGTGTCTCTTCTCCAATTAATTGTTCAGGTGGACGATAATAAGCACCATAAAAAGCACGTAGTGCTCGATGAGTTTCTCGAATTGAAACATAGTTTTTGAAATAAATTTGAACAATTTGCATACGTTGCTCCGGCGTGAGTTTATTCATAATGAATTGCGAAACCAAACTAACTCCAAAACAATCGAGAGCTATCAAATCGGCTGTCACAAAAAACAGTATTGCCAATTTAAAGTTCTCCGTCTCAAAAAAAAACACTATGTATTGATTACATACATAGTTTACATAGTCTGTATAATAAAGAACTAGACCAATATCCCATAAAAAAAAGAAGGAAATATGCCTAGTGAATTGTAGTTCAGTTATCCGCTGTACGAGAAGCAGGTAACAAGTGGGTAATTTTTAGTTGAAATAAGTGCACCGTATGCAAAGTGTGTCAAAGTAGTGTTTATGTGTGAGCATAGGAAAAGTCCTAAAATTACAATAGCAACGGAAACTGGGTACTTACACAAATCGGAAGACCGTTGAACTATGTGTTAAACCTTATCAATAACCCAAAGTGTAGATGATCTTCCAGGTCGCACTATCTATAATAAAGTGGCAATACAAGGCTATTACTAGTTTATTTAAGAAAAAAGCATTTAAAACTGCGTTAAGAATATTCCCAGGTAGCCATGAACAACATGAACAATAGTTTAATAACAACTAGAAGCAGATTATACGAACATGATACCGTTTTTCGGAGCACAATTATTAAGGCGCTGCTGTCCGATTAACTTCGACAGATGCTCGTGATCTGAACGGAAGAAGATTCTAGAAAAATTAGGCTCGACGTTATATTTACACATGAATCAACTTACTGGGTCCAGACACCTGGAAGGAACACATGGTTAACGGACAAAGAATGTATTATGTAGCTAGCTAATTGTAAAACTTGAAATAAATCTATTTTTCATCACCCCTCACAATTCGATGCAGAAATGACTTGCAATCATACCTATGAAGCAGCATTTCCGGGACGATTTTTCGATTTTCCATTTGCCATTCAATTGATGTGGCACCCATTTTCCCATGTCTTACATTTTTCCCATTGCTTGTAATCGCTCGCTAATCGTTCAATAACTCCTGCAGTTTCGCATCTTCAAACATTTTCGGTCTACCAGAATATTTGTCTTGCACATCGAAATCACCACTTCTGAACTATTGAAACCACGCCTCACATGTTTTTCTGGTTGGAGCATGTTCACCATAAGTTTCTATCAGCAAACGATGACTTTCAGCGGCTTTTTTCTTTTGATTAAATAATAAAAGTAATACGTGCAGCAAATGCACTTTTTCAAGCACGAAACTTTCGCAAAATATAACGTGCATGGCTTTGGAGCTTGATGTCAGTAGAATAAAATGACATATGTGTCAAATCATAACATTGCATACTTAAGCCTAGCGACATGTGTTAGAAAAACCGGTAATAACTTTCCGGTACACCTGGTATTTGTGGTTAATGACTCATCGATGTGTTAGTATTCAATCTAATTTGGCATCACTAAAACAACTACAATTATGTATTGTAAAGAATCCCTTATAAATTAACAAAAATCAAAGCTAATAACTATTGCTCATGTTTAAGTGAAAATAGAAACATACAATTTTAGGGAAAAAAATTATGTATTGAATAGTCGCAAAATCCAAATATCATTAGTAAGTAATGAAACTAATAAAATTAAAATAGCAGATCTAATATAAACGTTCAATACTTCAATCTGAGGTGTAATATCTTCACCAATTATCTGCAACAAGAATAAGACTATTCAGTTTAACCTATACGTATTATTCAGGAAATGAATGACACTTCTCCTCAAAATAAACACGGGGACAAGTGAGTGAAATGAATGTAGGGAATCATACGACAAAAGCGAAGTTCAAGGATAAGTACTCTGGCCTGAAAAGAAACGGGAAAGAAAAAAACGCAATATGATGCTTATTAGCGTTCGTGCACTGAAATTTATCACGAAAAAAAATCTTATTTACTGTCTACTTCCTCAACTTTTCCACATATTACCTCTCTCACTTACTTTATGCGTTTAGAGATTAATTGCAGTTGCTGGTTAGATGAGTTATATAAAGTAGAAAGATGAGTGGTGTTCGTCTAGTAATAATCATTAATATAGTTTTATTTTGACAATTATGTCATTTTTTAGTTGCTTATTAATTTCATGAATTAGATACATTCACTTTTAAGATATAGGGTAAGCTTAAGAGACGTAGAAATTGATACTGAGATTCAAAAATGTTGAAAAACTCTGGCGAATCGTTCTGACATATTTGTAGATAATAATTTGAATCAGCGAAACAATGTTTTTCCAAAATAATATCGATAGTATGAATATATAATTTTTCATAACTTTATGCATGGAGTGTTGACCCACGCCTAGCGATATAAATTGTGGACCTCAACATTTAAATGTTGGTATGCTAAGATGACATGTCCTTTCACTGAATGCAGCTAAAAATATATGTAGTCAATTCGTAGTGTTACTTTAGTTTTATCATGCATATTCAGTCATTCCTGGTATATCGCACTCCTGTTAACGATAAAACATATTTAGCTGAGAAACGACTATCAAATGATAACTGAAACGTGCGAAAAACTGTCAGGAAACAAACAAAAAAGCTTTTTAACAAAAAAAATTATTTAGCTGAAGATAACAATTATGTTAATAAATTCTTTTTGTAATGACCCAAAATATTCATCACTCTTTTTAATTCATTATATTTAGTATACTATTTTTCTAGAGCTATCGTTTACAATCATGCACCAATTGCAGGAAAAGGATTCACGTTATATGCTTGGGCACTTAAGACGAAATTATTCGTAGTAATTACAACTCGAAATTAACTTTCATAAAATATATTAGTTCTTATTTAATAATAAACTGTAAATGTGTTACGAACATCTTAATACATACACAGCCTGTCGCAGAGAAAACTGAACCTTTTCAAAATAGTAATTCTTAGAGGATCATCTATTAAAAAAGATGTGCGTCGGTAAGGTAGATCTCTCACCAATGTTATGTCAAGATATCGTGACATTTGCATGATTAGAAGCAGAGAAATTGCGCATAAAGTAGCAGTGTATATTTGGCATTTGTCGAAATATAAATTTTGAACAAGGAGCAAATAACAAGCTCTGTTTTAAGCTCGGTAAATCGATTACTGAAACGTTTAATTTGACGAATGTATGAGTGGTATAAACAAAGTAAAGACGGTCGTGCCGTCATCAATGACAACAAACATCCTGGTGCAAAAAATCTGTGGTTGTGGAATGTAATATCGAACTCGTGCGTGAATTTATCAAAAATGAGCCCAAATACAGACTTGATTAAAGACTCAAAAAAGAACAAAAACTTATTATATTCTAACTGGCGCTGAGACATGGTGTTTCCACTATGATCTAGAGACCAAGCGTCAAAGCTCTGAATGGAAACATCCAACCGAAGAAAGACCGAAAAAAAGGTGTTTGGAGAAGTCAAAAGTGAAGAAAATGTTAATTTGTTTTTATGATTCGAAAGGCATAATGCACAAAAAGTTTGTACCAACTAGTCGAGCAATCAATACGGTATATTATCTTAGTGAAATAAAGTGTATTTTGGCGCGTATTCGTTTTGTGCGCCGACGCTCGACGCTTATCACTGATTTTCTAACTACAACTGGCATTTTAACCAACAACCATTCACCGTCTTCACCGGATTTGGCTCCCTGTGATTTGCATCTATTCTCCAAACTACATTTGCCGATGAAAGGACAGCAATGTCGAAGCCATGAAAAAGGCGTCGACAGCGATCTTGAAGGACATCTCTACAGATGAACTTAAAAATTCATTTGACATGTCAATTAACCATGCAAAACATTGTATGGAAACCGAAGGCGAGTACTTTGAATAAAATAAATGAATTTTACCAAAATAGTAAGCTTTTGTTGTTATTTTAAAAAGTTTGGTTTTCTCTGCGATAGATTGTGTACATACAATATATCACATTTTTATTAAGCATACGTAGACCTAATACTCATTTGAATTCAACTGGTGTATGAACAAATTCATAAAAACAAACTTCTTGCTTCTGTTCTGATTCACCATAGATCTCTTTAAACAAAATAGACTACTTGTTAGTATTATAATTAATTAACGTGTTTGGCCAGCTAGTAAGGATATTTTTGAAAACTTAGTCCTTATAGGATAAGAAGACGCAACTTTGTTAGATAAAATATTAACAATCATAGAAAAACTTTTGGTCATGTAAATCTAGGACGTCGATATGAGACTATTTTTTCGAGCAGTAAGTAAATAATGTTCACGTCTGCACGCCTAAGAGAGAAAAAAAGTAGAAAGAAAATAGTCGTGTCATTCAAACACAAATCCTTGATTTGCATTGTTTACGAAAGTGGATAGATACGGAAAATTCGTCGTTCCAAAATTTTATAATTATATATATATATATATATATATATATATATATATATGTATGTATATATTTGTGTATGTGTGTGTGTGTATATATACATGTATATATATTTGTGTGTGTGTGTGTGTGTGTGTGTGAATAAAACTGAAAATAAATAAATCAACCCTTCTCCGGCATGTAAATTACGGGTTTGCATTTCTTATAATTAAATCATTATTAAATAGTTTTAATCGTGTATAAAAAACGAGAACACAACCCCCGGGTGCAATATTTTGATTTCTGATATATATTTTACCAATGCGGTAAGTACTTTACCAGAACTTCAACTAAACATGGCCATTACAGTATAAAACTTTCGAGAAACTTATATTACTTATTTAGATGTTATCCAAAGATCGTATGCGAAAAGTTTTGTTGTTAGTTATTTTATCAAATTCATATTTTTATATATCCTTCACCTAAGTCAAGATCGAAAAAAGTTTTAACTAATTTAAGGAATTGACAACACTTTACGTCAATTTGTATTCCAAAATTTAAGGAAGATTCGGAATTTCTAATATTGTATTCAATAAATAGTATAAAATACATGTTATACGAAGAACAAATTGATTCGTCTTACAAATCCTAAGAAACTTAATTTTATCGTAATACTGCGCCCCAATAGATATATAGTAAAATTTATTTCGCTTGCAATTGCTTAATCAACATGATTCTAATGTAAAGCCAAATGTACACATAATGGATAATGATCCAGTATCTAGAAAACATTACAAGTGATACTTTCTTATATAACAGTAAAATAGAGAATAAGAAAAAGATACATCAATTTAAATGGTTATGTAATGAGATGAGAGCCTTTCATTATATCATTATATAAACATGAGATCGCATTATATGTTATTTTCCTCTCCAATTCTTCCATATTGATGTGAAAATGACCTAGGGATATAATTCCAGCTCTTTTGTGGTTACTTGCTCTAATAAACATCAAATTAAAATATATGTATATATATATATATATATATATATATATATATATATGTGTGTGTGTGTGTGTGTGTGTGTGTGTGTTGTATATAATCTGAGTAATGAGATGCAAAAATCTTCATTTAGAAGGGGGTATTTCTTTTCTTGCGTTTAGATCGCAAAATCACGTAACTTTCAATCAAAAATAAATATAGTGTGATTTCTTGAATTTGAAAGAAAGAGTATATTGCTCTCTGATAGATAAATTTCTACAATCGCTTAAATTAAACTACTTATTTTTGTGTTAACATGGAAAAAAGAATTTCGTGTATTAAACATTATTTTTGATGAGGATAAACATTATTTTTTATGTGGACAAACATTAAAGAACCGAAGAAGAATTACATAAATACTTATTATGATGAATCTGCTCCTCCCTATGGATTGTTAAGCAGTTTAATGTATTTAAAGTGGTCGTAAAAGCACATATGTTAAACGTCGGGGGCTTTCGTTTACTGTAACTTCTCCAGAAATTATTGACAAAGATCATTCTAAAACTGTGTCGTGTCAGATAGCTAATGTCGTAAACATCTCAACCAACCAGATACAAAATATTTTGCATCAACATTTATACTTCCGAAAGACCACTTTTTAGATAGCTTACCAAAACTGGAAACTTATTGGTATTAGTATTCAATGAGAATTATAATATATTTTTACCTTAAAATAAATATTTCATTGAAAAGTCAATCTCTCGTCAAATCACTCTCGTATTTAATTATAACATTTGATATTGTCATGGTCAAAAATACACCACAACTTACTAATACTAACAAAATTATTTCGAAAATTAACCAGAATATTTTATTACAAAATAAATTATATATAAAAAAACTTGATTTTGAAAAACCAGAAAACTAATACCATTAATATAAGTTAAACGGGGATATTTTCCTTGTAGGTTTTCTTTGCATGTGCTGTACCTATTGATCTAAGAAAAATTAATAAATAAAGAGAAGAATAAATCTTTGACAATATGTGCAAAGCATAAGCCATAGAGCTTATTTTACTTCGACGTTTCAGAATCTATTTTAGTTCTCATGTCTCATTTTTCAAACTAAATTTAGCAACTTCGAGAGCTGTTTTTGTCTAGAGTTTCAATTCTAGAGATTCATTTCCGATTTGTAGAAATCATATTCTCGCCGAGCCCTTATACTGCATAGTACGCACAAGCGTAGTGACCACGGTTTCCTCTTTTACTTGCCAGAATTTACATACATATGGTTTTTTCTAACGATGTCCCGTTAGTAGACTCAATGTCATCATAACAAATTATCCGTTTCTAACCAGTAGTTTCGTTGTACTGTTTTATCAGTTTTTGACATGGGGAGTTTTACTTTTCCAGAAATATATAATAGTTTGAGTAATTTTTTCATTGATGTTTCTGCGATGTTTCAAAAAAGCTTCGGTCTTATTTAAGTCATAGACGAAGCTTGTTGAACCATTTCATCCGCTTTTTCATTAGCCCTATATCCTTATTGTCTTGAGACCAAGACTATCGTAACTTCTTTCATCTATTAAGGTCATTCAAGGCTCACAAATATTCAGAACAGTGTTAAGCCCTATACAAGCTATAAGGCACTTATACTCCTAATTCTACTATAAGATTTACACAATATTTGTTTCCGTCTGGAAAAATTTGAGTGAGACCAAAATTTTGCTGGGGCCATATCTTGTAAGCTTCTACAATGAAAAATGTTTCAAAGGCTCCAAATAAATCTATTAATAGTATTAATGGAGTATAATTGTCATTGGAAGTTGAATATAGCTCAGAAGAAAATTTTCTAGCATTTATTTAGAAATTTAGTATTTCTTTAAAAATGCTAAATTCAAAATTTTATTAATTTAAAATATTCCGTCGTTGGCCATTGAATTATGACTAATGCGAAAATTTTTAAGTTTCTGAGAATAATTTTCGAATTGCACTGGCAAATATAAGGTCTAGTAAAAAGAAATCCATTATTTTTGCATTAAATTGAAGGTTTTATTTAGCATAGTTAGAATGATCCGACTTAGGTCAAGTATGCACCGTTTTGTTCGATAACTTGTTGCCATTTTGAAGGTAATTTCATAATGCCTCTCTCATAGAAACCCTCGTCCCTATTGGCAAAAAACTGGGACAGTCGATTTTCACAAGCTTCTCTTGAGGCGAATTTTTCACCAGCAAAATCATTCGCCATAGACAGGAACAGGTAGTAATCACTTGGTGCTAGGTCCGGACTATAAGGTGGATGCATAAGAACCTCCCAACCAAACTCCCGGAGCTTCTGGCGAGTCATTATCGATGTGTGTGGCCTGGCGTTGTCCTGATGGAACACAATTCCTCTCCTATTGGCCAAAGCTGGCCGCTTCTGGGCGATTGCTTCCTTCAGACGGTCCAATTGTTGATAGTACAGGTCCGAATTAAGAGTTTGGCCGTAGGGAAGCAGCTCATAGTAGATAATTCCTTGTCAAACACACAGCAAAACCTTCCTGACCGTCAAGCCTGGCTTGGCCACCGTTTGCGCCGGCTTACTACGATTCGACCACGACCGTTTTCGCTTGACGTTGTCGTAAGTGATCCACTTTTCATCACCAGTAACCATCCGCTTCAGAAACGGATCGGTTTTGTTGCGATTCAGCAGCGATTCGCAGATGGAAATTCGGTCCATGAGGTTTTTTTGCGTTAACTCGTGTGGCACCCATACATCAAGCTTCTTTTTGTATCCAACCTTATTTAAATGGTTCCAAACGGTTTTTTGTGCAATGTTTAGCTCCTGGGCAATCGAAACAGTGCTTACATGACGGTCGGACTCGACGATTTCCATTATTTTATCGATATTTTCGACAATTGGCCTTCCAGAGCGCGGTGCATCTTTGACATTAAGATTACCGGAACGGAATCGACGAAACCAAAATTGCGCATGATTGACTGTTACAGTATCAGGACCATAAACACTATTCACATTTTTAGCCGCCTGGCTTGCGTTCTCGCCTTTATCGAAGAAAAACTGTAAAATATAGCGTATTTTAACTTTGCTGGTGTCCATTTTTGACGCGCGCTCAAACAATATTAAGTCAAGTAATCACAAAACTGTCTGAGAAGTTCGTTTAGTACGAAATCTTATCTTTCGAACACCATCTAGCGGAACGCGATCGCACTTATACAACGCGAGATACAGATTACTAAAGCCATCTATTGGAAAAATAATGGATTTCTTTTTACTAGACCTTATACATTTACAATTTATTTCTTAATATTTACTGTCTTTGGGAGCCGCACTTTGTAATTATCTGATTTATGGCTACACTGACTTATCGTAATGGTGTTTTAATATTATAACTTCCTGCTACTTGAAGGTTTTTACCGCATTACTCTGTAGGAATATCCGAGTATGGTTTATCTCTAACCAGTCGAGTAATAACTACGTGCAATAATATTAAAATAAACCTTAATATACGTCGTTTTAAATATATGTTAGTTTTGTTTTCAGTTTAAAATTAAATTTTTCTAAAAATTTAATTCCAACAATGGTAAAACGAGCGACGTATCATTCAAAAAAAAAGGAGAATCAGTCTCTTCTTGGAAACAGAAATGTATTCGCAACGTGAAATGACATGCAATAAGGTGTTTCTCATTAAACTGTAATGAGAGACGTTTGGGCTAGGCCGGACAAAAGGGCGGAAAGGATGAAGAAAACACGGTATAATTTTGCCAAACTATACAAAGATTACACAGCAGACAATTGAGAAAGGATGAACATGAATACCAAATGTTTTAACCCACTTTTATGTATTTACTACAATTGTTACAAAATTTCATGTGTCATCTTGAGTGACGAAAAAATGTAGAAGTGTTAACAGAACATGCTCAATATATGAGAATATTATCATTTTCCATAATGATATGGTCATGTATCACAGCGGAGGGTCCAGGAGCATTTTACTTTGCCGAAGGTACGAAGAATCACAGTCAATATGAAGAAGTCATAAATGAATACACTTGAATAGAGTAAACGTACGGTTATTGGATTGGCCTGAAAATTCTCCCTATATCAATCTTATTAAAATATATAGAATACATTAAAAAATATAATGGCATCACGGAACTGCACCAGAAAGCAAGGTTTTATGAAGAACCTTGAAAACGTTTGGTGAAATAGTAGTCGAATTAAATACATTAAGATTGAGGCAATTGCGAGTATGCCAGAAAGAATTGCTCCTCTCGATAAAGAAAAAATGGGACATATTTATTTAGCTTGCAGCAAAGTACATGTCAGGACTTTAACGAAATTCACAACATCGAATCAAGAATTCGGAACCAGCGAATGACTTCAGGTGTGGCTTGTACGAAGTCTTCTTGTATGTCAGGAAATGCTCGACAACCACATTCGTACATTATGTATTTTAATGTTAGACACGTACACTATGTACATATCTGATTGTTTGGTTCCACGAGCCAGAGTCGCATCCAGGACTCGACCTGATGCCATAGGTGTAAAGTATGTGGCCATAACTGACCCGTTCTCACTCTATTGAGATATACCCAGCTCTGGCGCAGTAGATAAAATCCGTGCGGAGGCTGTTTGATATACAGTAAAGTTGGCCACCTCCAAAGTGCTGTCTCGCTATAGAGCCATCCATGAGTCCACTACATCAAAGCCTTCTGAGAGCTGTTGAACGACTTTAAATGAACTCTCTCTCAGCGACATTGAACAAGTGCCTTCTGTACGAAAGTGTCCTATCCAGCGTTATCCCAAGATATTTGCGGTACGGGTTGTGGTGCAGAATAGTGCCATTAATGGTTACTTGTAGTGTTTTGTGGGCTAATTTTTTATTCAAATGAAAGTCGCATATTTCAGTTTTACTAATACTTGGTGTGAGATGCCATTACTGGAAGAAAGCTCTCAATTTTTGCAGATCTTCGCTAAAAGTGGCTTCAAGGGCATCCATGTTGGTATGCTGTGTTGCTATGGCAATACTATCCGTGTAGGAAAATTTGCGTTGTTGTCTCTGACATATCAGATATTAAAAAGCAGTGGGGGCAATACGGAATCTTGTGGAAGTCCGTTGTTCAGCAGCTTAGTAGTACCTAGTAGCTTTCCCATGGATATGGGAATTGCCATGTCAAATAACATATTATTAAGTAGCTGGCTCAGCTGCTTGCATCCTATAACTTTCACGAATGTATATACCACACCTTCCCTTAACATTGTATCATATACTACGAACATTACTCAATGCATATGCACATATATAAAATACTAAATAGAAATGCAAATATTTCATCTAGGTTTTAATAAAATAATTTGTAAGAATATGCCTTTTCATTGCAATTATACATATACCAAAACTAATAATTTTCCTTGTGGTCCTAATTCAATGGAAAATGGTTATAAATATAAATGATTGAATAAAAACAAGATAGTCCAGAATTATTACTGAAAGAGAGAATACTATAATGTCAATAAAAATTTAATAATAAACAGTATATGAATAAGTTATGATTTAAAAATTCTCCGAATACTTACAAGAAAACTTATTATCAGCCATATAGTGAAATATACTAAAAGTAGTTCTAGTAATTTCTAAAAGATATACTAAAATACTAAAATGGTATTAACATTTATAAGTAATATTAACGAAGAGGTGTTATAATAAAACAATAAACGTGTAAATTGGAATAAATATAAACTAAAAAATATGCGTTATTATAATTTAACTTGAAACTAAAATATAACGTAAGTAAAAGTGTGCTAAAAGATAATATAAAAATTAATATAAATGGAAGCTCCATCTATATGGAAGTCTACAAGGAGAGGACAAATTGGATTGATAAAAGGAAGTAAAAGCATGAATTAGATATACAAGACGAAGATAATCGTGAACGAACTCATACTCGTATTTGGTGTTTAAAATAAGGTATTTCTTAGATATTGTAATTTATTTGATAAATGATATAGGGAAATAATAAAATTTATACAGGTTGAATTTGGATAGTACATATAAACGCTAAAAAACTTATTAACATTTATGTATATAATTAACATTAATATCATGTAATTCATATTTTTTTAATGATTTATTTTGATGATATTTAATTAATTATTAATAATTAAGAATTAGTATTTTAGAACTTTAATTTCGTTAGTATTATGATATATGATAAAATACTGAAGTTTTACAATAATTTAGGCATTATTATAACTTATTCCAACATGAGTTATTTAAAATTTACATTTATTAAAGGTTTTCTTTAACTAAAAATATAAAACATATATATTTAAACAAATTTAATAACAGTATATTATTTTTTTAATTAAACTTATATAATCATCATGTATAAATAAAATATTCAAATTAAAATATGTACATATATATAATATTTAATATTCAAAGGGCAGTTATTCATTCGAAACTTCTTCAGTTCATTCAAAGATTCAATGAAACGTAAGAAGTTTAATAGATAAATAAATACCATATTTATTTAATCGATTATTAATATAAACATTTTTATGTTAAACTTACACTTTCACAAAACATTTCTATAGAAACCATATTTATCTATCTATATTTTAAAACATTATATTCGTTCAAATCTCAACTATTTTAATAAACCAATGTAGACCTTAAATATTATCACCTCTATCTTACAATAACAATATATTCTAAAGCACAAAAGTTTCAATGAAACTTTAAATAGCATGGTTTTGCGATTGTTTTAATTTTAAATTCTTTCAATTATCAGGAAAAAAGAAATGCAAACAAACATACACAGCGTTTTCACAATATAATATCAGAAATAAAAAAACAATAAGAACGTCTTTGCATAAAATTCAATTTGTTATAAATTTGGATTTTTGCAAATAATAGAAATACTAATATTGTCTTGTAAATATTATTACCCACGAGTAAAGACTTTCTGTGATTCCCAGCATCACACAAATATTATAAACATAGATAAGAGTTAACAGTTATACCGAAAATGAAAATTGATTTAAATATAAAGCCAACAAATTTTGTACTATCCGGTTATTATCGGACTTTACATTTATTATCCAAAGATTTTAACTAAAAGGAGAAAAATGCACTAATCACACTATGTAATCATGAAATTCATTTCCACATAAATTTTCATATTATTGTAGTCCACAACTGATGAAGAATGACAGCCTGTTTAGAGAGTTCTCAATCAATTATGTACAGGTAGTAGCAGATATACAACTAATAAGAAATGACTGCATTCGTCACATAAAATCGAAACCTATGTCGAGTTAACTCGACATATGTAGACTTCTTACAGTTCTCTGATTTTGACGAAACCAAACGCCATTAATGTTGCAAAATTACTTAATATTATTTAATGGGGTATGTATATTACTTTTGAAATAAGACAATTTCATCTAGAACTCTATGTATTCAATAGAAAAAAAAGGTGTTTCTGTAAACTATAAAACCATTCTATCTTCTTCTGGGCTTCCGGGCTGAAACAGCGTCACTGGTATAACTGCCGACGTTTCGTACCCATTCGTATGGGACATCTTCAGAGCTCAACTACTGCTACTGTTTGTTGCACTGAAACTGTTTCAGAAAATTTGATGGTACTATTGAGATGCTTATGTACATCTCTTAGAATATGCTCTAAAAAATAAATTACGTTGAGAAAATAGATATTTTTATTTGATTTAAAAATTTTTCTATGTTTACGAGAATTTTTGACAATCAAAGTTAAAATATATTTCTTAAATTCCTTATATGTAGTTTTAAATAACAGCTTTCATTTCATTATTAGTGTTTTTTAACGTTGCTCAATAGAAGTGAATATACTCTATCATAATCAGATGTTCGGATGTTTACATTTGATGAACTCTAGTATTCGTGGGTATACGAAATTTCCGTGGCTCACTATGTCTGGCTGACAGTTGTCTTTTTATTGAAAACTTGGATTACTAATATGCAATAACGTATGATATAACAACATATATTTAAATTTAATAACTTAACCAAAGCATAAAGTTTTGCGTTAAATTCAAAACGCGTACTTAAAAAAATTAATAAAAGTTCTGCTATTATATCTTTAATGTAAATTATTTACGTTACAACACGAATTTTAGAAATCATTGGTTTCAATTGAGAAGATCATAATACTAATTTAATTGCTTGCTATATATACATTATAATTCGATTATGCTTTCGAAGAATAAACTGCGCTTTAATACAAAGAGTTCATAACCTCTGACAGCATGAAGAGTACCTTCAATACATATGATTACATCGTGCATACTTATTTATAGAATACGAGAATCGTTTAACAATCGTGTTTTGTAGGCCGCAACGTCAATAGAAAATGTCCATGTCACAAAACATGTAAATATGCACAGTAATTGAGGAAGTTTAAAGTGTCTGGTTTGAGTTGATTCCACCGGTGAGCAACTCGTTAACGTAAACTTTCACAGTTCAGGGATGAATACATTTTTAAAATAATCTACAAACAGTAACTAAAACGCACGCTGCTTGGCAACTATGAACGGGCGCGTTCACTCGGTTTCTTTGAATTAACATTTAGCAAATATGTGAGACGGCCTGCAACAATGTACATAGATGTTCCTGATGGTCAAACAAATTCTACTTCCCCGTTTGTTTAAATAAATAAACATACCCTACGAGATAAATCTAGATATGGCTATTAAACAGCAATTATATTTTTAGAAGCTATAACTTGATTATATAAAATATGTCTACTATCCCATTTAGTTTAATATTCGGAACATCTTTAAATTAATTTTAAGTCACTATATTTATTACTACATATTTACAGTTTTACCAGGTACTATTTATGAAAAATAGTTCAGGATAATAATAATAATCCACACCTTCACATCCTCGAACAGCTCAACGCCAATTACACAGGGAGTTGTTTTGCCATGAGATTTCCAGTCATAAATGTGAAGAGAAACCACTAAAAGCCTTCCCAAACAGTCTCTGATTCGAACTTAGGACCGCGGCATGCTAAATCAATCATTTACCACTGAGCTGTTTACTGACAGTTAAAACAACATACAATTTTAAAAGTCATTCTTAGGAACACAAAAAAAAACAAAATATATATTAATCAATTACATCACTCTATGTAAATATAAAAAAATGAATTCAAAATAACCGTAATTTCGAAAGTATATAAAGTTTTCGACATATTTAAATAATAACATCTTACAGAAAACCTTACACAAGAAGTTTCGATCACATAAACAAGCTCAATTAAATCATTGACTAATTAACTGATACAAATAAGAAAAGGCAGCTTTGTGCATATGTATTTAGCATCTATTAAAGTTACAGTCTCTATAATAAGAAATACAGGCCAATGTCCCTTGAAGGGAAAGTTAATGGGGTGGTAGGACTGATATAATAGGTATAAATATCTTCAATCTAATACGTCTAGTTAGCCGTTAGTTCCCGAATTCAGTTTTCAGTTTTATATGATGCGGGTAACAGTTTTTATTGAAATTAATGCAGCATATGTAAAACCTTTCCAAGCAGTAAGGGTCCTAAAATGAGAAATGCAGCGGCAGTTTGATAGTTACACAAGTCAAAAGACTTCCTTAGACCACGGGTAAGGCCTAATGCTTAGTTGTAAAGCAAGAAACATTGAACGAAGGGACATTAACGTCTGACAGAGTCCATGACTAGTCGACAGCGTCAAGTACTAAAAAGGCTATATATTTTCGTTGCGAACTACCTTGATGATAAGCAACTTATTGTGGTATATAAATTCTTACTTCTAATGTACTGGTCTTGTATAACATTTCTTTACATTCCGGACACGTTTTCCTAAAGCATGGGATCTATGGTAAGCTTATTCTGTGACATCTTTACATGGTTCGGTGTCTTAATTCACAAATGAAAATATTTATTTAGTATGTAGATATTCATAGCACCTCAGTTAATTTTGTTTTCTGAATTTCGTGTAATACTTAATTTTTATCTTTTATCTTTGCTATTTCTAATTCGTATGTAAATTCAATACAAATGAATACTCTTTTGATAAAGTTAATATTGCAAAACCCTGATTGTGATTTTTGCATTGAAATATATTCAGATTGCCTTGATCATGATAACAGATGCCAGTAATAAAAGCACTAGAAACTCTATCAAATGAAATGAAATAAGTAAGTAATAGAAACTAGTAACTGGATGGCGTCCTATACACCACGTAGTGTATGCATATGCACAGTTTGCGAAAAAGTATTCCTTATTACGGCTAAATATTAATTTAGTCATGGAATTTCAAATGCTGTGTCAACCCTACTAATGTGATAAGAAGAACTTAAGAATGTAGGGATACGCCTTAGAAAGTAGTATTGATATTTACATGACCAACGAAAACGATTAACAAAGTTCATTTATGTTTTGAACATATAAATACACTTGGCAGCATCTTATGACGCCAAAAGTTTTAAATGAGAAATCAACATCGACCTGGTGTTTATAGAATTTTTAGATATGTACATACAAAATTATTAAGTCCTATTGTTGAAGAGTAGAATTAAATTTAAGAATATCAGCTATGATTGCTATGATTTCGAAGAGACAAAAATGAATGCGAAAGTTTCAAAGTTAAGAGATAAGAAAAAGTAATATGTGATATGAAGAACAAGATATCGGCTAGTCTTGGAGTTAGAACTATTTAAATATTCGCCGGCTATTGTTACAGATAATGTAATAAAAATATTTAATAAATATCTAAATGGTAAAATAATTCCATCGGAAAAGCTCATATTACTTCACTAAGAAAGGAAGTTAAAAAGACTGTTCCAACAACGTAATTTCAGCGTGACAGTTACTATTGGAAAACTGCATGGAAGGGTACTAAGACAACGTATTAAAAGCTAAGATGAAGAACTGGAGAAGCAGAGTGGCTTTAGAAGTGGAAGACCATGGTGCAAACAATTTATTGTCTTTAAAACAGCCAATGGAAAATATAATATTGTCCAAGGCCAACTACATATACTTTCAATAGACCTAAATGCGGCACACCATAAGGTTCCCGTCTCAAAACTATGATACGCAATGAAAGAAAGTAGGATCGATATACAAGAAATACATAAAAACAATATCAGCTATATTAAAACTAGGACTGGCATTACAGATTCCCTTCTTGTAAACAAGAACCTAAGATAAGGGTGTTGCCTATCTCCAACACTTTTTAAAAGTAATATTTCAATTCAGCGATAAGACAATTGGTAAAAAAATGGCGAGATATAGTCGCTCAGTTGGAAGAAAGACATATTTACATAATGCTATTTGTGGACGATCAAGTAATTGTTACGGAGGGCATAGATGCTTCAAAAATTAGAAAAATTTATAAGAGAAAAATAATAACTGGAATTTAGAAGTGAACACGGAATAGACACAACATATGGTAGCTGAATTTGTAGGACATGATCTGACCTTTGATGGCAAAATAGTTTAGATAGCTACGGAATATATTTAGTATTTAGGCAACATGTTAACAGATAACGATAGAAACGGAAGAAATATATCGGAAAAGTACGTGCTAATATTTTCATATTAAATTTCCTTCTCTGGAGTAAAGACACACCAAATTAACAAAAATACATATGTTTAGATCTTTAGTTAAATGTTGTGTAACATTCGATGCCATAAAGAGTAGAATAGTAACGGTAGAAAATTGGCGAAACTGCTATGGTTTAACACACCAAAATTATATAGGAATGACGAAATTGAGAATTAGAGAAAAAAATTAAGACGCTATTAGACACTATAGACGAAAAAAGAAGGCCAGACCATGAATGCGTTGGAAATCTCGGAGAGAATTTGTAACGAAATAAAAAAACAGTGGCGCTTAGTATGCGATAAATAACCGTAGGCTAAGCGTAATCGCTATATATACTTATATATATATATATATATATATAAGAATCATATATAACATGATCATGTATTCTTTAAACATGCAAACTACATCGTAGGCCAACATAAAACAATCTTAACTATACTCAATAAACGGTCTTTTATAATGTCGGTCTTTCAACTTGTACATCTCGAAAACAAATAATACAATAATTTATTGATTCAGGTCAGGGCAATGCGCTAGAGTATAATTAAAATTAGTAATTACAATAACCATAGTACATGATAACATTGTTTCTACAGAAAGAATTTAATAAATATTTTAAATTTTTATTACTATTTAACTTCGGTCTATTTTTAAAATTTTTAAAAAAAACATACATATATAACATAAGAAAATTTATAAACCGATATGTAAAATACGACATACGTTTTGTATTATTACTCAAGATATCAGCGACTACCAGTATAAGTACATTTCTGCGACGAACTAGAAAATGGCACTACTCACGCGTACTAATCCCTTGTCTTGAAAGTGCCATTGTTCATACAGCTGCTGTCAGATTTTCAACAGATCATGCGTAAACACACGTCCTTACTATCGATCCGAATAAACAATTCGTGCATTATTCTAATCACGAATAAAATAAATCACATGCAATGATAAAGAACATTTCTTTGTGAAAGGCTTAACAGCTTAAAGCGGTCGAAGTTCATGATCAGTCTCGTCCCTCGTAGGCAACAGACTGAGTTGCTGAACCTAAGCGCGGTAGAGCAGACCAAAAACAAGTACTCATGAAGAAACAATTGGAATTCAGGTGTTTCATACGACCAGATACACTGATTGCATCTTAGATTAACATTTGGTCATAAGAAAACTTAATGTTAATGAGTGGTCTACTAACACTAATGCGTCGTCTTTCACAAGTCGACAATTCCAATGACAAAACTGTACGAATTTGGAAATCTATTAACTGAATTCACCAGGTGTCGCTGCGTCGTGGAATAAATTCTCACATCGGAGTTGTATGGATATTTCAAAGGTTTAGATATTATTTTTCTTTTTTCTTATTTCTTTTAAGGTTAATAAAGCTTGAAAATCTTTGTACCAAATGTGTAAAACTATACAGGAAAATACATACGATTTTGCAATTTACTCTCATATTAATAAAAAAAGGAAAATACTTTCAAAAACTCACTTGCATACTATCTATATATGGAATCATGAAGTTACAAATAGCTTCAATATTACTAGAGTGACCATGGCATAGAGGACTTCATCATGACAAAACACCTTAACATTACACATAGGTATCTGCTTCTGGGTTTCCGGGCTGAAACCGCGTCACTAGTATATCTGCCGACGTTTCGCACCCATTTGTATGGGACATCTTCAGGGCTGAACTACTGCACTGAAACTGTTTCAGTGCAGTAGTTCAGCCCTGAAGTCTACGTACCAAATTACACATAGGTTTTTACGAGCTTTCTCTGACAAATAACAAGATTTCATCATAAGATAGAAGCTCAAATTGTGTGAATATTAACATTGCCATCATATAAATCTGTAGAAGAACGTCCCAGTCCATACCAAACATTTACCATATAAATATAATAAATGTAAGCTATTTAAAGAAGTACCGATTCCAGAAACTTTAAAATATTTAGAAGAACTTCTTCGCAAAAATAAGATTGAACCAGAGAAAATAAAGGAATACGTGAGATTAACAAACCTTTGCATGTCCCAAAATTGTTTTCAATTCGAAGGGAGGTTTTATGAACAAAAACAGGGAACTGCAATGGGCAATTGTCTTTCTCCATTCATAGCGGACCTATTTATGAGTAACTTTGAAATTGAATTAAAAAATAAAGCTAAATATTTTCCAAGAATTTGGGTCAGGTATGTCGATGATATTTTCGCGATTTTCAATACACATAAATGCAACTTGGATGATTTCGTTAAACAGTTAAATTCAAAATTTCCGACAACTAATTTACAGTAGAAAAAGAAAACAATGACAAGTTGCCTTTTTTGGATACCTTAGTTATTAGGAATAATCTCAAAATAGAAATTGATATTTTCCGAAAAGAAACCAATGTCAATAAATTCATCACGGCGGATTCAAATCATAGCATGCAACAAAAGATGGCTTCATTCAACTTTCTTATTAATCGCTTGATCAATTTCCCACTAACAAATGTAAGATATGAAAGAGAATTGATCGTCATTAAGAACATCGCGAGATACAATAGTTTTGATTCGGAAATAATCAATGGATTAATTAGAAAGGCCAACATAAGAAAAACAATCCGTGACACCACATGTCTATCAACACAGAGCAATCGGGATAAGCAGTTTGTTTGTTTACCTTGTCATCGTATGACAAAAAATCTAAATAATATTTTTAAAGAGCGCGGGTTTCAAGTTTGTTAAAAAGCAGTGGGGGCAATACGGAATCTTGTGGAAGTCCGTTGTTCAGCAGCTTAGTAGTACCTAGTAGCTTTCCCATGGATATGGGAATTGCCATGTCAAATAACATATTATTAAGTAGCTGGCTCAGCTGCTTGCAT